>PVHT020000174.1:8297315-8310306 GCA_004024745.2 Catagonus wagneri
ATTATATCTTATATAATGTATATGTATATTATCGAATCACTGCTGTTCACTTGAAACTAACACAACATTGTAAATCAGTTACACATCAATTAAGAAAAAAATTTAGGAGTTCCCGTCGTGGCTCAGTGGTTAACAAATCCGACTAGGAACCATGAGGTTGCGGGTTCGATCCCTGGCCTTGCTCAGTGGGTTAAGGATCCGGCGTTGCTGTGAACTGTGGTGTAGGTTGCAGACGCAGCTTGGATCCCGCATTGCTGTGGCTGCGGCAAAGGCCAGCAGCTACAGCTCCTGTTAGACCCCTAGCCTGGGAATCTACATATGCCATGGGTGTGGCCCTAGATAAGGCAAAAAAAAGAAAGAAAAAAATTTATTTTTTTAAAAGAGGAGGGAAAAAAAGAACAAACTGGCAAACAGCAACTTTTGCATCTAGTATGTAGTGTGGTTTGTTTCATTTTTGAAGATAAAATTGCTAATTACATAATCAGAATCAGGCCAGATTTCAACCTCAACCAGTTTAAATAAAGAAATAAATGTGGTAGGAAATGTTTGCATAGCTCAGAACTCATTCAAATATGCACAATGACAGTGGCAAATTCAAACATAAAGGAAATTTCTGCTTATTACTGGTAACTTTACTTAAAAACCATTCCAAAAAGGAAAACAAAATTGTTTATTAATCACACCCAAGTAGGAAAAACATAGTTATTAAGTGGTTTAAAAAGGGGAAAATGTTTTTCATTTCATAGCAACTGCATTTAAATTTAATAAAAAAAAAAAGATATCTTACTTGCATGAGTTCAAAAATTTCTTTCTTTGTGCTTTTAGGTTCTAAGAAAAATCCATATGGATAAGAACACTTGAGAATACGTCGAGTTTTCAAGAGCACATGAACTGCATCTTCAATGAAAGTAGTATCTGGACAGCCTCCTTCAGCTATAAAGCAATGCAGGTACAGTGAAAAAAGATTTTCTTCAAGCACAATATCATAAAAATTAATTTAAAAATTTTTCCTTAAAAAAGTATCCTTAAGAAGAAAGTTTTTGAAGTAGCTGTATGATATCATTTATTTCAACTAGACGAGAAACGACATAAAACACTCAGTGTGTTTTGCATTTATATGACTTGTATGCATTCATAAATGAAGCACGCTATGGAGCACCTCAGGAGCACTGATGGCAGTCATGAAGGAAAGCATACACCAATCCTGGATTCTGGTCTCACCTCACTAGTAAACAAATCTAGCTCTAGATCAACTCAAAGGTTCCATGCTTTACTAAATTTTTCAGGTTGTCCCTAGCGTAATTTTGCTTAAGAATTAGAATAAATGCCTTGCTAAGTTGCTTGCTAGAAAAAAAAAGTCTAATTATAATTATGCCACTGCAAAAAACATTATACAGTAAAAGAGACAGCTTTCTGGGGAACAACTGTGTAACTAACGGTAGTTAAAAAAGGAGAGAGAGGAAAGAAGGAAGACTGAGAAGGAAAGAAGAAATTGCTTTAATATCTGGGACTATTCCTTTGCCAAATATCATTACAGCTTTTTTCTTATCTGCAAATGAGTAGAAATTAAGCAGTAGAATCTAAATTCATAAGCACTTTTGAAAATAATATCATTCTGCATACCTGCAGAAAGAAATTACATGTGTATATACACACACTGATACCCAGATCATCCCCAAATGCCTACCTTTGAATAGCTGTTTGAACCAAGATTTAAAAACAATACACCCTCCCTCCTCATAATATGTCAGAAGAATGTTTTATTTTCTTCTCAATTCTTCTTTTCTAATTCTTTTCTGTATCTTACTATGCTGTCTAGAACCTCCAGAAGGTTGAACAGCAGTAATTTACATCTACAAATATTTATTTTATATTTATTATGTTTTGGGCATTGTTCTAAGTATTAGAGATATGTTAGTGACAGAATAGACTGCAGAAGATATGGGGTATTTTTTTCTTTCAATTTTTATTGTGGAAAATACTTTCAGAGTTTGATATTGGCTTGCTATAGTTATGTCATTACTGTGGTCTAAGAACTAGTAATTATCAAGGAGACTAAGTTACTATTGACACTTTCTCCCACTCTAATTTTTATTAATTTATGGTTAAAGTCTTAATTAGGAAATTATCCTCATTGAAAGGGTATTAGCACTCAATACTTTTATAAAATTTCAGAGCAAACACAAGGCTAATTAATTGCTTTCAGCTTAGAATCTTTTATATATGTTATACTGTTTTTTCTTTTTTCTTTTTTTGGTCTTTCTGCCTTCTCCCAGGGCTGCACTCACAGCATATAGAGGTTCCCAGGCTAGGGGTCCAACTGGAGCTGTAGCCGCTGGCCTACACCACAGCCACAGCAATGTAGGACCCGAGCCGCGTCTGCAACCTACACCATAGCTCACAGCAATGCCGGATCGTTAACCCACTGAGCAAGGCCAGGGAGCAAACCCGCAACCTCATGGTTCCTAGTTGGATTTGTTCAACCACTGAGTCACGAAAGGAACTCCTGTTACTATTTTTAAATGTGACTTTTTTTGGCATTAAAGGCAGCACCTGCGGCATATGGAAGTTCCCATGCTAGGGGTCAAATCAGAGCTACAGCTACCGGCCTGTGTCATAGCCACAGAAATGCCAGATCCAAGCCACATCTGAGACTTTCACCACAGCTTGTGGCAATGCTGGATCCTTAACCCAATGAACGAGGCCAGGGATTGAACCTGCATCCTCATGAAGACTATGTCAGGCTCTGAACCTGCTGAGCCACAACAGGAACTCCTAAACATGACTTTTTAAAACAAACTCTTTTTAAAACAAACCTTTACTCTGGCCACTGTAAGACATTATATTCTAGTCATGCAACTAGTACGCAGTCCATAGGAATGTTCTTTTTGAACTTCCATTTTCGGATTCATAAGTAAGCCTTTATGACTTTGCTTTTTCACTCCAATGTGTGTTATTTACCAGTGAGATGATTTCTCCAACAACTGTACTTGACTTCCATCCCATCAGGCACTCTGATAAGCTTTCTCAAGAATCTTTGGGAATTCAATCACATGACAATTGAGCAACTTGTGAATCTTGCTCCTTTGACTTGGTGAGGGATGCCTTTTTGGGGTCATTCCCTTTCCCCAAAATTGTAGAGCATCAGCAATGGTGCAAAGCAAGCAAAACCTTGATGTGTGTTCATCTGCCAGCAGCATAGGCTACATTAAGAATAGTAGATGGGATAAGCCAGGTGGGAAATCTGATCAGAGGCCTCAGTGCTAAATTATACTTTGGGCTTCAGAGATCTCCAAACTACCAAATGAGCTAAAGCGTCTTAACTGCCTACCACAGCAGTGACTTAAACGTAAAAGCTATTTTATATTAATTACCACACATATCACTGATAACTTACTTTCTTTGAGAGCTCTACTCAATTGCTCCATCTTTTCTTTGGCTGTTTTAAGAAGGCGCTGTTCTAACTAAAGAAATAGAAATAAATAATTTAAATCATTCTGTTTATTCACAACAGTATAATTCAGCACAGTTGAAATGATTTGGAGCATACCTGATAACTATGCTCATGATTTTTAAATCTTGTGTAATAGTGCATAAATCTGTCAAGTTCCTGAAATCGTTTGTGTTTTTTCTCAGCCTAGGAAATAAAAGTCCATAAACAACTTTTATAAATAAAAGTACTAGCTATTAAAATTGAGTATTTTTGATTACTTAAAATTTTAATTAGTATGAGATATTAACACATATAGATTTGATATTTTCTTGAAAAAATAATAACCAAAACATTTTAAAGGCTTTCTAGAACAAAGTCTTGCATTTGTATTCTCTTTGACAAACCAATAACTCCATAATTCCCAGAGTATAAGGCAAATATATATGCCACTCAAACCCTATATTTATCAGATATTCAATGTTTTACTATTAAATGCTTATTGCCATGGACTGAATTGTGCCCCCCCGAATTCACATGCTGAATGTCTAACTCCCAAAGTGACCATACTTGCCAATGTGACCTGTTGGTGACACAGGTTAAAGGAGATCATTAGGTGGAGAAACCACCAGTAGAGCTGGTGCCCTTATAAGATGACAGACACCAGAATTTGCACCGTCCTCACTGCGAGGACACAGCAAAAGACAGCTGTCCGTAAGAGAGGAAGAGTCAGCACCAGAAACCCAGCTGGCAGAAATCTGGAGGCTGAACTTTCTAGTCTCAAGAACTGTGAAAAATATAGTTTTGTAGTTTAAATCACCCAGTCTAAATGGCAGCTATGCAGACTAAAATACTTATTATATGCAATAACATAATACTATATGCTTGATATAATATTAAAATTGTTTGTGAGTGATTATAGAGGCATGCTGGGATATATGAGTCTTTTCTAATCATCACCAATATTAAAAAACAGGAAAATTAAAAAAAAAACATGTATCTCTCAAGTTTACAGAGCTCTTTTGTTTCAATTAAGGTGACTCTAAAGTGCATTCAATTTAATGCCCCATTATGATGATAAAGATAGAAAAAGAAAAATGCAAAATACTTCCACTGGTATTAAGTAGCTTAGCCAGAGGTCTTCGCTTAACAGTTCTCTTTACCTCCACGGTCATTTCCTTGGATTGCTCCTCCACATGCTGAATGACTTCATAGCGAGTACATCTGTAATAACCTCCTGTGGAAGAACTATGCTTTTTCCATTCTTCTAGGCAAATCCAGCAAAAGTCATACTTGCACTTCAAAAGAAAACATATATGCAAATATCTCCCCATGTTAGTATGCAAATTATTTTCCGATTTCTAGTCAACTAAGTTGTAAAGATTAAACAATCTGCCTGTATGACCAGGAACATATCTTTTCAAAGACAAGCCCTTTCAAGAACGTGCTGGGGGAGACTAGATTAAGATGGCGGACAAGGACTGGAGCTCAACTTCTCTCCCCAAAACAACAAAACTACAACCAAATGCTGAGCAACCTTCAACCAAATGGACTGGAAACTTTCAAAAAAGATACTCTACCCCTGAAGACAAAAGGAGACCACATCAAGAGGTAGGAGGGGCAATTACACGATAGAAGCAACCCCATACCTCCCGGGTGGGAAGCCCCACAGACTGGAAAGTAACTGTATCACAGAAACTCAGCTACAGGACTAAGAGTTCTGAGCCCCACGTCAAATCCACATGCCTGGGGATCTGGCACAGGGAGAAAGAGACCCCGGGGCATCTGGCATTGAAGGCCAGTGAGGCTTGTGTGCATGAGCTCCACAGGACTGGGGGAGACCCCATTCTTGAAAGGCACAAATAGACTTCCACATACACTGGGTCCCATGGCAAAGCAAACTCTCCATAGGAATCCTGGTGGAACCTGACTGCAATTCTTGGAGGATCTTCTGGGAAAACAGGGGTGACTGTGGCTTGTTGTAGGGGAAGGGCACTGGACGTGAAGCTCTTGGGAACATTCATCACCCTGCATTTCTCTGGAGGTGGCCATTTTGGGGAAAATCTGGTCCCTTCCATCAGCACTGAGAAGCCCCAGGCCAAGCAATAATCCAGGTGGGATCACAGCTCCACCCATCAGCAAACAGGCTGCCTAAAGACCCCTCAGGCACACAGGAAGCCTCTAATCTTAGCCAGAGACAAAGCCCCACCCATCAGAGGGATAGGAATCAACCCCACCTACCAGTGGGCAGGCACCAGTCCCTCCCATAGGGAAGCCTACAGCAAACCGCCCCCCCCCACACCAACTTCAGCCACAAGGGAGGCAAACACCAGAACTAAGAGAGGCTACAACTCTACTGTCTGCAAAAAGGACAACGCATCAAAAACCTATAAAAATGAAAAGACAGAAAACTATAACTCAGATAAGGGAGAAAGAAAAAAGCCCAGAAAAACAGCTCAGTGATGAGGAGATTATCAGCCTCCCAGAAAGAGACTTTAGACTGTTGATGCTGAAAATGATGCAAGACATTGGAAATAAACTGGAGGCAAAGATTGATAATTTACAGGAAACACTGAGCAAAGAAATACAAGATATAAAAATTAAGGAAGAAGAGATGCAAAATACAATAACTGAAATAAAAAAATTCATTAGAAGCAGCCAACAGTAGAATACAGGAGGCAGAAGAACGAATCAGTGAGGGGGAGGACAGATTAGTGAAATCACTACTGCAGAAAAAGAGAAAAGAGATAAAAGATGGAAAGGAAATGAGCAGAGTCTCAGAGAACTCTGGGATAAGGTTAAAGCCACCAACATCCATCTTATAGGGGTGCCAGAGGGAGAAGAGAGAGAGAAGGGGACAGAAAAAAATATTCAAAGAGATAAGAGCCGAAAACTTCCCTAACATGGGAAAGGAACCACTCAGTCAAATTCAGGAAGTGCAATGAGACCCATATAAAATAACCCAAGGAGAAACACCCCAAGACACATATTAATCAAAATGACCAAAATTAAACACAAAGAGAAAATACTGAAAGCAGCTAGGGAAAAGAAACAAATGACATACAAGGGAACCCCGATAAGGTTCTCAGCAGATTTTTCAGCTGAAACTCTGCAGGCCAGAAGGGAGTGGCAATGATATACTTAATGTGACGAAAGGAAAAAACTTCCAACCAAGATTACTTCATCCAGAAAGGTTCTCATTCAGATTTGATGGAGAGATCAAAACCTTTACAGATAAGCAAAAGCTAAGAGATTTCTGCAACACTAAACCAGCTTTACAACAAATCCTAAAGAACCTTCTCTAGGCAGAAAAGAAAAGGCCACAACCAGAAACAAAAACACCACAAATGACAAGGCTCACCAGTAAAATCACATATACAGTAAAGATACAAAATCATCCATACACAATTGTGCCACCAAAATCAGAAATCGTGAGAAGAGAGCACAAATGCAGGACACTGGAGATGCACTTGCAATTAAGAAACCAACAATTTTGTAAAACAATCTCATTTATATATAGACTCGTATATCAAAACTTCAGGGTAACTGCAAACCAAAAATCTACAATTGATACACCAAAAAAATAAGAAAAATCAACTCAAATAACACATTAAAGATAGTCATCTTGTGAGAGGAGACAACAAGAGAAGAAGAGAAGAAAAAAGAGCAACAAAAATCCAAAACAGTTAATAAAATCACAATAAGAACATACATATCAATAATTACCTTAATGTTAATGGACTGAATGCCCCAGCCAAAAGACATAGACTAGCTGAATCGATACAAAAACAAGACCCATATATATGCTGTCTTCAAGAGACCCACTTCACTTCTAGGGACACATACAAATTGAAAGTGAGAGGATGGAAGAAAATATTCCATGCAAATGCAAATCAAAAGAAAGCCACAGTAGCAATGCTCATGTCAGACAAAATAGACTTTAAAATGAAGAATATTTTAAGAGACAAGGCACTACATAATGATCAAAGGATCAATCCAAGAAGAAGATACAACAATTTTAGATATCTATGCACCCAACATAGCATCACCACAATATATACGGCAACTTCTAACAACCTTAAAGGGAGAAATCAATAATAACCAATCACAGTGGGGGACTATAACACCCCATTTACAGCAATGGATAGATCATCCAGACAGAAAATCAATAAGGAAACACAGGCCCTGAATGAAGCATTAGATCAGATGGACTTCATAGACTTTATAGGACATTCCACCCAAAAGCAACAGAATACACATTCTTCTCAAGTGCACACGGAACATTCTCTAAGATTGATCACATCCTGGGCTACAAATTAAGCCTCAGTAACTTTAAGAAAATTGAAATCATATCAAGCATATTCTCTGACCACAATGCTATACGACTGGAAATCAACAAAAAAAAAATGGCAAAAAATACAAATACGTGGACACTAAACAACACACTACTAAATAACCAATGGATCATTGAAGAAATCAAAGAGGAAATTTAAAAATACCTACAAGCAAATGACAACAAAGATACGACACTCCAAAACCTCTGGGATGCAGCAAAAGCCGTTCTAAGAGGGAAGTTTATAGCAATACAAGCCTATCTCAGGAAACAAGAAAAAGCTCAAATAAACAACCTAACTTTACATCTCAAGCAGCTAGAGAGGGAAGAACTGACAAGATCTAAAGTTAGTAGAAGAAAAGAATCATAAACGTCAGAGCAGAAACCAATGAAATAGAAACGAAGAAAACCATAGAAAAGATCAATGAAACTAAAAGCTGGTTCTTTGAAAAGATCAACAAAATTGATAAACCCTTAGCCAGACTTATCAAGAAAAAGAGGACACAAATCAATAATATTAGAAATGAAAAAGGAGAAGTAACAATGGACATCACAGAAATACAAAGGATCATAAGAGACTACTATATACAACTATATGGCAATAAAATGGAAAACCTAGAAGAAATGGACAAATTCTTAGAAAAGTACAATCTTCCAAGACTAAACCAAGATGAAATAGAAAAGATGAATACACCAATCACAAGTTCTGAAATTGAAACTGTGATTAAAAAACTTCCAACAAATAAAAGTCCAGGATCAGATGGCTTCACAGGCGAATTCTATCAAACATTTAGAGAAGAGCTAAGGCCTATCCTTCTGAAACTATTCCAAAAAATTGCAGAGGAAGGGACACTCCCAAACTCATTCTATGAGGTTACCATCACCCTGATACCAAAACCAGACAAAGATATCACAAAAAAAGAAAATTACAGGCCAATCTCACCGATGTACATAGATCCAAAAATCCTCAACAAAATACTAGCCAACCAAATCCAACAATACATTAAAAGGACTGTACATTACGGTCAAGTAGGATTTATCCCAGGGATGCAAGGATTCGTCAATATCTGCAAATCAATCAGTGTGATACACCATGTTAACAAACTGAAGAATAAAAACCATATGATCCTCTCAATAGATATAGAAAAAGCCTTTGACAAAATCCAACACCCATTTCTGATAAAAACCCTTCAGAAGGTGGACATAGGGGGAACCTATCTCAACATAATAAAGGCCATCTATGACAAACCCAGAGCTCACATCATTCTCAATGGGGAAAAGGTGAAAGAATTCCCGCTGAGATCAGGAACAAGATAGGGATATCCACTCTCACTACTACTATTCAACATAGTTTTGGAGTTCCTGTCGAGGTGTAGTGGTTAATGAATCCAACTAGGAACCATGAGGTTGCAGGTTTGATCCCTGGCCTTGCTCAGTGGGTTAACGATCCAGCGTTGCCGTGAGTTATGGTGTTGGTCACAGACGCAGCTCAGATCCTGCGTTTCTGTGGCTGTGGCTTAGGCCGGCAGCTACAGCTCCAATTAGACCCCTAGCCTGGGAACCTCCATATGCCACGGCTGTGGCCCTAAAAACAAACAACCCCTCCCCCCCCCAAAAAAAGACATAGTTTTGGAAGTCCTAGCTACAGCAATCAGAGAAGTAAAAGAAATAAAAGGAATCCAAATTGGAAAGGAAGAAGTAAAACTATCACTACTTGCAGATGACATGATACTATACCTAGAGAATCCTAAAGACTCTACCAGAAAACTATTAGAGCTCATCAATGAATTTGGCAAAGTTGCAGGATACAAAATTAATACACAGAAATTAACTGCATTTCTATATACTAAAAAGGCAAGATCAAAAAGAGAAATTAGGGAAGCAATCCTGTTTACCATCACATCAAAAAGAATCAAATACTTTTATGAATAAACCTGCCTAAAGAGACAAAAGACCTATACTCTGAAAACTACAAGACGCTGATGAAAGAAATCAAGGATGACATGAACAGATGGGAAGACATACCATTCTCTTGGATTGGAAGAGTCAATATTATCAAAATGACTACACTACCCAAGGCAATCTACACATTCAATGCAATCCCTATCAAACCACCAAGGACATTTTTCATAGAACTAGAACAAAATATCTGAAAGTTTGTTTGGAAGCTCAAAAGACCCGGAATAGCCAAAGACATCCTGAAAAAGAAAAATGGAGATGGAGGAATCAGGCTCCCTGACTTCAGACTCTACTACAAAGCTACAGTCATCAAAACTGTATGGTACTGGCACAAAGACAGAAATACAGATCAGTGGAACAGGATAGAAAGCCCAGAATTAAACTCACGCGTTTATAGTCAACTAATCTATGACAAAGGAGGAAAAGAATATACAATGGACAAAAGACAGCCTCTTCAATAAGTGGTGCTGGGAAAACTGGACAGCTACATGTAAAAAAAATGAAACTAGAACACTTCCTAACACCATGCACAAAAATCAACTCAAAATGGATTAAAAGCCTAGATATAAGACCAGATACTATAAAACTCTTAGAGGAAAACATAGGCCAAACACTCTCTGACATAAATGACAGCAACATCTTCTCAGATCCACTTGTTAGAGTAATGACGATAAAAAGAAAAATAAACAAATGGGACTTATTTACACTTAAAAGTTTCTGCACAGCCAAGGAAACCCTAAACAAAACGAAAAGACAACCCACAGAATGGGAGAAAATATTTGCAAATGAAGCGACTGACAGGGGATTCATCTCCAAAATTTACAAACTCCTCCTACAGCTCAATACCAAAAAACAAACAACCCAATTAAAAAATGGGCAGAAGATCTAAACAGACAGTTCTATAAAGAAGACCTACAGATGGCAAAAAAACACATGCAAAGATGTTCAACATCACTCATTATTAGAGAAATGCAGATCAAAACCACTATGCGATACCACCTTACACCGGCCAGAATGGCCACCATCAAAAGGTCTACAAACAATAAGTGCTGGATAGGGTGTGGAGAAAAAGGAACCCTATTACACTGTTGGTGGGAATGCAAATTGGTGCAACCACTGTGGAAAAGAGTATGGAGATTCCTCAGAAAACTAAAAATAGAATTACCATTTGATCCAGCAATCCGACTCCTGGGCATCTATGCAATGGGAACCATGACTTGAAAAGACACATGTACTCCAGTGTTCACTGCAGCACTCTATACAATAGCCAAGTCATGGAAACAACCTAAATGGCCATCGGCAGAGGAGTGGATAGGGAAGATATGGTATATACTCACAATGCAGTATTACTCAGCCATCAAAAGGAATGAAATAACAACATTCATAGCAACATGGATGGACCTAGAAATTATCATGTGAAGTGAAACCAGTCAGACAATTAGACACCAACATCCAATGCTACTGCTTACAGGTGGAAACTAAAAAAAGCACACAATGAATTTCTTTGCAGAACAGATAATGACTCACAGACTTTGGAAAACCTATGGTTTCCAAATGAGACAATGTTGGGGGGTGGGGGGATGCACTGAGGGTTTGGGATGGAAATGCTATAAAATTTGGTTGTGATGATTTTTTTACATCTATAATGTAATAAAATTCATTAAGTAATGAAAAAAAAGAATGTGCTAAAAATAGAAACTACCCCTTTCCCTGTCTACCTAGCTGTTCCATTAGCTGTCGGGGCAGGGGCGGGGCTATGTTCTCTCTGCTCAGTACTCCGGCCACTCTGTTGATGGATAAACCTGCTTGATATCTCAAAAAAATAAAAATAAAAAATAAAAAAAATAAGAAAAGAAAAAAAAAAGACAAGCCCTCTCTTCCAGGTTTCTCTTCCAGGCTTAAGACCTTATCTGCACTACGGAAAGATGTGGGGGTGTAGGGGTAGTTTAAAATTATTTGCTTTTAAAGTTAAACTAAAATTTAAATCATAATGTTATTACGAAATCTCCAGAAGTCAATAGGACACTCTTTTCAAATAATAAAAACAGGAGTTTCCATTGCGGCGCAGAGGAAATAAATCAGATGACCTAGAACCATGATGTTGAGGTTCGATCTCTGACCTCGCTCAGCGGGTCGAGGACCTGGCTTTGCCATGAGCTGCAGTGTAGGTCACAATGTATATAATATATAATAATATAAACCTGTGGTGTAGGGCACAGACATGTCTCAGATCCCACGTTGCTGTGGCTGTGGGGTAGGCTGGAGGCTACAGCTCCGATTGGACCCCTAGCTTGGGAACCTCCATATGCTACGGGTACGGCCCTAAAAAGATAAGTACATAAATAAATAGATAAATAAATATATGAATAAGTTAAAAAAATAAAAATAGACACTGAGAAATGTTTCATTTTTCAAGTGTATAATAGTCTTACTTGGGTCTATAAAGCTCCACCAGTACATTTGAACACTTCTTGTGAACTGAGAAGTTGGTTTTGAAACTGGGAACAAGCTGAAAAGGTCTCTAATCAGAACAGCTAACATATTCACATATTTATTATTTAAATAAAAATCGTCACTTTCTTTTTTTCCCTCGCTTTCTTAATTACCATAATTTGCAGACGTCAAAAATATGAGCATTCTAGTATGAAAATATATCCTTTTTTCCTTGTAAATGTTTATGGATTTTGAGTCGGAAATATCTTCCCATTCTAAATCTGAGTTTTCTCCTAGTACTTTTACAGTTTTTTAATTAAAATTTTTAAGCTGTTCAGAATTTACCTGGGTATTCTGTAAGAATTAAACTTATTTTTTTTTTCCACACAGCTTCAGAGTTGTCTCAATACCATTTATTGAACAGTTCATGTATCTCTACTGGTTGGAGAGGCCTCCTTTACCATGTATTTATTTCCCATGTGTGTGTATTTTCTGGACTTTCTATTGTTTCACTGATCTATATATTCATGTACCAGTACCATGCTGCTTTAATTACTGAGCCTTTATAATATGACCTACTTTTTGACAAGGCTAGTTCTTCTGTACTGTTGTTTTTCAGTTTTCTGGCTCTTCTTTTTCATATGAACTTTTGAATTAGCTTATCTAGATGTAGAAACGAAACTTGTCAGTTTTTTTTTTTTCTTTTTGTGGCCACACTCACAGCATATAGAGTTCTTGGGCCAGGGACTGAATCCAAGTTGTAGCTGTGACTTATGCCACAGCTACAGCAACACTGTGAACCTTAACCTGCTGAACTATAGCAGGAACTCCAAAAC
>PVHT020000174.1:8311306-8323871 GCA_004024745.2 Catagonus wagneri
TCATATGAACTTTTGAATTAGCTTATCTAGATGTAGAAACGAAACTTGTCAGTTTTTTTTTTTTCTTTTTGTGGCCACACTCACAGCATATAGAGTTCTTGGGCCAGGGACTGAATCCAAGTTGTAGCTGTGACTTATGCCACAGCTACAGCAACACTGTGAACCTTAACCTGCTGAACTATAGCAGGAACTCCAAAACTTGATGGTACTTTTGTTGAAAACTTTCTATCTAAGAACCTTTTTATCAATTTGTTTTGTCATCTTTTGTGTCCTACAGATGGGATCTTCATATTTTCTTCATTTAAGTCTTATGCATTTGCTAAGTTTCTCTCTAGATAAATGAGGTCTTCTCTTTCAGTATATATTACTTCTGGAGGTCGCTGACACACAACAACATGGAGGCTATTACTTTCTGCATATTATTTTTGTACTCTGCTATTTAATTGAATTTTTATTGTTTGTAGTAGTTTTTTAGTTGATTCTTGTGGGTTTCTAGGATACAATCATACTGTCTATAAAAAAATGAAAAATTTATGACCTCATTTCTCATTTTTGTACCTAACTTCTTTTCATGGTGTAATTAGGTTGACTGCTATCTCCAGTCCAATGCTAATAATATTTGTGATGAGGAGCATCTTTATGTTGTTCTCAATTTTAGTGAGAGTACCTCTGGTTTTCCCCAGTAAGTATCATGCTAACTTTTGGACTAAGGTACATTTATTTTTATTATATTAAAAGGAAGATCTTATCTATTCCTACTTCTTTGTCTATAAAGAGTGACAGAGTTTTATCAAATGACTTTTTAGCATCTATAGAAAATTTATATGGTTTTTCTTCTCGTATCTACTAGTGAGGTACAGTAATAGATTTTTAAATATCAAACCACTCTGGTATTCTTGAAATAAACCCCATGGGATCAATTACTCTTTTTATTTAATTAAAATTTTTCCATTGATATAATACATGGTCAATTACTCTTCCAAATGCATGCTGTTGAATTACATTTGCTAATATTTGTGTTTTTTCCCCTCTAAGAGCTTATTTAGGATTCATACATTATTATTCATAATTAAGACTGATCTACAGTTCTGGTTTGATTTTTATTATCTTATCAAGTTCTGGTATCAAGGTTTTTTGTTTTGTTTTGTTTTTTTGTCTTTTTGTCTTTTCCAGGGCCACACCCGCAGGCATATGGAGGTTCCCAGGTCAGGGGTCTAACAGGAGCTGTAGCCGCCGGCCTACACCACAGCCACAGCAACGCAGGATCCGAGGCGCATCTACAACCTACACCACAGCTCATGGCAACAATGGATCGTTAACCCACTGAGCAAGGCCAGGGACTGAACCCACAACTTCATGGTTCCTAGTCGGATTTGTTTCTGCTGCGCCATGATGGGACCTCCCTCTACTTTTTTATTAGAGTTTTGTGGTTTTTTCCTTCAAAAAATATTTTTTTGGACTTATTTATTTGTTGTATTGTTTTTCAGTTTGAACTCACTGATTTCTGCTTTAAAAATTCTTCCTTCTGGTTTTCAAGTTTGTTTTTCTAATTTCTTGGGTTATTTAACCTTAATTCACTCATTTTGTATTGTTTTATGTGAATAAGGCTATGTACATTTCTGAATTGCTTTGAATATAGCCCTCACATTCTGAAAAAGCATTTTCCCTATCTTCGTTTTCTAGAAATTCTTTAATTTCTATTTTTATTCTTTTTTCCTACTCAGGAGTTGTTTGAAAGACTTCAAGTTTCCAAACGAAAGGCATTTTGAAACTTTATTATTCATTTTGATTTTATTCCATTGTGATCAGAGAATATTGATTATACCATTTTCTATTTTCTGGATTATTATTTAGATTTTCTTTGGTAAATGTTCCATGGACACAGAGTTTGAATATATAGCATATATATATATATATATATATATATATATATATATGTATACAGTCATTATGTCAAGTCTTATCTTCACTAATTTTTTCTCTACCTGGTATGTCACGCATTGAAAGCTGAATTAAAATCTCTGTCCTCATTTAGCCCTTCACAAACATATTTACACAATAAATTGTGGGCTTGTTTCAAGGCTGTGCCAGTAAGCAAGTTCTTTTGTCACCTCATAAAAGCAAACTTTGTGCCTGATTTGGTCTAAGTTCTACTGATCTCTCAAAATCAGTAGCAAAACTTTCTACAAAATAGCAACATTTTACATTCTATGATAAGAAAAAGAATATAGAACCTTAATAATTTTTTATTTGTTAGTTGCAGCATACAGTTTTACAGTCAGATAAAAAAATTACCATAAATTATTTAAACTGTGTAAGAATGCAACATTTAAATGGTACCCTGAAAATTACCTAAAGGGAAACAAATAAAGAGAATTTTTAAAATAAATGAACTTTTTTTATAGAGCCAAATCTTCCATTCTTTTAAAATGTTTAACAATTTGATTCCAGAAAGTAAAAACTATCTACTGAGTCATAATCAACACTGCAGCATTAATAAAGGCACATTATGATTCGTTCATGTGCTAGAGCATGAACTCAATTATATGTGATCTGTTCTCCCTCCTTCACATAAAGAAACACTCTAAAAGTCTAGAAGTGTTCACTTTCTTTTTTTTTTGCTGTCACTTTCTTTTTTTTTGCCTTTTGTCATTTTATGGCCACACCCGCGGCATGTGGAGGTTCCCAGGCTAAGGGTCTAATCTGAGCTGTAGCCACCGGCCTATGCCGTAGCCACAGGAACGCACGATCCGAGCTGCGTATGTGACTTACACCACAGCTCACGGCAACGCCGGATCCTTAACCCATTGAGCAAGGCCAAGGACTGAACCCGCAACCTCATGGTTCCTAGTCAGATTCGTTAACCATTGCGCCACGACGGGAACTCCCAAAAAACGTTCACTTTCTAAATGTCTTCTTTGGTCATACCAATTACTCTTACTCAAATTACTCTTACTCCTTTGTTCAATCAATGCAAATACTTCAGATGGGTAAGACTACATTTATTTAGTATGTAAATAAATGTTTGTCTTCAATGCAACAGAAGCTTAGGCAAAATCTGTTTAAGATAGATTACCTTGTATCGTCAGACTGATTAATTCATAAAAATATTCATTTGCTCAGCTCAATACATACCATCAACTATCTACATAGCTGGTAGGTGCTATGACCAAAATAAAGGTAACACTGGATCCCACCTCTTAGCTAGTAGCCCAACTACTGATATTGATGGTCAACCTGTAATTTTTTACGCATTTGTGTGGTCTATATAAGACTGTCCAAGAAAAAACTAATAAAGATGCGGGAGAGAGGGCTGAAAATAAATGAAATAATTTTGGCCTGACCAGCATTTTATTCAGAATGTTGTATAAATTTTTTCTTCTTAGCAAATCATTATCACTGTCTCACTAAGACAATTCATTCATGTTAATTTATTATTTTGTTATTTAACAAATAATGTAGAATATAATCTCTTAGAATCCATCCAAAAGCCAACAAGATTTTTATGCTTACAGCATTTTTTTCTTTGGACTCACAATCAAAATAAGATTCTAATTGCAAAGCCGGTACAACGCTCTTTACCTTACCTTAGCACACTGCATGTGATTGCATCCCTCATTCTTCTGTATTGGAGACTTACAGTTAGCACAAGGCTTGGAGTTAGTTAACAACCAGAGGCAATTGGCAGCATCCTCATAAGCTTCACTAACTCCCACAACTTTAGGATATGAAGCAGAAATACAAAAATTAGTATCTTAGTGTACAATTTCAGGGGGAAAAACTCAAAGTCTTTTTTTTGCAGGCGCCTCTCAGTTTTAAATATATTTATTTTCTTTTTGGGGCTACTGCAAAGTTTGTAAACGGCTTCATTCTGAATAGTATGATTATAGGATAAGAAGCTGTTCTGTCTGTGAAACCTGATTTAAAGATCTTTCCTTAAACCTGTACCCAAATAAACTGAGGAAGAAAAAAACCAAAGTTGAAAAAGTTAAAAAAAAAAAAAAAAGAGAATATGTTATTCTCTGTTTAAAATTATTATCACATCAAAGAAAATTATAGAAAGAACAGTTACTTTAGCTAATAGTTTCTTAATTAGGTCAACTGCAAACATAAATACCAGAACTCTTTATCATAGTAAAAAACATGAAAATCGTATTGAAAGATCAGCATCTTTTTATCCATGTTATTTATGATAAACTAAAAATGAATCCAATGTGGCATGTCTAAAACTAAATTTATCATCTTTCCCAAAGTGGCTCCTTTCTCTACCCCCTGTCCTATAAATGATATGATCTACCCAGAGTCAGTCCAGGAAGAGCAGGATCTTGGACACCCTTGTTCTTCCCTCATCTACTGTGTCCACTGGTTCAATCTTTCTCTTTCAGACCCATCTCCTCTCCTTTCCTACTTCTCTTTGCTTTAGCTGGGATCCTCCACACCTTTTGCCTAGACAGTTAAAACACAGAAACCAATTTCTCTCTCCAGCTCCTACCCTGCCCCCCCACAACCTACTCTACATGGCCTCTTTTACAGTGCTCTTTAAAAAATACCAATCTTTAAATCTTTTAGTTGTTCTCCACTGACTCCAAGATAAAATCAAACTGCTTTAGCAAAGAATACAAAGCCCTTCATGATGTGATCACTGACTACCTGATAAGGTTCTTCCACTCTCTATCACCACACCAACCTTATACTTCTATACTTCTCACCATCTTAAACTCTACTTTTTTCAACTTTGAGATCTTCAATCTTAAGGGATGCCAAGGTTTTTAAAGACTCTAAATTTTATGTTTTATATTCCATAGATATGCCCCATCCTCTATGGAAAGATTTTGGGTTGGAGAGAATTGTAGATGCATAATAAAAATCAAGTTTGTTTTCTAGCTTCAAGTACGACAGGGAAGCTCTACCTTTTCTTTACTGAAAAGAGATGTCTGAAATTCCCTTTGGAATCCTTGAAAGTGGTCCATTCAGTCAAGGTACTCATATGTGACATTCTAGGAAAGGTGGGGTAAGGGGTTAACCCTACTGTTGAAAGCAGGGGAGAAATCAGAATCTCTGAGTTTTGAAGTTGAAAAGAGTAAGTTACTCAGTCCTCAGAAATCCCTGGAGAGGCAAGTGGACAAAGGTTTGGGCTGACTGACTTCAGGAAAGTGGCTCTGCATATGAACTGGAAGAGCCGAGCACCAGCAGCGTCCCTTTGATGGAGCCTAGACCTGGAGGAGTGGGGGAGGGGATGGCACCGTCTTGCTGCCAGGAACCTTGGGTGTCTATCCACTGAAGTATATGTTAGCAACAGAAGAACAGCTACCGTTGGACTGGAAAGCATGGGTTTTCAATTCCACATAACAAAGACAAACAAGAGCAGCAACGAACTGCTCAGACTCCATTCCATTTCTATTTTTTTTTTTTTTTTGGTCTTTTTGTCTTTTCAGGGCCGCACCCGCAGCATATGGAGGTTCTCAGGCTAGGGGTCTAACAGGAGCTGTAGCCGCTGGCCGACGCCACAGCCACAGCAACATGGGATCTGAGCTGCATCTGTGACCTACACTACAGCTCACGGCAACACCGGATCCTTAACACACTGAGTGATGCCAGGGATCGAACCTGCAACCTCATGGTTCCTAGTCGGATTCGTTAACAACTGAGCCACGATGGGAACTCCTCAGACTCCACTCCATTTCTAAACCCACTTGGTAGAAGGTAGTTTGATTAGGGTGTTGATGCAGAGAATTCTCATAATTTGGTGGAGAATAGGCGTTTCAGAAGAAACTCACTATATAACTGATGGCTATCAGGTCAGCCATGGAGCTGTTGCTCTAAAACCTAATCACTAAGTACAAATTCTAATTTTTGTTTAAAACCAGTGGCCTTTCTCCTCCCTTCAGAATCAACATTATTTTTAGCTGAGAGGCTCCAACATATTCTTATGACTTTTATTGTCCATTGTTATAATAAATAAAGGACAAAGCCATTAAAACAAAGCAGCTGTGTGGCCTGCAACATAACAATTTTTTTTCTTCCATCCTTGGAGAGAATGCTAGTTTCTGGCTGTATTCTAGAGAACTACATTCCGTTTTCAGGAAATAGCCTACTATTAGTACAACAAAACCTTGTGCTTGGAAAAATGTCTTGCCTTACAAGTGCTCTGAACATGCTCATTTCATAATCTGCCCTTTGTACGTAATTTTCTCAATATCTGCAAAACCCAAACTCCCTTCAATCTACCTGGTGAGTCTTTTTAACCCCTAGTGACTTCCAGACTCTCCCCCCACTTCAGATGCTTGTCTAGTATATCTTGATCATCTTTCCATAAGAATCTAGTCTCTTTGTAAGCAAAATTAACTTCATCTAATCAAACATTACAGGATAACAATCTAAGATCTATTGGTAGAATCAACATGTATGCAAGTAAAGAGGAAGGTGCTTTTAAAGGCCAAATCCCCCCCCCCTTTTTTTTTTTTTTGCTTTCTAGGGCCGTACCCGCGGCATATGGAGATTCCCAGGCTAGGGGTCTAATCAGAGCTGTAGCCGCCAGCCTACACCATAGCTACAGCAACTAGGGATCCAAGCCGTGTCTGCAACCTATTCCACAGTTCACGGCAAGGCTGGAATGTTAACCCACTGAGCAAGGCCAGGGATTGAACCCACAACCTCATGGTTCTTAGTCAGATTTGTTAACCAATGCACCACGACAGGACCTCTAAAAAGCTGAATTCTTAAAAAGACTATTTGGGAGTTCCCATTCGTGGCTCAGTGGTTAACGAATTTGACTAGGAACCATGAGAACTATGAGGCTGCGGGTTCGATCCCTGGCCTCACTCAGTGGGTTAAGGATCTGGCGTTGTCATGAGCTGTGGTATAGGTCGCAGACGCGACTCAGATCCCACGTTGCTGTGGCTGTGCTGTAGGACGGTGGCTACAGCTCCGATTGGACTTCTAGCCTGGGAACCTCCATATGCCATGGGTGCAGCCCTGGAAAAGACAAAAAGACACACACACACAAAAGACTATTTGAATTTCATTCAGTAACCACTATTGAGTAGGTACTACGAGAAAACGGATCTTAAGATTTTATGAAGTAATTGTCATTTCATGGAAAATATCATTCCTGTTTCCTGCTGTGATTAGCCACAATAGAGCCAGTGTCAGTACTGAAAAACAGTATTTCAACCCTTCTGTAGAATTAATTCTTTGAACTGAGCTCAGTATATTTTCTAATATCTTTTCTCATTAATTACATTTTGTCACTCCTTTTAAGTCCCATAATTCAAAGACTTCGGAAAACTAGTGTTAAGGGAGAAAATGATTTCAAGAATCTGCAAGTTTTGGAGTTCTCATCCTGGCTCAGTGGTTCACGAATCCGACTTGGAGCCATGGGGTTGTGGGTTCGATCCCTGGCCTCGCTCGGTGGGTTAAGGATTTGGGGTTGCCGTGAGTTGTGGTGTAGGTAGTAGACACGGCTCGGATCCTGCATTACTGTGGCTGTGGCATAGGCTGGCGGGTTCAGCTCCAATTAGACCCCAAGCCGGGGAACCTCCATATGCCGTGAGTGTCGCCTTCGAAAAGGCAAACAGACAAAAAAAAAAAAAGAGGAATCTACAAGTTTGGTTGAAAATTCTTATGGCAAACATATGTGACCATGATGACCCATATGTAAACTCAATAAAGCATTAAATCATACTCTTTTTTGGAGTATTATCTCTGTATATTTAAGGATGATTTTCTACCTAAGTGTTACAGTTGGCTTATTACTGTTTGTTGCAAGCCTTACCCTAAATTTCATAAACTTAAGTGGCCATTAATAGTTTCCTGGTCACCACCACCTTTCACTGTGGTGGATACACATCAGCACAGTGAGAAAACTCCCAGGTTTTTCTCAGCAATGGGGAATTTTCTCTGCAGTCTTTGCTTTGGATCCCTCTGTGGGTGTCCTGGGTCTCTTACCTCCTACACAATTTTTCTAAATTTCCTCCATTGCATTTGGGACTCTTTGGGGGTGATCTTCAGTTTGTAATGAGGTCTCCCTGGCCACCATACGCTCTGTACACCATTCTCTAGTTCTTCTGTTTCTCTTCTCTCTTCATTTTATCAGGAGCATTATTTTATGCCAAGATATTCTGTCATAGTCTCACCAATAATCTGTACTGACTAGCCAGGTCATTCTCACTCTTCTTCCCTAATAAAAATTGATCCAATTTTACATTGGTAAGGAATAACTAAAAATAACTACCTATTTCAAAATATTTGCTTCATATCTCAAATAAGACACTTTTGGTCACTTTCTACTCAATAATTAAATAATATACTGCATTAATTACTTCTTGTGATACATTAACTCTTTTAGGCAACTGCTAAGTATACTCACGTTAATAATTTAATAAAATGAGAAGTTATCTTTTTCTCCTCTATATGCCTTTTCTCTCCCATCTTCACTGTCTCTGTTTTGTTCAAGACCTTTTTATCTTCTCACCTGGACATTATGAAGTTGTCTCAGAAAGAGTGTTCTTGGAGTTCCTGTTCTGGCTCAGCAGTAATGAACCTGACTAGGACTCATGAGGATGTAGGTTTGATGCATGGCCCTGCTCAGTGGGATAAGGATCGGTGTTGCCGTGAGCTGCGGTGTAGGTCACAGACATAGCTTGGATCTGCTCTGCTATGGCTGTGGCGTAGGCTGGCAGCTGTAGCTCTGACTCAAACCCCAGCCTGGGAACTTCCATATGCTGTAGCTGTGGCCCTTTAAAAAAAAAAGGAAAAAAAGTGTCCTTATCTAGACTCTCAATGGTCCCTAATTCATCATCCACACTTATGTTTGAGTAATCTTTCTAAGCATGCATCTTCAGTTAAAGCTTTCCTTCTCTAAACTCCTTTTTGGTGTCTCAGGATAAAGTCAGAGCTCCCAGCACTATTATATAACCCCCACCCTCTGCATGTGCAGTCTCATCTCTCACTGCACTTTGCACTGGATTATCTGCAAGCTTTGAATATGTCATGCTATTTCACAACCCTACTTCACTGTAAGCCTAAAATGCCCTTCCTATTCTGTTCTTTGAGAAGAACATCGACCAGTTTTCTTTTCTTTTTTTGGCTGTGCACATAGCATATGGAAGTTCCTGGGCCAGGGACCGAACCCATGCAGTGACTTGAGCCAATGCAGTGACAATGCCGGATCCTTTGTCTGCACTGGACAAAGGGAACTCCTCTTTCAAGACACATCATAAATATCAATTATTTTAAAAGCTTCCTCTACCTCCCTCCTAGAGATAAATGATCTCCTCCTCCATTCCTCCCCTTTTCACAATGCACCATACCACTGGTACACTGCTCTCTCACAGCATTTATTTTTCTGAGTTTTGTACATAGCTGTCCCCATTTCTAAAGTGTAAATTTCAAGACTACAGAGGGCAACTTATTTCTGTATTACAACATAACATAGCACTCAATAAATGTTAAAGGCAAAATGAAGACACCATTTTATTTATTTATTTTTTTGCATTTTTTTTTTAGGGCTGCACCTGAGGCATATGGAGGTTCCCAGGCTAGGGGTCGAATCGGAGCTAGAGCTGCTGGCCTGCACCACAGCCACAGCAATGCCAAATCTGAGCAGCATCTGTGACCTACACCACAGTTCACAGCAATGCCGGATCCTTAACCCGCTAAGCGAGGCCAGGGATCGAACCTGCAACTTTATGGTTCCTAGTCAGATTCGTTTCCACCGTACCATGACGGGAACTCCAAAGACACCATTTTAAAACAAGTTATTCCTAATTTTTCTCAGCATCTGTTCTGGGTTGCAGACAAGCACTTCTAGAATCCCACCAGACATGTCATCACATTATGAATGAAAGTACCTCAAGTGCAAAATGTCCACAACAAAACTCATTATTTTCTCCTGAAAGTTAATCCTAGAGCTTAATTTTCTAAGTTGACCAATGATATCACGATCTAACCTGTGAACCAAACTAAAAATTCACCTCCCTACTTCTGGTCTATCTCTCCTTCAGCTTACCCTTCCTTGTCATCAGTTGTCTTTATAAAAACATCTCTGATAACGCCACTTCCCTACTCAAAAAATGCATTCCCTGGCTTACTCTTTTAATACGGTAAATTCAGACAATTCGGCAAGAACCCTCACAATCTGGTAACCCCTACTTCTCCAGTCTCATCTCTTGCAAGTTTCTCCCAAGGACCTTAATCTTACACCACAGAATATGTAACAAAATGTAGATAGATGGGCAATAGCAGCCATCTCTAATACAAATATAGATATTTCTAGGTGTCAGAGCAGGAAAGAAAGCAAAATACAATTGTCCTGTTATGTTTACAGGTGTTGCAGGGATATGGAATTAATCTCTTTTTAGAGTAGGGAATGGGTGGGCATCCAGAGAGCAATGGCAAGCTCTACCTGGCATTTGAGAAAGAGACACAATGAACCTGGAAATAAGAACAGTCTATACAAATCTTTTTGATTGGGGAAGCAAGTGCTCAAAAAATATTTGTTGGCTAAATGATGAATGTACAGGACAGAAATAAGTAATCAGGCCTCACTATAAAACAGCCCAAGATTACGCACTTCCCTTTGTTCTTGTTTAAATGACACGCGCCTTCTCATTATGTGAATGGGATCGCCCTCACTGCCCATTAATATACTGGCACTCTGTTTTACACAGCAGTCTCTTTTCTGTGGATTGGAATAACCCTAAGGCAGTGCACAAAATGAATCTCACGAATATAAAATGCAGAGAATAAGCTCTCAGGCAATGCTATATTTCCCAATATAATATAAGCCTAGAGGATCTCACAGCTGCCAGCCAATCTCTTCCGCGGTCACTTCAGCTGCTGACAAAACCTACCACACCTCTGCCTCCACACATAGGCTAAAACTTGATTCATAGCTCGCTGCTGTGAGGAAGGTTACTTAACACCCTTGTCTCCAATCTGAGTTAGCCGTTATTGTTTCTGTACTTTCAACTCTACCCAACTATGTCAGTTTCCATCTGACTGCTTCCCTTCTGGCATCTGCACTTTTTGAGGGCTGGCATCATCTTTATTATACGCTTTGCTCAGAGTAAATGCAGATGAATGGTATGAATTCTTTAGCCTGTTTGTAATACCTCAAACTAACTCCATTATTTAAAAAGTTAAAAAACACCAAAATACTTTTCATTTATATTAATTCGAAAGCAAATAGTTGTCAAAAAATACTTCGGGGGATAAGAAATTATTGCAAAACTGATGTATTTACTTGTTAAATATGGGAACTGTTACTAGAAAGGCTAATGCAAACTCAATCTGTTTGCCCTGTCTCTCAATCCAGTCTGCTCCTCATCCTCATGCACAATGGGATAACTAGCATCAATTCATACCATTTCTGTAAGGATTAACAGAGATAATATATTTAGACATCTCAATAAAAATTATAGAGATGGCATTTTTATATAAACAAATCTACAGAACCACATAGCAGCAAGAAATTAACTTGCCTTATTCTCCACTGGAGTCTTCTAGGGAAATAAGAAAAAGCTATTCCGCCCACCCAGGATAAACGGGAAGCACTGCAGGTGAGGAACTTAAATGCGACCTCTGTTACCTCGCTTATATGAGTCCCAGTTAGTCCATTAGAAACATGGAGCCTGTCTATGCTTTCCCTGCTGGGATCTCCAAAAGGATGTTGGTTAGAGGGGCTAAAAAGGGGAGCTCTTGCATTAACAAACTTGAAAAGTTTAAAAATAAAACTCTAAGAAATGGGACCACATTATCTTGTGAAGACTACTAGAAAATAAAATTCCTCTTACGTTCTTCTGGCTTCATTTCAGTTATTTTTTGTAGCCAATTTTTCCATGTTTGGCAGTCACAAGGCTCATGGGCTTCACCAAGGCACTCCCTAAAGAGGAAAACATGGAAAAGGCAATTTAAAAATATCCTTCATCAACATCAAGGTAAAAGAACAGGTGAGAAGCACTGTTTCAAACATAAAGTTGAGAACACTGAGCCACAGTTAACTATTGAGAGAAACTGGAAGCCTGATTCTAAAGCTTGATACCACTAGGCCAGATTTTTCCTACATGTCCAGTACATTTATTCACACATTTTAAAAAGTTCCAAAAGATTAAATATTTATAATTTAGTCTCTCATGCCTTAGGAGCTGCAAAATATTTTTATTAATTAGGTTCTGTCTCACTAATACTCTAAATTCTTACAACTCAAAGTCTGTTCCGCTAGCTAGCAGCACTGCCATTACTCAGGGGCTTGTTAAACATGCAGAAGAGCAGGTCTCATGAGACTTACTGGTTTGAATCTGCATTTTATCAAAATCACCATATGGTCTTCTGCATTTTGAAGTTTGAGAAGCACTATTTTATATCACATTCTTGTCATTATTTTTACTTCTGAATAGAAACGGCAATCTAATTTATGTTCAGTGTGATAAATCTCAATATTCTGTTTTATTGCAATTTGGGAGATGATTTAGATAATTAAAACCATATCGACTTATCATTTGTAACTAAATTATATATTCTTTCTATAAGTATATAAAAGACAAACATTAAAAATGACCTAGAG
>PVHT020000174.1:8324871-8347474 GCA_004024745.2 Catagonus wagneri
ACATTCTTGTCATTATTTTTACTTCTGAATAGAAACGGCAATCTAATTTATGTTCAGTGTGATAAATCTCAATATTCTGTTTTATTGCAATTTGGGAGATGATTTAGATAATTAAAACCATATCGACTTATCATTTGTAACTAAATTATATATTCTTTCTATAAGTATATAAAAGACAAACATTAAAAATGACCTAGAGAAGTTCCCATTGTGGCACAGCAGAGACAAATCCAACTAGGAACCATGAGGTTATGGGTTCGATCCTTGGCCTTGCTCAGTGGGTTAAGGATCTGGCGTTGTTGTGAGCTGTGGTGCAGGTTGCAGATGTGGCTCGGACCCTGCGTTGCTATGGCTGTGGTGAGGTATGCAAGTGTAGCTCCTAGTGGACTGCTAGCCTGGGAAACCATATACCGCAGGTGTGGCCCTAAAAAGCAAAAAAAAAAAAAAAAAAAAAAAGGAGACCTAGAGTCTTTACAAACTAATTCAATAAATTATATTCTGTAGCACAAAGCTAATCATTCTAGTAAATAACAAAATACTTTGTGCAAAGAAAAATTCAATCCACCATCAACACCAACACCAGTGTCATTTTAAACAAAGATTTTATTTACAAAGTTTATGTCTGTTAAGAAGATATGCCAGGAGTTCCCGTCGTGGCACAGCGGAAACGAATCCGACTAAGTTCTGGGTTCGATCCCTGGCCTCCCTCAGTAGGTTAAGGATCCGGCATTGCCATGAGCTGCGGTGTAGTTCGCATATGTGGCTCGGTTCTGGTGTTGCTGTGGCTGTGGTGTAGGCTGGTGGCTACAGCTCTGATTTGACCCCTAGCAGATGCAGCTCTAGAAAGACAAAAGACAAAAGACAAAAAAAAAAAAAAAAAGACATGCCAACTGACATGTAGAGTCTTACTAGGAGGTAACAGGTAACATTTCACTGTATTAACACTGTATCAGTTCCACTTCACACTCATTAGGATGGCTACTATTTGTATTAAAAAACAACAGAAAATAACAAATATTAGAAAGGATGTGGAAAAGCTGGAACCCTTGGTGCATTGCTGATAGGAATGTAAAATGATGCAGCTATTATGGAAAACACTTTGGTAGCTCCTCAAAGTTTCAGCAGAACTGAAAACAAGGCCTCAAACTTTTACGCCAATGTTCATAACAGCGCTATTCACAATAGTCAAAAGATGGGAACAACAGAAGTATTCACTGACATATGAATGGATAAACAAAATGTGGTATGTATGCACAATGGAATATTAGCCACAAAAAGGAATGGACTTCTGATACATGCCATAACATGTATGAAACTTGAAGTGAAATAAACTGACACAAAAGGACAAATATTGCATGACTCCACTTGTAAAACATCTAGAGTGGGGAAATTCAGGGAGACGTAAAGAATGATAGTCACGAGCAGCTGGGGTTAGGGAGGGAGGATGGGGAATTATTGCTTAATGGTTGTAGAGTTTTTGTTTGGAATGGTGAAAATGTTTTAAAATGGATAGGGGTGATAGTTGCACAACACTGCAAATGTACTTAACATCACTGAACTGTATATCTAAAAAAGCACTAATTACCTTGAAGGAATAATTTAATTTTCTTATATTTACGATTTATTAGCAAATGTGGTATTTGGGAAGTCTTTTCCATAACTATGGTTTCATATAGCTCCTTAGTAACTTAGTGATAATTTAATAGTCATTACAAATACTGGGTTGATTAAAGTGAAGTAGACATATTAGGTATTTATCACTTTAGTACATATTAACATCAACTCTGCTCTCCAGAAAGGTAGGGGATATCTGCAATAACTGTTAATTTTAATTTGGCACATATACTAGAGTAAGAAATGTGCCACAGACCTAAGAGCAGTGTAGAGCAGTGTTTCCATTGGTGCCTGAGAACACATGTAAGGAATACAGAACTTTTATTTCTTATGACTCATCAAAAAAAACCCAATGAACCTAAAAAACCAAACTGCAAGAATTTTATATATCTGCAATATCTAAAGCAAAACAAATGGAGTCAGTAAAATAAATTATTTTCATCGTTTAGGATTTTTTTCTCCCCTGGAGATTAGATAGCATATTCACTATTTTTTTTTTCCTTGTAGAATCAGTATCAGTATGTCTGCCTCTGTTTTCAGAAAACTTTTGGACAGAAAAAAAGAAAGTAACACTGGGGGAAAAACAGCCCTTTGTTTCCGAATAGAGTCTGAAAAAAAATAAAGGCCATTTCTTTCAAAGGCCATAATTGCTCATCAGTGTGCTTTGTTCTCTGAGGCCGTACTGCATTAGACAGCAACAGAAGGTTTCCTTTTCCAGAACTTCACAGGGGGACACGGGTATTTCCTCTGGTGCTGCCCTAATCATTTCTGAGTGTTATGACTGGTTGGCATAATTTCTACAATTTCCAATGCAATGCTAAGAGTGAGCATGACAAGGAGAAGCTAGAATAAAAACTGTAAGTTAGAAAGAAAGCTATGGGTTGCCATTGCTATTAAGTATCTTTGAAAACTAAGGCATCAGAGAAAATAAGCTTGAACTCCAAGGTACAGTAACAACAATGCCATCAGACATAACAGGTGACTGATAATGTGGATTATGCCATGTGTAGGGAAAGAGATTATTCGGATAGAAATAAGATACTGGAATGTTCTGCAGAAACTGGAAAGCTAAATTCCTGAAGAAAGTTTTAACCAAACCAAGACACCAATGATTGGTGGCAAGTATTCCAACAGACAAATTGCAATTACACAGGCCAGTCAGAGAAAACATTCTAGGTTGTTATTAAGGGCACAGAACTTGTTGGTAAACAAGTTACAACAGAAAGGGCTATCCTGTGGTAAGAAGGAAAATGCCTACTCCCACATTCCTTCCTGACAATGAATATATTCAGTTACATCCCGGCAGACATCTCTTGGGGATGGCTCTCAACTGATCCTGTCACATGCAGTTCTTAAAATGAAGAAACTGTCATTGGCACTTCTTGTGGTTTTTGCAATCATCTTTAGAGATTATTTGTGAGCTTCTGAGGGGAAGAAAAAAGCAAACCCAAAATCACATGCTTTTATTTTATAAAGATCTCTCTTGCAAAGCTTGCTTTTGCATGAAGGAGATTTTCCTTCTCTTGGAAACACTAGATAAGGGCACAGAATTCTACTTAGAATTTCTGACTATAGGCAAAGCTTTTATGCTATATGAATTAGAGAAGAAAGCTATGTAAAAACAGAGATTGCAAATTAATGCCTAGAGAGGTGTAGCAGATAATGAAGGTTGGCCTACACCACAGCCACAGCAAAATGGAATTCGAGCCATGCCTTCGACCTATACCACAGCTCATGGCAACACCGGATCCTTAACCCGCTGAGTGAAGCCAGGGATCGAACCCACATCCTCATGGGTACTAGTTGGGTTTGTTACCACTGAGCCACAATGGGAACTCTTAGAAACTATTAAAAAAAAAAAACATTAAACTCTAAACATTTCCAATCTATGGTCAGTAATTTGGTATTAGAGTTCAAGTGCACAGACTCTAGCATCAAACAGAGCTGGGCTCTAATCCCATTTCTTCCATTTCCTAGCTGCATAACCCTGGGAAACTCCTCTGTGCCTTAATTTCCTTTATCTGTAAAATGGGTGTAATAACAGCACTTCATTCCATCATTGTTAGGAGAATTAAATATTTGAAAATATTTGGCAAGGTGGCTGGCACACATCAAGCACTCTATAAATGTAAACCATCACCACTCATTATACCTTTTTTAATGAATAATAATGATATCAAACATACTATAATTTAAAGGCCCGGTCCAAAGTATAAAGCCTCTTTAAAAACTGTTGGAAAGGTGATCAAGCTATTCCAAACTGTCTTATACTGACCAGCAGAAGAGGTGTCCTTTTCCACAGTCTACGGCAGGAGCTCTCAGCAAGGGGAAACTGAGTGTATCAGTCCCAGATGTGTTTGACCCTTGTTTTGTCAGTCTGACTGCTCTTTCACAGCCTGGAGTAGGACACCATTTAATGGCAGGATTATTTTCAACAAAGGCCTGTTTAAACAGCAATAGCAATATGTAACAAAATATTTCAACTCTCAATTATAACACAGAGTATACCTCATGTCAATTTACTTTAAAACAAACAAAAAAAGAAGGAAATATAAAAAATGAATAGTCAGTCTTAATAGTATTGGAATGTATAAAACAATAAGAAGAAAAAATGTGGCAATTGTCTTGGTAATGATATGACTTGTAAAATTTCTGTGTTCTTTAACAACCAGGTAGATGATAATTAAAGTAAAAATGCTACTATTCATACAGAAAAGGTGTAATTTAAAAATGTTTTCTCATATAATGTGCCATTTTTTAATGGAAAATAATTCTAATAAATAGAATCTTGTAATTATTAGTTGCATCGGAACAGTAAATTTCTAAATAGCACTCAATAATACATAAAAATCAGTATTATAAACACAGAATCACTATATGATTCAGCAATTCCACTTCTACATATATTTCCCAAATAAATAAAGGCAGGAACTGCAACAGATATTTGTACACCCATGTTCACAGCAGCATTATTCACAGCAGTCAAAAGGCAGAAACAACACAAATGTCCACAAATGAATGAATGGATAAGCAAAATGTGGTACATACATTAATAGTATTATTCAACCTTAAAAAGCAAGGAAATTCTGACACATGCTGCAATGTCAATAAATCTTAAAGACATCATGATAACTATAATAAGCTAGACACATAATGATAAATACTGTATGATTCTACTTGTATAAGATGCCTAGAATAGTCAGACATAGAGATAGAAAGTAGAACAGTGGATCCCAGGGGCATTAGAGGTGGGGAACGGGAAGTTAGTGTTCAGTGGGAACAGAGTTTCAGTCTGAGATGATGAAAAAAATTCTGGAGATGGAGAGCGGTGACAGTTGTACACAAATGTAAAAGTACTTCATACCACTGAACTGATCATTTAAAACTTGTTAAAATAGTAAAGTTTATGTGCATTTTGCCACAATAAAAAAATGTAAAAAAAAATCAATATTATAATGCTTTCTACTTTAAAGAAGTAATAGGACTTCTTTTTAAAAAGTCCATATATTAGGGTTTAGACTATAAAATGATCTGAATTAGATAGTTAAAATGAAATTTTTAAATCACACACACAAAAAAGCAAATCGCCCACACTTCTGAATAACTCCTGAGTGAAAATAAAGAAAAAAACAGGATATAAATTAGATTATAATTTATTACAAGAAACTGTTATTTGAAATAAAAAGTCTATACATTTCCAAGTTGATAACCTTTATTTCTAAATATTTACATTGAGCAATAAAACTATGCCTTTTTGAAAACTTAAAATAGTTACTATTTATTCTGAATGTTATCTTGATCAATCAGTTATAAAAGTACAACATGCAAACCAAGTAGTAGTTCTGAGCAATAGTTTTATTTTTTGGTTAACTATTCCTACAGTTTTTCACATTTACTTTTATCATGATTATAAGATAATGTTTTAAATTAAAACTTCAATTAGTCTCACTATTCCTTTATGTAGTTTTTCTGAGAGACAACAGTCCATTATTTTACATTTCAAAAATAAAACAAAAAATTAAAATCTGTGATATAGGTTTGAATTATGGAAATCACAGATAATTGATAGCATACCTTAATATCAAACTGTAGATATCGTTTGTCCATCTCCTTAGAAACTACACTTTCTATGATATCCACAGGCACAAGTTGGAAACAATCATATGCAGGGCAGAAAATATTGTGAGCTTCGCCTTCTTGAATTTTCAGATTCAAAAACCTATTAAAATTATCAATTGATAGAAAAAAGGCAAGGATTTATTTGCACACTCTAAGAATTTCTCCTATATGCTGAATTTTCTGTTCCAGTATAATTAAAATACACCAATGAGCCAAAGTGTGGAATGTCAACTGTAACACAGTAATTCATATAACTCACAAACATTACTGAACCTGCCAACCATTCATCACATACATATGAATATTTATACACTTTTATGTTCTATATATTTTTTACATTTGCTGTATCCTTTTTAAAATTTGAAACAATATTTAATATTAAACATTTTAAAAATAAGTCATTTAGAAAGGTCATATTCAATTTTCAATATTCCATTCCTTTTAAATAAAAGAGAGTAAGTAATGGTACAGAATTAACCACAGATAATTTAAGAGATTTTTAAGGTAGCATTGGAATATAACATGACTTTTTAAAGAAAAGGTTTTCTTTAAGAGATTGTTAAGGTGGCATTGGAATATAACATGACTTTTTTAAAAAAACGGTTTTCTGCTTATATTTCATTTAGACAAATATTTAAACGACATTCATGTCCTACTCTAGACACATTAATTGAGGCAGTATGGATAAGGTACCCTAGAAAGTGGCAGGAATTTAGGCCAAGGTGAATTAAGTGGCTAAGAGCAAGATTTTGAATTAGAGAATTTCAGGTCTGCCACTAACAAGTTATATGATCTTAAGTAATTCATTTAACTGTTCTGTACCTCAGTTTCACTCTCTGTAAAATGGAGATAATAATATGCACTTCTCACATTTGTTATATAGATCATATGATATAATGTAAAATTATCTACATGGTGCCTGGCACAGTTCATAGATTTTAGTAAGGGTTTTATTATTATTACCTATGGAAAAATAAGAAACAAACTTTTGAACCTAAAGAACCTAAAGAAAATAAACAGAAAATCAGGCAATTAAATCACCATTTTCTAGTCATCACCATCATCATTTTTATCATTATTATTCTACTACCTACAGTTCTTTTTCTTCTAGTTCTCTTAGTCTCTTAATTCCATCACACTTCTAAAAAATTATCAAGCTTACCGAGATCCCATCAGATCTATTCCCTTTGCTCCATCTCTACAATATCATCTTGGTACTTCAGAGAAAACAGAGTCCTCAACAGGCAGCTTTCTCCCTCTTTTTTTTTTTTTTTTTTGTCTTTTTAGGGGTGTACCCACAGCACATGGAGGTTCCCAGGCTAGAGGCTGAATCAAAGCTACAGCTGCCAGTCTATTACCACAGCCGCAGCAAAGCCAGATCCAAGCTGTATCTGCGACCTACACCACAGCTCACGGCAATGCAGGATCCTTAACCTACTGAGCAGGGCCAGGGATCGAACCCGTGTCCTCATGAATACTATCTAGGTTCATTAACGCTAAGCCATAAGGGGAACTCCCAGACTCTCTTAATATACTCCCGACCACACCTCAAACCCAGCCATATCCTTAGCCATCTCTGCCATCTTCCTGCTTACTTCAGTGAAAAAAGGGCTTCCTCCTTTCCCCCTAGGCTAATCCCCATTCCTCTGGCCAGCTCTGGAACTTGTAAACTATATATACCTCTTGACATAATCTTTCTCTCTCATTAGCGGCTCTCACTCTTGGCACAATATACATGCTCATCCTATCCCCCAAAGCTTCCTTAACCAAATGACCCTTTTTAGTTCTATTTTCCTGTCCTTTCACATCAAAATTCCTTGACAAAATAGGTTACGAGAATTTGTCATTCTTTCCTCATGTTCATCCTTTCACTTCCCAACCTGAAACGTTCTGGTTTCTATTCTTTGGACAGCTCTCAACAAGGCCATTAAACTACCTATAAGCCCACACATAAGCCCAAATTATTCAAGACTTCCCAGTTTTTGTCCACCTAGACGTCTTCGGAGCATCAGACATTACCGAATAGACTCCTTTTCAGAAGGAAGAAAGCTTCATGTAGCAGGCATGATTCAAATGGCTTTTTAAGAATGAATAGGACTGGGGAGTTCCCATCCTGGCTCAGTGGTAACGAACTGGACTAGTTTCCATAAGGCTGCAGGTTTGATATCTGGCCCTGCTCAGTGGGTTAAGTATCTGGTGTTACTGTGAGCTATGGTGCAGGTTGCAGGTGTGGCTTCGATCCTGCATTGCTGTGGCTGTAGCTTGGGCTGGCAACCACGCTCTGATATGACTCCTGGCCTATAAGTTTCCATATGCCATGGGCACAGCATAAAAAGAAAAAAAAATTGAAGGAAAATTTTCCTTTTGATGAGAACTCTTAGAACATACTCTCCTTCATATAGTTACTTTCATACGAAACTACAGCAGTGTTAATTGTATTGATCATGCTGTACATTCTTGTCTCCTTTTTTGCAGATTAATTGCCCATGGAAGTGTCGGTTCACTTCTGTGCTCTATTCTGTTCTATTGGTCTATGTGTCTGTTTTTGTGCCAGTACCATACTGTTTTGATGACTGCAGTTTTATAGTAAAATCTGAAATCAGGGAGTATGACCACTCTAGCTTTATTCTTCTTCCTCCAGATCACTTTGGCTATTAAGGGCCTTCTGTATTTCCAAACAAATTTTAGAACTATGAGTTCTAGTTATGTGAAAAATATCTTCAACAAATTTTTATTGGCTGTGCCCTCAGCATGTGGAAGTTCTCTGCCCAGAGATGAAGCCTGTGCCATAGCTGCAGCTCAAGTCACTGCAGTGACAAGATCAGATCCTTAACCCACTGCACCACAGGAGAACTTCTCAACAATTTTTAATAATGTAAAAGGGGTGTTGAAACTAAAAGTCTGAAAACTGCTTATTGTATAGTTCCTTTCTTCATATGACAGGAATCTCTTCCTTTTAACTACGGTTAGGTTCCCTGGAAAGTTGGATATAATTCACCACAATGCTCACACGTCCCTGTCAAAGTGCACAATGTATGTAAACACGGTTACCTTTTGATAATGTTCTTCCATTTTATGTACTCTAAATACATCACAGTAGGTATGGCTAACTCTGGGGAATTAAAGGACAACAGAGAAGACCTCACTGAAGAAAGGATCATTTCTCTGTAAGCCAGGCTATTAATCTTCATCAACATATAAGTTCTCACTAAGTTTATAAGCAGAACATAGACGTGATGACTATTAGTAAGAGAGAGAAATCCGGGACAACTTTACCTATATTTTTAACTTGTAGGTCAGCTTCACAGACTATGTCATAGTTTCTCTGTTTATGATCGAGCTTAGGAAGATGAAAATAACTATCAGTTACCGAGTGGTTATTATGTGCCAGGCTCTGTTCTAAACATTTTACATCTACTAAGCCATTTAACAATAAACTGGTAACAATCCTATAAAAGGAGTTACCATAATCACCATTTATGGATTAAGAAATTGAGGCAGAAGGAGGTTACCACTTACCTAAATCAACAACTAGTAGAGTTCCTATTGTGGCTCAGTGGTAATGAACCCGACTAATATCCATGAGGATGCGGGTTCAACCCTGGCCTTGCTCAGTGGGTTAGGGATTCGGTGTTGCTGTGAGCTGTGGTGTAGGTCACAGATATGGCTGAGATCTGGTGTTGTTGTGGCGTAGGCCAGCAGCTGCAGTTTCAATTTGACCCCTGGCCTGGGAACTTCCATATGTCACAGGTGTGGCCCTAAATAAAAGCAAAAAAGAAAAGAACACCCAACTAATAAGCAGCAGGAAGGATATTCTAAGCTGGGTAGAAAATAATAACTTCCCTTTCATTTAAGCCCTTAGCATAGATGCTTCAAAACATCTGTATGGATTAGAAAAGAAACTCATGGACTTGGAGAACAGACTTGTGGTTGCCAAGCGGGGAGGTGGAGGGAGTGGGATGGACTGGGAATCTGCGATTAACAGATGCAAACTAATCTGTTGTATAGCACAGGGAACTACATCTAGTCACTTGTGATGGAACATGATGGAGGATAATGTGAGAAAAAGACTGTATATATAGGTGTGACTAGGTAACTTTGCTATACAGGAGAAAACTGACAGAATACTATAAACCAACTATAATGGAAAAAATAAAAATCATCAAAAGAAAAAGAACCCCAAAAAATATCTGTATGGACTCATGAGTCAAGGGGATAGAGAAGAGGAACATAAGTTGAAAGGTTTTCAAACGATCTAGGGACCTTTATAAATTTTTCCATTTCTTAGGGGAGTTCCTTTTCTATATGCCCATGAAAAGACTGCATTTAATTGTAAAGTGATTTTATTCCCATGTGAATCACCCAACCTGGAACTTGATTTGACAAGAACTACCTGGAAGGAGGGGGGAGAAGAATCCTAGGTGGGCTGATAAGGTACCATGGAAAACAATAATTACACCTTTCCAATTTAAATCTTGTCATTAACTTCTCATGGCTAGGCTGTTATGAATATGGAAGTCGGTTCCTATGATACAGGAGACAGGTGAAGCAGGTCAACAAAATTCAAGTAAATCCCTTGGGAGGGGCCTCAATTTTCACAAAGAAATCAAGGTCAACAGCAGCAAAACTGGTAGAACCCAGATAATTCTTCCTAATGCCATACAATTGACGACTTCAAGCTGAATAAAGTACTAAACTTGTGGAAGATTTTCTATGCCCAGAACTAGGTCAAAGTTTGCTTTGAATTGGGAGCTCCAACTTTTTTTCTTTCTTTTTTGTTTGCTTTTTACGGCTGCACCTGCAGCATATGGAGGTTCCCAGGCTGGGGGTCAAATCTCAGCAAAGTAATGGGAAGGAGAGTAGAGAGGAACATGAGAAGGAAAAGAAAGTTTCAATTTGTAATATAGACCAATGATGCCTAGCAGGGACAAAGAACTTTGAGTTGATTAAAAAGGAACTTTGGGAGTTCCCACTGTGGCTTAGCAGAAACGAATCCGACTAGAAACCATGAGGTTGCGGGTTCGATCCCAGGCCTCACTCAGTGGGTTAAGGATCCGGTGTTGCCGTGAGCTGTGGTGTAGGTTGCAGATGCAGCTCAGATCCAGTGTTGCTATGGCATAGGCCAGCGGCTATAGCTCCGATTAGACCCCTAGTCTGGGAACTCTACATGCTATGGGTGCAGCTCTAAAATGGCAAAAGACAAAAAAAAAAATAAGGAACTTTGAACATCAATATCCTTACAGATTTTCAAGGCTATCTGCCCATTAGAAAAAGCATAAAAACAAATGCTTAAAAATTCTTGGGGAGTTCCCGCTGTGGCACAGTGAGTTAGGAATCTGACTACAGTGGCTGGGGTTGCAGTGGAGGTATAGGTTTGACCCTGGCCTGGTGCAGTGGACTAAAGGATTGGCATTGCTGCAGCTGCGGCACAGGTTACAGCTGTGGCTGGATTAGATCCATGGCCCAGGAACTTCCACATGCTGCATGTGTGGCCATAAAATAAAAAAACTCTTGGGATATAATAAACTGATTCTTGATATTTGGTGCACACTTAAAATTTACAACAGAGGTAACATGAATTAGAATATTGAGAAAACTTATTTATGTGTTTTGGGGAAACTATTTTAGTCCCCAAAGTAGCTTACATTAAGCTACATAACAGTAAATAAATAATTTAAATTATTAAATAATTAAATAATTTTACTAAATTAATAATGGGAAGATGTCAAGATAAGAAAAACAAAATTCTTTTTTAGTAGTACAGTATAATACATTTCAGGGTAACTCTGAAACCAATATAAACAACTTATATCACTAAATATTGAACATACACAGTTTTATTACCAAATGAGAATGCTACGCAGTAAGATATGCTGCACATATACTCACGATTCCCAACATCCTCGACAAAAGTCATGTCCACAGGGCATATCCACTGGGTCTTCAAATACAGAAATACTGCACATACAAATGTCGCACTGGTGGTGAAGAAGAGCAATGATTTAAACAAAGTCATACTCTGGAGAGAGAACATTTCTTTGTTCATTAGTTTAAGGTAAAAATACTATTATAGTAATTATAAAAAATTAAATGTTTCTAAATTATGAGGGAAGTTAAAGTTAGTGTGCCTTACTTTGACTAAATAACAAATACTATGCTTAGCTCACTATAAATTACTGTAGGACAAATATTTTAATGCAAAAGTCAAGTTCCTAAACTCCAAATTTAACATATTAAATTAAGTAGCAACTATTCATTTGGAAAAGAAAATACAAGAAACAAATCATTACAATCTAATCAGGACAAGGTCAAACTGCAAAACAACCACTTCAATATCATGTCCTTCATCCTACACTCACCCTAGAAAATCTACAAAACAGAGTAACTTTGTTTTCAATACAGCAACTCAGGATATTTAGAGTAGCAATTTAAGGATTTCTACCCATCGAACTATGCTACAAAGCTATGTATGTTCTAAACAGTAACTTAGGAGACACAAACTTTTTTTTTTCTTTTATCTTTTTAGGGCCCCCACGGCATATGGAGGTTCCCCAGCTAGGGGTTGAATTGGAGCTACAGCTGCTGGCCTATGCCACAGTCACAGCAACGCCAGATCTGAGCCGTATGTGCAACCAACACCACAGCTCATGGCAACGCCAGAACCTTAATCCACTGAACATGGCCAGGGATCGAACCCGCGACCTCATGGATCCTGGTCAGATTCATTTCCACTGCACCATGACAGGAAATCCTTTCTTTTTTTTCTTTAATAATGTTAATAGATGTGCATTACAAAAGTAGGATTCTATTTCCCAAGAAGGCTCAGAAAAAAATCTGGAGTGCTTTCATATTTATCACATATTTTGAGAGGCTGAATCATTCAAGAAACATAAAAACATAAAAATTTCCTGTAACACTACACCAATGGTTTGCCAATTAAAGATGAACACAATGGCAGTACCGTTTCTCAATAAAAAGCAAATGTTTATTATGGAGATGTACTTAAAAATGGAGACAAACTCCAGAAGTTTTATTAAGACAAATAGTTATCAGCATATGATAAATGTCAGAAAAATATAAAAATATCTTCATATTTCTGTTTTCAAGTACCTATTACCAACTTGACTTTTAATCTTTTAGTATAGTACATTCAAAACTTTAAGGAACTTTTGTTTGGCTGTGCTTGCAGCATGTGGAAGTTCCTGGGTCAGGGATATAACCTGCACCATAGCAGTGACCCAAGCCACTGCAGTGACAATGCCAGATCTTTAACCTCCTGCAGCACAAGGGAATTCCAAGAAACTGGAACTTTTAAGTGAAAATACAATAGATGGTTCTCCCAAATTCTTGTACATTTTCTGTTTTAAAAAGAGAAAAGAAAACCTTTTTATTTTTCAATATATAATCCAGAGATCACAAAAATAGCCTGTAATAATAAATACTTGCTAAAGCATGAAATTACTGAACTCTTTAGAGGATTCAATTACAAGATTAAGACTAGAGGTTCCATGAAAAAATATTAAAATTAAAACTATGGGAATACACTGAATACTAAACCATACCAAACTGCTGTCCAAATCCCCAGGAGATAAACTTATTTCATCTGGAGAGGTGACGGATGAACGTGTAGTCCTTGGAGTTCTCGGAGAAGGGAGCGTGTCCCAGGCATTATAACCACTTGGTGGTGGAGTTGGCATTTGAACACCTGAACGTTGGCAGCAGTTCTCTGGATTGGACATCCAAGCTTCAAGTAACTTCTCCCTGTCCCAGTCTTTAAGAAAAATGGGATGGACATCTCTCAACTGACAGAGAAGACATAGTGATGGTTTAAGAGCTTCATAATAATAAAAGGGACTAAACTCGAGAGATATAGGTCATCTAAGGAAGAAAAACTACATCAGAGGAGTAACTGCAAATGAAATATTCAGGTATGTTATGTCCATTCACATATTTCTTTTTGTCTTTTTAGGGCTGTACCCACAATATACGGAGGTTCCCAGGCTAGTGGTTGAATCGGAGCTACAGCTGCTGGCCTACACCAGAGCCACAGCAGTGAGGACTCTGAGCCACATCTGCAGCCTACACTGCAGCTCATAGCAATGCTGGATCCTTAACCTACTATGCAAGGCCAGAGACTGAACCCATGTCCTCATGGATACTAGTTGGGTTCTTTACCATTGAGCCACAATGGGAATTCCCCCAACAAACATTATTTAGGTGAAGAAATCAAGACTTAGGGAATTTATACAGTATGCCCAGGCTCATAAAGATATAAGAGATCTGAAACAAATTTTTGTGAATCCAGTCTGTGTTCTTTCTACTGCAACCCAACAAAGAATAGGGTTAAAAGTAACATAAAATCAGTTATTTAATAGAGGCTCATTCTATATCATTTTACAAATCAAATACCAATGGCTGTGGAAACTTTCTATATAAAATTTTATAAAACGTAGTAAGTCAACATATTTGGTGGTTTAACAGGATAATTAGAACCCAGATACCCACTGAAGATAACGGCAGTGTGTGTTTCCATATGTGCAAAGGCACAGGAGTATGATGGAGAGACATGAGCAGTTCTGTGAAGTTATAGTATACTACACTGTGGTTTGGGGAGATGAAAGATAAGACTGGAAACAGGAGTCAGATTACAAAGAAGAAAAACCCAACAACTGGAAAACATGGCATATAAGTGCATTTTACGACATGTTGCTAAATGGACCTCAATGTTTTGATAGGTCATTACAGGTATACCTTGGAGATAATGCAGGTTTGGTTCCAGACCACTGCAATAAAGCAGATACTAATAAATAATTAATATTAATGTTATTGATTAATATTAACAAACATTAATAAAGAAAGTCAAGAATTTTTTTGGTTTCCCAGGACATGTAAAGGTTATGTTTACACAGTATATATATATTTTTAGCTGTAATGCTAGTGCACACTTAACAGACTATAATTACAATAATTCAATGCTAAGAAACACTAGCCATCATCTGACAATGCAGGGTTGCCACAAACCTTTAAATTGTAAAAAAAAATCATAACATCTGCAAAGCACAATAAAGCAAAGTGCAATAAAATGAGGTATACCTGTACTTAAAAAGTTAAGACCTTCTTAGAACAGCATGATTATTTTTCAAGTTTCTATCATAATATTTTTTAATAAATAACTACTATATTTTATATACACACATATTAAATATGCTAAATTTTAGTCCTATCTACTATAAATATTTTCCAGCACAGTTTCTGCTTGGACTCTATCCTATCTTTTGTTTAGCAAATATTTACTGGATGGCGTTTTTTTTTTTGGTGCCATACATTATGTCAGTCTGTAGGGATACAATGGGAGGAAAAACCAGGTATGATTCCTGCCTTCATGGAACTTAGCAGTCTAGTAAGAAGAAAAACATTAAGAAAAATTAACATTAAAAAAATCATCACCGTCAGAAGTATCATTAAGAGGGAGAGACTGCCATTTATGGAGGACAGAGAAGGTGACTGGGGAAATGTCTGGAGTGGACACCTGAAGGATGAGTGGGAACTAACTAGGGTAAAAGCGGGGTGTGGAGACATTCTAGACAGATGGTACATAGCATGCTCAAAGGCCTGATGGCAAGAAGGAAGGTGGTATTCTTGTGAAATTATAAACGTCAGTGTAGCTGGAGCTTGGAGACCAGAGAGGAAGCACTGTGTGAGTGAGGCAGAAGAAATTGGTAGGGACTAGGCCATGGAGGACTTCTCAGTAATACTTCTATCATCAGTTTAGGAGTGACAGGAAGTCAGTGAAAAGTTGGGCTTAAGGTTAGCAAGAACAAGTTGTCACAATTAGACTTGAACATTCTGACTATAGTAGAAAAAAACAACAACAATCAGACAGGGTGAGGGTGGAGGGAAGGGAAACTAGGGAGGAGGCTACGGCAGTGCAGGTGAGAGAGGGTGGCCACTAAGGCCGTGGTTAGCTGCGGCGGAGATGAAGAGCAAAGTAAAAGTCAAGACTGGTTTGCTGGTGCTGCCATCCATGCAAAGAGGGTATACCTGAGACTCAGTTCAGGATTAAGAGCACAATTTTAATTTTAGACTTGGTGAGATTTCAGGGCTTTTGAGATATTCTAGAGGTGCTTTCAAGTAGGCAGTTATATTTAAGTATATAAAGCCCAGAAAAGAAGTCTAGTCTAAAGGGAGAAATGACTATCTATAGACGCCTTCAGAGAAAATGTCATTTTCTAGGGCGGGAATAGAGTGGAAGGAGAGGTGTACTACTGATGTTTAATTGGCTATAGAAGTGATGAGTTTCCAAAGGAGCTTAAGGGAATACTTCAACATACATTTACTCTAAGGACAAGCAAACTAGCCTTGGTCTCATATTTTAATAAAGTAGGTAGGTAAATTTTACTTATTTTCTCATTAGATAGCATTCAGCTGTGTAGGTTACTTTTATTATTGAGGAAATACTCAGAGAATGACCTTTGTATTCCTAACAGAGCCATACTTAAAATTCAATTACTACTTAGTAAACATGGCCAAACATTTCTCTGCAACTTCATTACTTTAGAACTGAATTTGACAATAGATAACACAAGACTTAAATGTATTATCCTGTGTAAAGCTGAATGAATGTTACCAAGGATACAATCTATAAATCTACCAAACAGCTCAGTTAAATAGCTCTGAAACAGAGCCCATCTGGGTTTTGAGAGTAATTAGCATAAATTATAGCTATGTGCACTGTCTATTTTATTCACTAACATCATTTTTCTCTGAAAATTTTGATTATCAAATGTCACTGATTTATCTAAATAATACAGCAGAAACGCCCATCTGAAATATTGCATTAGACTCTATTTTATGCCTTAATAGGGGAATCAGATACAGAACTCTCAAGTGAGTTATCAAAAAAATTTATCACAAAATTGACATATGCCACGTAGTAAAATTCAATTAGATATCACCTTAGGAGAACTGACCTTATTATGTAAAAGAAGTAACCGTGGGAAATATCAATGGCGTGAAAATGGAGCTGATCACTTAAAAATACTAGATGACACAATGTACAAACACTAGAGATGAAAATCTTTAATTACAATAAAATTACTGGTAAAGTTAGTCTTAAGAGTCTACATAATACTGTAAGTTAGAATTCTGATACATTATATAATTTAGCTGAAACTGGTGGCAGAAATGGCTGTAAGTACACAACAATTCTACAATGCAGAACTGCTGCTTGCAGTTAAGTGCCACCATGTGACCGAATTCTGGCCACTGGAACATGTGCAGGAAAGACTTATGCCATTTCTAGGAATGGCTCAGAAAAATTCCCCCACCTGTTTCTCCATGCTCTTTTCCCTTTCTGACTGGCTGGCTGGAGTGGAAATAATTTCCAGGCCAACATCGGAAGCCACTTTGTTAGGACAGCAGAGTATCAGTCAGCCAGGGTTCTTGACTAACTATGGAGCAGAGCCCCTGTCCTACTCCTCACCTGAATGAAAACAATTTAGACTATTATGATTTCTAAATGTTTACTGTGTTTGATTCTACACTTTCATTTCAGCAGCTAGTCTACCCAAATGCAACTCTCACGTCACAGCTCCTCACTTGATGCCAGCTCTACATTTACATATTTAAATGCACTCTCTGTACTTGAAAGCTTAAGCAAAGGACAAGGTGCTGTGAACCGCACCCTAAAGAAACAATTTCAGGTATTTTGCATTTCTTTATAAGTTCTTATATTATGCTATTAAGCATTACTATTGGTGAAAAAGAAAATATTTTATCTTTAAATTCTAAGATTTTAAAAACCATTCTGAATTTCTCAATTTCCTTTTTGAACCAGGTCTAAATTTTTCCCCAAAGGATTTACTTCAAAGTTTTTAAAGATAGCAATGGCGAAATAGTCTTATAATAAAAAGGTGTATTTAAAAAATACATAAATAACATTTTAGATATATTATCTATTTATTCCTTAACTATTTCTGAGGGCCTAAGGGATATCAGATAGTGTAGGAAAAAAAAAAAAGCAACAGTGAAAACATGCCTTCCAAGAGCTCCCAGATTAATATAGAGGAAAAGCAAATAAGGAGATGATTTCAATACTGTATTCTAAGAGCATGAGACGTACATGCACAGGATACAATGGAAGAGAGAGGAAGGGTCTCAATGCAGACCTGGGAACACTTAAGTAGAAAAGGGTAAGTAAACTGAGATTGACAGTCCAAGTAAAGAAGCCTGGGGTCATGAAGGTCCACTCAAGAGTTTGGAAGGTTTCCAGCCTGTGGAGAGCCAGTGAAGAATTTTTCAGCAGGGGAGCTACACGCACAAATCTGCATTTTAAAATGAAATATAAAAACTGAGTAAGTGTGAAGAGGAATGGCAACAGTGGAGACTCGGACTCAGGAGACTACAATTTAGATGAAAAATAATGACAACCTGAATTTAAGTCAGTGACAGTGAGAATGGAAAGAGCTTAAGGAAGGTGGGGAGAGGATGAGAGATATTTAAGAAGAGAAATGATGAGACTGCAGTCAAAAGTAGTAACAGAGATGAAGGAGTAAACTATGACTCCCCAGTTTCCGGCCAGGGTAATTAAATGAATGTGGAGGCCCATTTATCAAGACAGTGGGAGAAATGACGAGTTCAGGTACGGACAGCCTTAGGTTGAAGAGAAAATGCTAAACTGGCATTTAGAAATACAGCCTTGAATAGTTCACTACTAACATTGAATTGTACCCATACTCTTTATTGTTTAGGGTTTTTTTTTTTTTTTTTTTTGGTCTTTTTAGGACCGCACCCATGGCATTTGGAGATCCCCAGGCTAGGGGTGGCATCAGGGCTGCAGTTGCTGGCCTATGCCACAGTCACAGCAATGCCAGATCCAAGTCGCGTCTGCGACCAATACCACAGCTCACAGTAACGCCGGATCTTTAACCCAGGGATCGAAACTGTGTCCTCATGGATGCTAGTCAGATTCATTTCCGCTGAGCCATGACAGGAATTTCTGTTTAGGTGGTTTTTGAAACCCTGTTTTCATTAGATAAATGCATTACAGCAGTGTTTCTCAGAGAGCGGTCCACTTGGTAGGCTTGTTTACAACACTTTTTTTTTTTTTTTTTGTCTTTTTGCCTTTATCTAGAGCTGCACCCGCAGCATATGGAGGTTCCCAGGCTAGGGGTCTAACAGGAGCTGTAGCTGCCGGCCTTCGCCACAGCCACAGCAACGCGGGATCCGAGTAGCGTCTGCAACCTACACCACAGCTCACGGCAACGCTGGATCCTTAACCCACTGAGCAAGGCCAGGGATCAAACCCGCAACCTCATCGTTCTTAGTCGGATTTGTTAACCACTGAGCCACGAAGGGAACTCCCTACAACACATAATAAGTCTCACCCTTCACTACTTAGATTCTCTGGAACTCATCCTAGGAATCGCTAGTTTCCCAGGTAATCCTTACTTAAACTAAAATTTAGAGCCAGTGGTATATAAATTGAAAAAGAGTGTCAAGTATAGAACTCTGGAAAATACCAATATTGAATGTTGTGATTCTGGAGGGTTATATACTAAATTACTCACAGAGGTGATCAAAGGATAATGAACTATGGAATTTTAAATTTTCTTTTAAGCAAAGATTACATAAAAAACTGGATGTTGACATTATTATTTCAGTATACATAAAAAAAGATTCATAGTTAAAATAAACCGGTATGCCTCAAAATTACTGGAAGAGAACAGCCATTTACCTTACTCTTTTAACAAATAATTTCTAAATTAGAAAAAAACTTGTCTTTGAAATAAGTCAAAATGTCAAATATCAAGTGTGCAATGAGAGGGTTCAATTCAGTACATGACAACTCCCAGAATGGCTGTCTTAAGTATTACAGAACTTAAAATAAGCCGAGCAAAGTAAAGTTGGTAATGTCCCCCAAAACAAAAAAACCACTACCTTAAAATGGACAGTATATTCATCTGCTGACACTAAAATTTCACTTTGCATATATCATGGTGAGAAACAGCTTTTACATAAAATAAATACAATTGATAATACCAATAGCACCACTGTTAGTTAACTAACTTTAGTAAAAATTAATGTTAAAATCATGACCAGGACTATGGATTCTAACTTCAACTCTGCTTAAATCAGATACATTTCTAAAATAAGACATCTATAAGTTGATTTAGTAGCCCAATTTTCAAAAAGAAATTTCCTACCTCTCCTCTATGATTCATAGCCAGTTTATATTTCAAAATACAAAATGTTATGGGGATGCTGAGAGCTGCAGTAACCACTGCACAAAAAAACAGCTTGGGCTTATTTACCAAAATATTTTATGTTAAAACATTAAAAGAGCCACCTTTTAAACTCTGAAAAGTTTCAAAAGGCCCTCGAGTTATGAGAAGCATAAGGTTATTTCTTTCATTACCATGAGCCCGAAGTAAAGCTTCAGCTGTAAATAGTGGAGCCTGGAGCATGTCTGCTGTTTCCACAATAAGCATATCTTTCAGTCTACGAAGATCCTGAGGTCTTAATCCTTCATATGGCTTTAAAAAGAAGAAAAAGAAAGTTAAATTGGCTATTATACCCTTAGGAAGTTCTAAATGCCTATAAATAAATATATATGATTATTGTTTATTTAATCTTCCAGTTCCAGTTTGGCCCTGAAGTTAAAAAGGCTCGCTATAGGAGTTCTCTTGTGGCTCAGCGGGTTAAGGATCTGGTGATGTCACTGTAACAGTTTGGGTAACTACTGTGATGCAGGGTTAGATCCCTGTCCCCAGGAACTTCCGCATGCTGCAGGCGTGGCCAAATAAATAAATAAAAACCGGTTCTGTATGCTCCACTATCACGGACTTCACACTATTCTCTCACAGTCTTTTAAAGCTGGAAAGTAGATGCCTGGTCTCATATACCTTATCATTCTAAAACAAAAGAATCATACTATAATGACAGGACTATCTTGCTTTATAGTTTTAAAAATATGAATAATACAAGAAAGTATTAGAAATAAAAACCTATAATCCCACCACATAACAAATGTCATGACTGAAGTTCTCAAGTTTTTTTTTTTTTCTTTTTTCTTTTTAGGGCTGCATCTGCAGCATTTGGAGGTTCCCAGGCTAGGGGTCAAATCGGAGCTACAGCTGCTGGCCTACACCACAGCCATAGCAACACGGGATCCAAGGCAAGTCTGTGACCTACACCACAGCTCACACAATGCTGGATCCTTAACCCACTGAGTGAGGCCAGGGATCATACCTGTGTCCTAATGGATGCTAATCAGATTTGTTTCTGCTGAGCCATGGCGGGAACTCCAGTTCTCAAGTATTTTCATCCAGTCTTTTTGCAAGTCATTTTTGTGTGAGTATATGTGTATTCACTTAAACACAGTTTTAATCACTGAACAAGTAAACATTTACACTTATGAAGATACAATCTGGATTGCTAGTGGGATTATACACCTAGTAATTACTTTGGATGGAAGTGCTTATTCCATATTTTTCAGACTTCTTACTCATAAACATATTATCTCTGTATTTATTCTTTTTTTTTTTTTTTCTTTTTGTCCTTTTATGGCCGCATCCGTGGCATATGGAGGTTCCCAGGCTGGGGGTCTAATCGGAGCTGTAGTCGCCGGCCTATGCCAGAGTAACAACAATGGCAGATTCGAGCCACAATTGCGACCTACACCACAGCTCACGGCAACGCCGGATCCTTAACCTGCTGAGCAAGGCCAGGGATCGAACCTGCAACCTCACGGTTCCTAGTCAGATTCGTTTCTGCTGCGCCACGGCAGGAACTCCTATTCAAGTGTTTGTTAATGCTCCTTATTAGTCTTCTTCATAAAGGTAGTGTATTATTTCAGGTTCTTTATTCTTTTGCTACTTTTTTTTCTTTTAACACTAAAAATATAAAGAATAAAATCAAAACTCTCACTATGCAGAAATTTATAAAAACTAAAACAATCTGTGACATGTTCCCCATTACATTTCTCTAATTTCCCCATCCTTGCATATGGCAATCACTACCATGAATTTGATTTGTAGCTGTCATAATATTATGGGATAATATTATATATCACCAAGCAACTTGCTTTTATTTTTATTCAATACTGTGTATTTATTATTAATATACTTACCCATATCTATTTCAATCCTTTAAACGGATGTACCTGCCTTACTGCAGGGAGCATAGAACTGAAGACCAGAACTTAAAAAACTCTACATTTAAAAATTTAGAAATTCCCAAGTAATTATCAATTACTGTGAATATCCTTTGGCAACATCTACCACACCCCCCAGAGAGTTCTGGGCAGTCACTAAACCCCAACCATTAGAGCTAATTTACAAATACTTTAAAATTAGATATTATCTTTTCTTCTTGCCTTTTTTTTTTTTTTGGTTATCATGGAAACCATTTCATCAATTCTTACTTAACCCCATGTGATGGAAATTCTATTCACCATGGATAATTTCTCTCAGTTGATATGACAAGTTTCCTGATCCTAAGGTGTCTTCTGGAAGGGATGCATATATAAGCAATAAGTGTATTAATGACAGGAAAGACTGACAGACTTGACTGCATAAAAATATGCAAGATTTAAATGTAAAAAGTGTGTTGCTTTTAATATATAAGGAATTTGCGACAATCAGTAAAGTTAAAATATCAAAAGTTACAAAAACACAAACATCCTTAAACATACAAACTCTTTACCTAACAAACTGGCCAAGGTTTAAAAATAACTCAAAACCCTCAATGTTGGTAAGGTTGCAGTAAGATGGCCCTGTGATGCACTGTGGGTAAAAACAAAAACTGGTATATCATTTAACAGCCAAGTATTATGTGTCACGAGCCTTTAAAATATTCAACTTTTGACCCA
>PVHT020000174.1:8347574-8378098 GCA_004024745.2 Catagonus wagneri
CAATGTTACTTTTAAGTGACAAATGCTAGAGACCCAAATGTACATTAAGAGAGTTATAGTGTATCTATAGGTTTGAAAGTCATTCAAAATGATTTCCATAAGTCTGTTAATAATAAGAAATGCTGAGGAAAAAAAAAAAAGGCCTACAGGATATAAAATGTACAATGTCATCACATGAAAATGGAAGGCAATCATACAAAATGTTCTAAGTATTATTTATAAGTGGTAGAATAATGAATATTTTAAAATTTTCACTCTGCTGCTTCTCGTAAAGAGCATATCTGGCAGAAAAAATTAATTAAAAATTAAAGAAAAATCACTGGGGATGTTAAAGAGCTTTCAACAGTGGCAGCGCATACACTCAATCAGTCTGCAGTGCTACTCCTTCCATAAACAATGGTAAAGACAATGCTAAATACACTTCTTATCACACTGCGACAAGTCAGTCCGTTACACTTATACATGCATTCAGCTATATTGCCATGAAGCTCTACACATACAGGTTTCCTAGGACTTTAAGTAGAAAAAGAAATAAAAATTTAACCTAAAAGTATTCTATAGGGATATTATTAATTAAAAAAGAAAAAAGGGTAATTTAATCCAAATTATCCTTTAAAAAGTGGCCCCAAACCATCATGTAACAGTTTGATTTTAAGATAATGTATGAACCACACTTTCCCCTGCAAAAACTTACCAAATTTTTTTCTTTTATAGACTAGGTATAACACTGCTCCTAAAAAATACGTTCTAAGTTCAGACTTGGGACCTCTCCTGACACAGCAATGAATGCCAATAGTCTTAAATATTCCCAGTGGTGGCAACTGAATGTTTCCTAGTATTATTTCCTAAATGTTCTTTCTCAGATTACCTATCATTCTACCTCACTTATCTTGAGCCAAATAAGATTTGATTTTAGATATATTAAGGAATAATATAAAGCAATCTGCACAGATAACATTTTTTAAACAATGCACATATTTAAAACAAATATATTACAATGGAAGCAAACCAGTTCTTGAAGGAGAAAGACATACTGCCTTCACGAACACGTAACATACTCACTCTGAATTTCTGCAACAGAATTAAATTAGTTCAGGAGTTCCCTTCGTGGCTCAGTGGTTAACGAATCCGACTAAGAACCATGAGGTTGTGGGTTCGATCCCTGGCCTTGCTCAGTGGGTTAAGGATCCGGCGTTGCCGTGTGCTGTGGTGTAGGTTGCAGACGCGGCTCGGATCCCGCGTTGCTGGGGCTGTGGCAAAGGCCGGCAGCTACAGCTCCTGTTAGACCCCTAGCCTGGGAACCTCCATATGCCGCGGGTGCGGCTCTACATAAAGGCAAAAAGACAAAAAAAAAAAAAAAAAGAATTATAATTAGTTCATGTGAAGCATTTCAATGCATTGCTCAGTCCCAAGTGGGGACTATACCTCCCCTCTGCAGAAAGGATTAAAATGAAGGTGACTTTCTCTTTCTTGTTGCAAAGATACACTGCTTCTATTTTCAGATTAACATAAACCAGCAATTAGCTTCAAAGCAGTCCAGTACTGATACAAAGAAAGAAAAAGGAAACTAATTTAAAAAGGAATAGCAAATCAAAGTGCGTCTTTTGCGTCTATTACTGCTACCAAAATACCGCTGAAGAGATGTGAAACAGTCCACCCAACATACTGCAACACTTTCATGTCATGTGTAAAGTGACAGTATTTTCAAAAACTGTTTCAGGAAAGACTATGACAAAGGAGTTATGAAAGAAGTATCCTTTTTTTTTCCACAATGAAAACAGCTTTCCTCCAAACTATATAGGTAAAAATGTTTATTGTTAAAAAACAAAAAACAAACAAAAAACACCCAAATCCCAAGTACTTATTTACACAAGTACACTGGTAATTTTATATAATCAAATTTTAGGAGATGTGAAAGATAATTAGGGAAAGAAGAGGCTATTTCCAATTCCTCTTAATACTAATCTCTCAAGAGCTGTTTCCATGAGCTTAGCCTGAGACAAAGTAGGGAAAGAACACCAGAGAAAGACCTCAGTATTCTCAGACCCTTCCCTTTGTTTTGGTTTCCCTTCTTATCCAGTTGCTCTCAACTGGGAATCAACTGGATCTCTCCTTTGACCTGAGAAGGCTGCTATTCCTGTTAACCAGGGTACAGCCAAGCAAAGGCAACATCCAACCATATGGGTTCTCCGCCAGAAAAAGAGTCTTGAGCCTTGCTGACTTACAGACTGGCAGGGGAGAGGAGTGGAAGAGTTCCTTAGAAGGCTTTCGTAATGGTGTATTATTCAGTTCCCCTTTCATTTACCCAGATATAATCACACAATCTACTCTCGCAGATCCTGAACCTTCAACTAATACACCACCTTGTTTCTATTATTTCTTTACAGCAGTTACTATTCTCAGAAATTGTTTTCATCTTTTGTTTTTAAACCTTTTTCATTTTTCAAGGTTTTATTGAAGTATAGTTGACTTACAATGCTTTGATAACTTCTGCCATACAACAAAGTGATTCTGTTGTATGCACGTCCACTCTTTTTCAGGTTTTTTTTTTTTTTTTTTTTTGCTTTTTAGGGCCACAGGTTAGGCATGTGGAAGTCCCCAGGCTAGCGGTTCAAACAGAGCTGCAGCTACTGGCCTACGCCACAGCAACACAGGATCCAAGCCACATCTGCAACCTACACCACAGCTCACGGCAATGCTGGATTTCCAACCCACTGAGCGAGGTCAGGGATTGAACCCACATTCTTAACAAATACTAGTTGGGTTCGTTACCACTGAGACACTACCGGAACTCCCCAGATTCTCTTCCCATTCAGATTATCACAGAATACTGGATAAAGTTCCCTTTGCTATAGAGCAGGTCCCCACTGGCCAAATCATTACATACACCACAGTGTGTATATTAAACTTATCTGTGTACATCTCTCTAACCATGCTAGAATATGAGAATCTAGAGGACATGGGCTTATCTTTGTTCTTCACTGTACCTTCAAGCTCTTTATAAATAAATAAATAAATAAATAAATAAATACACACACACACACACACACACACATATGTATTTTTTTTTTTGGCTTTTTTAGGGCTGCTGCACCCATGGCATATGGAGATTACCAGGCTAGGGGTTGAATTGGAGCTATAACTGCCAGCCTACGCCACAGCCACAGCAGCACAGGATCCGAGCTGCGTCTGCGATCTATACCACAGCTCACAGCAACACTGGATCCTCAACCCACTGAGCGAGGCCAGGGATCAAACCTGCGTTCTCATTCATGCTAGTCAGATTCGTTAACCACTGAGCCACAACAGGAACTCCAATTTTTTATACTCTTTTTATGGCCACACCTGTGGCAAATGGAAGTTCCTGAGCCAGGGATCGAATCCAAGCTGAGGTTCCGACTCGGGCCACATTTGTGGCAACACCATCTTCTTTAACCCACTGCGCAGGAACAGGAATCAAACGTGCACCTTTGCAGCCACCCAAGCCACCGCAGTTGGATTCTCAATCCACAGTGCCATGGCAGGAACTCCTCCAAGCTCTTTTAAGTGTCCGGTAGAGTAGTCACTCAGAATTTGTTAATGATGAAACTGAGAGGTATATTGCTCATTTATAAACTAATCATCTGAAGGGAAGGACTAAATTAAAATGAAATTATAGAGTTATGTTATAAACTGTTCACATCATTAACTAAATCAAGAAACTTGGCTAAAATAAATACTTCACTTCGGGAACATAAATTTTTAAAAGTACCTAACTATGTAGCTTAATACAATTACACAGCAGGCCATGTAAAACTACTAGCACAGGCAGAATAACCAGAGTTGATCAGGGTAAAATACAAGGTACAGAAAGAAATTTTAAAGAAATTTGGAGTTCTTGTCATGGTGCAGCGGAAACGAATTTGACTAGGATCCATGAGGTTGGGGGTTCTATACCTGGTCTCGCTCAGTGGGCTAAGGATCCGGCCTTACCGTAAGCTGTGGTGTAGGTCACAGACGTGGCCTGGATCTGGCGTTGCTGTGGCCGTGGTGTAGGCTGGCAGCTACAGCTCCAATTAGACCCCTAGCCTGGGAATCTCCATGTGCCGTGGGTGTGGCCCTAAAAAGACAAAAGACAAAAAAATAAAATAAAATTAAGAAATTTAAAATTTGTTTTTTGTTCTTATTTTTTACATTGTTGTAAAACTCACAGAACTTAAAATTAACCGTCTTAAAATGTTTAATTCACTGTCCTCTAATACATTCACAATGCTGTTCCAAGACAGTGCCAACTCCTCAAAAGAAAACCTCATACCCATTAAGCAGTCATTCCCTATTCTATCCTCCTTCCAGTCCCTGGAAACCACTGATGTGCTTTCTGTCTCTACGGATTTATCTATTCTGGGTATTTCATATAAATGGAATTATTTAATATGTGACCTTTGTATCCGTCTTCTTTTACTTGGCATGTTTTTGAGACTGATCAATATTACAGCATACATTAGTACTTCATTCCTTTTTATGGCCGAGTAATATTATGTGTATACCTCACATTTTATTTACTCATTCACCTAATTGCATACACTGCTGCTATAAACATCTGTGTATAAATATTTATGAAAGTTTTTTTTAACATTAAGAAATAGACAAAATCCAATATGGATTAAGAAAGAAACTACAAAATTAGAAAAAACATAGGGGCATGTGATTATAATATCAACATGACACAAATTCAGAAGGCATAAATGAAAAAAAAAAAATTCACACCTCTAAACACCCTAAAGGTGAAAAACAGGACATGGAAAAACATGCCAAGTTCTCTTAGAAAGCACTAAGAAAACACAAACCATCCAAAGAAAAAAAGCAAATGAACAATCAATTCACAGAATAATCAAATAAATAAACTCACACAGGTACCATTTATTTGTTCAAACTAGCAAAAAATAAAAACACTGATAATACCTAATGCTAGAAGAATGTGGGGAAAATAATGTTCTTATATGCCACTGGAAGGAAAGTAAGTTGATATAATCTTTTTAGCTCAATTTAATACCATCTCTTAAAGTTTAAAAAGTATACATCTCATGATCCATCAAACCAACTTCTTCAAATTTATAGGGAAGATACTTTAAAAATGTTCACAGAAATGCAGTAACGATGATATCACGATCAGCAACCGAGATAACACTTATAATGAGTCAGGCACTGTTCTAAGTACTTACACATATTAACTCCTTTAAGGATCACCACAACTCTATAGAGACCATTATCATCTTTATTTTAAGGAAAAAGAAACTGAAGCAAAGATATTAAGTAACCTGCTCAAGGTCACAGAGTAGGTAAGTCCAAGATATAAACCCAGTCAGTTTGGCTTCAAAACTATCTTTTTAACCACAATAATGACAAAACTAGATAAAGATATATACATTACAAGTAGATAAATATTCACTTGAGCCTTTTTTCCCTTCCTTTTTCAGCTGTACCTGCGACTTATGCCCCAGCTGCACCCTTGCTGCAGTTGTGACTTAGGCTGCAGCTGTGGCAATGCCAGATCCTTAACCCACCTTGTCAGGCTGGGGATTGAAACTTCCGCCACAAAGATAACACTGAATCTTAATCTGCTGCATCACAGTGGGAACACCCATTTTCGCCTTGTTTTCAATGGCAAAAATATCTAATTCATTTAAATGATTGTCAACAGGTAAGTAGTTAAAATATGTAGATCACATGTTCTGACTTTGAAAGATGTTCATGATATAAGTTGAAAAAATATTTTAGCAAAATTCAATGTACCACATGATCTTATTTTTGCATTAAAAATTCTATATGCTTATACGTTTGCTTAGGTCTGGCAGCACACACAGAAACCACTGGGGGATAGAATTAGGAGGAGAAAAAAGTTTTACAACAAAAAATATTCACTATAAATTTTAGGAAATGCATGAAAATAGAAAAAATAATAGAAAATTACCCATAATCACAATGACCATTTTAAATTTTCTTCTAACAGATAAGCAGTTTTTAAAACTTAATTAGTGGAGTTCCTGCTGTGGCGCAGTGGAAATGAATCTGACTAGTGGCACAGTAGAAATGAATGTGACTAGTATTCATGAGGATGAGAGTTTGATCTCTGGCCTCAGTGAGTCAGGGATTCGGTATTGCTGTGAGCTTGGTGAAGGTCGCAGACGCGGCTTGGATCCCATGTTGCTGTGGCTGTGGCTACAGCTCTGATTTGACCCCTAGCCTGGGAACCTCCATATGCCATGGGTCTGGCCCTAAAAAGCAAATAAATAAAAATTAAAAATAAAAAGTAAATAAAAAATAAAAAGTAAAACATAAAACACAATTTGTATCAAACCATTCTGTAATCTTTTTTAAATTTAACAAAATAGCCTATTATGGATATTATAGTTCATTTAGATCTTACATCTACCAATAATGAGTACTATTAACTTCTGATTTAATTACAAATTAAGATAGTATGTTGTATAAAAAGCCTAAACATAGTCATACATATCTTTCAATTTAATCACATAAACATTATTTTTAAAATACTATTTCTTCAAATCTTCTTTTCTGGGTAAACTATTATATTAATCCTTACATTAGTAATTTGTTTTATTCAAAATCATGGATTGTCAAATGGTAGGTGGTAAGGCAATATAAAAAATAGAGATGCTTATACTTGAAACCAGAAGAATCAGATTCAGCTCACTTTGATTCTGGAAGGTTAATCAACTAGTTTGTGGTTTACCTTACTTATTTAAAAAAAGAAGGTGCATAACTGTCATTCAAGGTTACTCTGGATTCAATAGCCATGTGAAAGTGCTTAGGGCATTTGCTCTCTTTCCATGTCTACTTAATCTGAATAAGCATTCCTATAAAGTAACTAAAGAAACACAAAAGGTAAAAGGTAAAAAATATAAACTTTTTAAGAAATTCAGGGTTTTTTGACCATCTGGAGAGTACAGAAGCTTAAAAACTGTCCAGAATTCACGGGAAAAATAAAACAGAAAGTATAATTATTTTTCTAAAGACATACAAATACTAGTTATATAAATCCTTTTGGAATCAGGTTAGCACTTAATATTGAGGTAGTTGCGGTTCTAGGCCTCTTAGAGTTGACAATCTAATAGAAGAGAAAGGCAATAAAACAAGTAAATAGACATATAAAACAAAATAATTATAGCATGTAGTTAACTGCTATGAAAAACAAACAAGGTACTATGGTAAAGAATAATGGAAAGAGAGTGGCCCACCTCAGAAAGAATGGTCCAAGGCTGCCTCTCTGAAGAACTGATATTGAGCCAGCAGAGACAAAGCTTGGGAGGTGATTTCAGACACAGGGAACAGCAAATGTCAAAGACTCAGTGTAGTTTAGGTACTGTAATCACAGCAAAATATGCCACAGAAAAAGATATGGGACAATGCTCACCAGTGGTGAGATCATATAAGGTCTTATGTCCCGGCAAAGACTTTGGATTTTACTCTAAGCACAATGAAAAGTCTCTAGAGGTTTAAGTGACAGGATCTAATTTAAGTTTAAAAATGTCACTTCAGTTCTGCACACAAAATGGATGCTAAGGGGAACAGAGGTTTAAGTGACAGGATCTAATTTAAGTTTAAAAATGTCACTTTCAGTTACTGTGGACAAAACGGATGCTAAGGGGACAAGAAGAGAAGGAAGGAGACCAGTCAGGAAACTATTACAATGGTTCAGATGAGAAGTGGAGAGAGAGATGATCTTTACCTCTCTGGAGGTCAAACTGACAGGATTCCCAGATTGTTTGGATGTGAGAAATTGAGAATGCATGCCACATTTTTGCCTGAGTGGATGAAAATAACGTTTATTGGGACAAGGAAGTAAAACCAGAGAGCGATGTCTCTGACGCTTAAGGGAAAAGTGTTATACTAAGAAGGGCATGGTTAACTGTGTCTAGTGGTGCTGAGGAATTCAAGTAAGATGAGGAGAGAAAAGTATCACTGGATTTGACAATAGGGCAACAGGCTAGGTGTGGAATTAGGGCTGCAGCTGCCGGCCTACGCCACAGCCACAGCAATACTGGATCTTTAACCTGCTGAGCAAGGCTGAGGATCAAACCCACATACTCATGGACACTACGCTGGGTTCTTAACCCACTGAGTCACAACAGGAAACTCTCACAATAGGGTGACTCTTGATGTCCACTGCAAGTGCAGTTCCATCAGAGCAGAAAGGAAGAAAGTCACACTGCAATGGGCTAAAGACTGAAGGGAAGATGAGGAAGTTTTGTTTTTCTCATAAGAGGATCAGAAATACGGGGCTATAACTGAAGGGAGACAGGGACAGGGCTGGGGAAGAGTGGTCAGTGGAGAGGCTGTTTTGTTTTTTACGATGGGATGTAAAGAGCAATTCACAGCATAGGCAGAGACTGAGGAATGGGGCTGGAGTCTAGGAGTAGTGGCAGTGGTAGGATTCATTCATATGTCAGTATCTCTATTTATATGAAGTAAATATATATGTTAGAGGACAGACACCACCTCCAGGTTTTCTAGATGTATTTTCATACTTATGGCTAGGCAGATGAAAGGACATTTGACATACTGCAAGGAAGACCACACAACTGGGTTCTAAAGAAAAAATTCAAAATTCAATATTTTTTATTAAAAAAAAAAAACCTTACCTCTCGCTTGTCTAATGCAGCATATTCAGCTTCTATTTCTTCAGCTTCAGGATCTCGTGAGAATACCATTTGAGATTCTAGATTGAGGGCCAAATCTTTGTGGTGTTGCTTTTCAGCACAATCACAAGGAGTATCTTTATTCTCATTCTCAGCAAACAAATCTCCTCCATGTTTTACTAAAAGCTAAAAAAGATTTTTTCAAAAACTTGCAAGTACAGATTTAAGTAAGTTATTTCATGTTGCATTTAAAAATGTTTTTTTAATAAAGTAAGCACGACAAAAATTCAACAGTATGTACCTGAAATGACAATAAAAATTATTCAGATACCAGTGGCTTCTGATTTTAGGAATAGCAATTCTTGCTTATCAGTGTTAAGATGACTTCCTTTGGTTAAAAACAACAACAAACCAATATCTAAAACTTTAAAAAAAGAAATTCTTAAGCATTCTGTAAAATTCAAACATTTTTACTTAAAAAAGAATAATAGTCATTCAATGCTTTACATTTTATACATTTAATTTTTCTTAAATAAGAAGGTCGCAGGTGATACTGTTACTTTTACCACTAACACATGTCCTGACATGGCAGACAAAAGTTTTCATTTGCATCATTCATTACCCAGTTAAACACTGAATTGAGTTAGACTGAGCAAGTCGTTGAAGCTAAACTGATTTCAGTATTCCTCAAAATATGCCATGGGAATAGGTAGCTACAGCTAAGTTAGAAGGATAACAGTATCAAACAATCTCTTGATATTTACAGGCAGGATTTCACTCAAAGAAATCCTACTTAGAAAAATACATGGAATAGTGAGTTGACTCAATCCTGAGGTTTCTCCTGGTTTTGCCAAAGTTAAATATGTTGTTATTAAGGGCTGAAGATTCAAGTTTCCCCATTATGTCCACAGAGACATTAAGAAAGACATGAATGCCATGAGGGCTGTGATCTAGGACAGCCCTAAAGGACAGCCTGACAATTAGTCACGGACCTGACTATTTTATAGGATTCAGTCACAACCATAATACCATGGTATCAGCCACCATTTTCTCTTTTCTAAATGCCAAGCTCTATACTAAGACTTCCAATACACATTCTTATTTAATATTAACAACCCCATGTGGCAGGTATATTACAGTATTTCAGAAGAGGTTAACTTCAGCAAAGTTACCCAACTAGTAGTAGAACTGGGATTCTGACACAAGTTTGAAACAAGTTCTTAACCATGACTGGATACTGTACTGACACAAAGAACAGGCTGATTAGATAAACTAAAGTCAAGCGAATTCTAGGCCCACCATAAAGTTCTGTCCCTACCTTAATTATGATCTAAACATGAATGCTTTTTAGAGGTTTTCGTTTTTTTAAGGGGGTTAATAAAAATGATGGCTTTGTTTTCTTCTAAATAATTTTATCTTCCTTCCCTCCCTCCAACAAACACACAGATCTTCCTGTGATGTTCCTTCATTGCTTTTGGAACTGCCATCTTTATGGTTCCTCTACAGTCATCCTGGGAGGCTCTGACCAAATAATGGACTTTTACCAATGCCAGGCCTGGAAGCCATGGGCTAACTTGAGAAGCCCAGTGGATATGACTTTGGCTTCCTGCTCTAGGCCAAGGGTAGAGCTAAAATGGTTTAAAATATTTTTAAAGTTGTGAAAATAAGCAAACAAACAAATCAAGAAAAATATGAAACATAGACTTGGGGTCACAAATCTTAAAATACTTACCCATTACATCTGGCCCTACAGAAAAAAACTCTGCATAGTTTTCAGCAGTCACTGCTACGTCCGCCTTCTAAAGCTTGAAGGCAAGGTCATAGCAGCTGTTATTTACAAACTGGAACCTTTTAGTCCAACTGTGGTCTGGGGACTAGTAATATCAGCAGGGAATTTGTTAGAATGCTAAAATCTCGGTGTTACCACCCAGTCCCCTCCAACTCTAGACCTCTAAATCAGAACCTGATTCTGAACTCTTGGAGATTCTTTTTTTTTTCCTTCTTTAGTATATTTATGATTTTACTTTCTTTTTTTTTTTTTTTTTTGCTTTTTAGGGCCGCACTCGCAGCATATGGAGGTTCCCAGGCTAGGGGTCCAACTGGAGCTACAGCTGCTGGCCTACGTCATAGCAGCAGCAATATCAGATCCGAGCCACATCTGTGGCCTACACCACAGCTCACGGCCAAGCCAGATCCTTTAACCCATTGAGTGAGACCAGGGGTCGAACCGGCAACCTCATGGTTCCTAGTCAGATTCGTTTCTGCTGTGCCACAATGGGAACTCCCATTTCTGATTTTACCTTTTAAGATTAAAAATATAAACAAAGACTTATGTGAACAGTCACGAGTGCTTATACAGGTAAGTTTCTGTTTTCAGCATATAAAAGTCATATTACATGCATACCACACAATGTTTCTCTTTTTTCCTTATATTTCCTATAAATTTTGTTCAGAGAAAGTGATACTGTCATTTCTAGGAGATTCTTATGCACATTAAAGTTTAATGACCCTAGAGTTAATAGTGGGAGGGGGCCATGCCCTCCCAGATCAAAGGGAAGGAGATGTGCAGCACCGCCAGCATCTGTACACAAATGCCTAGTTCTGTAGTAACGTAGCATAACCTACACCCTTGAGTGCAGACGCATTATAGTTGCCTGCCCAAAATTTATAGTATATCTGATAAGGGAGGCAAAGAAACTTAGATGTAGCAGGAAAACAAGTGGGGTATATAAGGTGGCGCCCCGCTGCGTTTGAGGCTCAGCCTCTGGATACTAAACTGTTGAGCCAGGGCCGGTGTCTTGGTGTCTCGTTTCCCTGTACTTAAGACCCGCTTACAGAGTATGAGCTATGTGGTGTGGGAATTGACATATTTATATTACTTAATCTTTTCAATACTAGAGACTTGTAGTAAGTCCATAGACTTACCATACGTACTACAAGGTCTACTATTTTTAGCCTTTCTGTTCCACAGGTTATCCAACCCCTAAACACAAAATAGACCATTTGCTTATGACTGTTACAGAACTAAGACAGCTGACTTTATCCTCTGGTTCTTTATTCAGAACAACAGAAAATGACTCTGAAGAGCACACTGGATAGCTTTCAAGGCCATGACCTGATTTACTTTCACAACAGATTCTACCATAGAAGATATTCTAGAATATTAGCAAACAAGATAAATCGTCTTTAACTCATTTGCCCCAGTCATTAGCAAAAGCAAAGACAACAAAATTTAAGACGTTGTGCCATTCCAGAATATTAGTAAGAGGAATCTTCTTAAGAGAATATGCCAGAGTATAGACCACTTTTTTTGAAAAAAAAGGATGTGTGGAGGGGGGAGCATGTGAGAAGTCATTGTTGAAAGTCACTGTGGACCATTTTTAGAACTTGGGAGAGATTTCATGCCTTGATTGGTAATTTCTTTTTGAAAGGAGTCCCCAAATGAGTTTGATGGGAGTACAGTGAGGCAACTACAAAGATCTGTATCTCACTGTGGCAACTGGTACTGAGAGAGAAACTGATAACTGGCGACGGAATGGAGAGTCCACGTTTGCAGCATGTCTTGGCAATGAAAATCAGCATATACGCTACATTTGACATAAAAGCTAGCTGGCTAACAGCAAAACTGCTGCTTGACAGTGGGGAAGTACTTTTTCAAAAGTCTTTTCAGCATGCTGACCTTTGGGACCTAAGGTTGGAACACCAGTAAGAAGATGTAGAGATATCTGTTAAACTTTTGCTGCATAAAGTCAGGTGTTTTCCTTTTAGATAGTAGGGAGTTATATCTGGTTCTGAAGAGGTAGTTTTTAAGTGCTTCACCCAAAGCATTCTAAGTATCATCTTCTTTGTTCTCAAGCAAGGAGAACTGAATATTCAAACGTGTTTTTTGGCCTATCTCACACACTTGCAGTACATAAAAATTTCCACCTTAAAAGAAACATTCAATTTTTGCTGTCTCAGTCCACCCGCTTATCCATTTTACCTTCCTTTCTGTTCATAATTCGAGAGGAAGAGGGGAAGGCAGCCCTAGCTCATGACAAATCCTTTCCCACGCCTTCAATGCATTATCTAAAAGGCTGGTGATTCTGAACAAGTCCTTTAACTGCTATAAGAGTCATTTTCCACAGGCCCATCTGCAAAATGAGGCTTATATAATCTTGAGAAAAAAATGTAATAAAAAAAGATGATTCTTAGAGTCAGTTCTAGGTATAAAATTACATTTCCTCACCTCTGTCTTCTGTATGACCTTATGCACTCCCATACACCTTCCATCTTCACTCTCTGGCTTTCCCCTGGCTCCTGGTACAGGGGTCCCCTATCTTTTTTACCTTTTTAGGGCCATACCTGTGGCACATGGAAGTTCCCAGGCTAGGGGTTGAATCAGAGCTGTAGCTGCTGGGCCTATAGCCAATGCCAGATCCAAGCCACATCTGCAACCTACACCACAGCTCACCACAACGCCGGATCCTAAACCCACTGAGCAGGGCCAGGGATTGAACCCACATCCTCATGGATACCAGTTGGGTTCTTAACCTGCTGAGCCATAATGGGCACTTCAGGGGTCCCCTATTTTAATGCTGTTACCCTTCTGGACACTTCCCCAATACTTTATTTTCTCTCTGAGCCTCATTTCTTACTATCTCTCCACGTCCTCAGCAAATCACTCAATTTCTCTTAACAATCTGACTCCTTTTATTTGTTTGTTTGTTTTGCTTTTTAGGGCCACTCTTGTGCCATACGGAAGTTCCCAGGCTAGGGTTAAATTGGAGCCACAGCAACGTGGGATCCGAGCCACATCTGCCACCTACGCAGCCCACAGCAATGCCAGATCTCCGAACCACTGAGTGAGGCCAGGGGTTGAACCCGCACCCCCATGGATACTAGTCGGATTTGCTTCCGCTGCGCCACAAGGGGAACTCTGCAATCTGACTTCTATTCTGCCCACTTTACTATAACAATATTCCTGAAAGTCGTTAACACCTCTCAAATCCAACGGACTTTATCAGTCTTCTAGTTTCTTGACCTCTCTGAAGCATGTCAAATGACTAACTACCTCCGCTCCTTGAAATTCTTCTCTTGGCATCTGCAACTATATTACTTTGGTTCTCATCTCTGCCTTTTTTGCTTCTGTCCTAGGCCACTTCTTGTTCTCACTCCCTTTAAACACAGGCATTCTCCAAGTTGATGCTGTGATTCTAATTCTGTAACTTTATCTATAATCTGAAGTCTTTTCCTTGGATTTCTCATCTATACCTCACCTTCCTTTTAGTTATCGATTCTATGCAGATAACACTCAATTCTAAATCTATATTCATCACTCCCAGTTAGTTCTAATTTTCAATAGCCTGAATACCATTTCATGTAGCTAATCTAAGACCTCAATCTCCTTCTAAATGAAAACTCAAGATATTCTCCCTTCCTTCTAATTAAATCCTTCACCTCATCTCACTTTTACTTTTTTTATTTTTCTTTTTACTACTGAAGTATAGTTGAGATATAATACCTCATCTCACTTTTTAAATGTCTGTTGTTAGCAAGCTTCAAAGTGAACCAGGTTCAAAATCATACTCCATTTACTTAAAAATAAAGTTAATTTTACTCTAATTATAGATATGATAGGAGACTGTTAGAGAAAATGTAGAAAAATCAAAGACAGAAAACTGTATCGTCCAAAAATAGTTCACCATTGTTAATATTAACAATTTAAAGCCTCCATCACTTTTAACCTTTGCCTTACTTTCTTGTATCAACTGACCAAGTGACCAAAATGCATCTACTTCATTCTTTCCATTTCTAATACTGTCATGCAAATCCAGGCTTTTTACCAGTTCACAGGAGAAATAGTGCAATAATATTCTAACTCCTATCACCCCCTCTAGTACATTTATTTTCAACCCTGGCTGTATACTGGAATAATAAAGAAAAGTTTAATATACTTTATATACTTTATGTTAACATATTTTAATATACTAGGGGTCCAGCCTCAGAAATTTTCATTTTACTGGTATGAGATAAGGTTTACACTATTGGATTTTTTGTTCAAACATTTTGTGCAATCGCTGTTCTAGTAAAAAAGTTTTCAAGTTGCTTAAGAATCACCTGGGTAGTCTGATAGTCATAATAGGGTGATCTGGAGTGGGGATTAAATATATGCACTGTTTGAGGTGATTCCATTGTAGATCCCACAGACTACTGCTCTAAGCCAGGGCATCTCAAACTTTAATGTTAATATGAATCTCCTTGGGACTCTTGTTAAGCTACAAACTCAGACTCAGTTGGTCTGAGATTTTGCATTCCCAACAAGTACCCAAATAATTGATGCCAGTGCCAGTCTGAGGGCCACCGTCTTGGTAACAAGGCTTTAAACACTCCTTTAGAAGTACCCCTTTCAAATCTATTCTACATTAAAACCATTAGGCTAATCTTATTATATTTACTTTCATAATAGCACTTTGTCAATCAAAACATTTTAATGCCTCAATTTTCTACAATAAATTCCAAATTCATGGCCTTAGTATTTAGTATTTTCTGCTTCGTATGCCGTCTATCTTCATTTTAAGTCATCTGTCTTAACAAACCTCTGCAAAATACTTCACTCTGCATATGCTCTAGACTTAGAACACTGTTTCTCAAAGTATAACGTATGCAAATGAAAAACCAGTAGAACTTGATTAAGGATTCCTGGAGTCTACCCCTAGAGATTCTGATTTGGAATCTGAAAGTCTCATGGGCACAAGAATTTTTACTTATAAATCTGTGGGCCATATTTTGAGTAGACTCCTCCAAATACTTAATCTACTCAAATATTAACTACTCCCCAGGAAATCTCCTGGTTGATAAGAAAGATTAAAATGATCTATTTCTCTTGCGGTGCAGTGGGTTAAAGGATCTGGTACTGTCACCACAGCAGTTTGGGTCACTGTGGGGGTGTGGGTTCAACTCCTGGTCTGGGAACTTCCACATGCCACAGGTGTGGCCAAGAAAAAAAAAAAAGGAAGCTCTCTCTTTCCCTTCAATGTCTATAACAGTTAATGCCTAAATAATTAATATTGCTCTTAGCATAATATTTTGGAGGTAATAATGAAGTCATAACTTTTTTTTTTTTTTGGCTTTTGTCATTTTAGGACCACACCCGTGGCATATGGAGATTCCCAGGCTAGGGGTCTAATTGGAGCTGTAGCTGCTGGCCTGCACCACAGCCACAGCAACACAGGATCCGAGCTGCATCTGCAATCTACACCACAGCTCATGGAAATGCAAGATCCTTAACCCACTGAGCGAGGCCAGGGATTGAACCTGCAACCTCATGGTTCCTAGTCAGATTCGTTAACCGCTGTGCCACGACGGGAACTCCTGAAATAACTTTCTTGATTAAAAATTAGAAAACTGAGACACAAACAGGCAAAATCACTCAGCTGCTGAGCTGGGACTACAATTTCTGTATTTTTTTTATAGTATTAAAACTCCAGGTGCTAAAAACACAATATAATTAAGTAAAACTCTTTAGTATGACTTATGAATGATTTTCATGGCTTTTCAGCGAAGTGTGAAATGCTCTGATAGCTGCTAAAGTGTCAGAAAGGCCCTATGGCTGTAAAGGGAAGTGTGACTTACCACTTTTGGTTTTCTAATGACCTTGAACTGATATGACAGTAATCAGCTACACTTAAGGCTTTGATTAAGCAAGTAGGACAAGGGTGGAGAGGAAATATATAAGACAATACTTACATATAAAAATGTTTTCACAACGTATCAAACACAACAACCATCTGTCACATCAACCATTTCCTGAATCTCTATGACAGGTGAAACATCAATATATATAAAATGAGGCCTAATGACTAGGTCTGCTCTCAGGAATCCTCCCAAGAGGAGAAAAATCACTAAACTTTTAATTGGGCTCTGTGGAGGATATAAGATGCTGGAGTAGAAGGACTTCAGCTCACCTCTTCTGACAAAAGCATCCAAATCACAACTAACTGATGGATAATCACTGATAAAAAAGATTGGAACCTACCAAAAAAGATATTCTACACCCAAAGACAAACAAGCAGCCACAACAAAATGGTAGGAGGGGCACTTTCATGATATGATCAAATCCCATACCTGCCAGGTGGGTGACCCACAAACTGGGAAATAATTATATTGCAGATGTTGTCTGACCACAGAGTTCTGAGCCCCATATCAGGCTCCCCAGCCTGGGGGTTTGGCACTGGGAGGAGGAGCCCCCACAGCATTTGGCTTTGAAGTTAAGCGGGGCTTGAATGTAAGAGCCTCAAAGGACTAAGGGAAACAGAAACTCTACTCTTGGAGGGTGTATACAAGGTTTCAAGTACACTTAGACCCAGACCAAAGAAATGACTCCACAGGAATTGAGCCAGATCTATCTGTGTTACTGGAGGGTCTCCTGGGAGGTGGGGGTCAGCTGTGGCTCAGGGGGCAAGGACAACTGGTGGCAGAGGTCCCAGGTAATACTCATTGGCATGAGCTCTCCTGGAGGTCACCATTTTGGCACCAAGACTCGGCCCTACCCAACAGCCTGTAGGTTCCAGTGCTGCACACTTCAGGACAAACAACTAAGGGGCTGGGAACACAGCAGACAGGCTGCCTAAATTCCTTCTGAGCCCAGAGCCACCTTGAAACACACCCCTTGATACGGCCCTGCCCACCAGAGGGACAAGACCCAGAGCCACCCACCAGTGGGCAGGCACTGGTCCTTCCCACCAGAAAGCCTACACAAGCCCATGGACAAACCTTACCCACCAGGGGGCAGGCACTAGTTCCTCCCGTCTGAAAGCCTACACAAACCCATGACAAACCTCACCCACCAGGGGGCACACACTAGATGCAAGAAGGAATACAATCCTGCAGCCTGTGGAAAGGAAACCACAAATACAAAAAGTTAGACAAAATGAGACAGCAGAGAAGTATGTTTCAGATATAAAAACAGAAATAACAGAATAATAGTGGGGGACCTGAACACTCTACTTACATCAATCAACAGATCATCCAGGCAGAAAATCAATAAGGAAACACAGGCCTTAAAGGACACATTATACCAGATAGACTTAATTGATATTTATAGAACATTCCATCCAAAAGCAGTAGAACACACATTCTTCTCAGGTGCACTTGGAACATTCCCCAGGGCAGATCATACACTAGGTCACAAAGCAAGCCTTGGTAAATTTAATAAAACTGAAATTATATCAAGTATCTTTTCTGACCACAACACTTTGAGATTAGAAAGCAACTACAAGAAAAAACTATAACTGGGCCTTGCTAATAGGGCTAACACATCATTCTCAAAGTCTAGCTCTATTCCAAAGTAGAAAAACAGAAACTCAGCAAACTGAAAAAAAAAAAAAATCCTGTTATTTATAGTCTTAAATTCTAAGTTTAAAGTTTCAATGGAGTTCTATTTTCCTGTGCTGGGCACACAAAATAGTATTTTTCAAGTTCTTTGTAGAGTTCTTTTGTGGCACAGTGGGTTAAGGATTTGGCATCACCACTGCAGCAGCTTGGGTAGCTGCTGTGGTGCAGGTTCTATCCCTGGCTTGTCAAGGGCCTGGCCAAAAAAAAAAAAAAAAAAAAAAAAAAAAAAAAAAAAAAAAAAAAAAAAAAAAAAAAGCAAAACCAAAAGATTATGCCATAGTGTGGCATAATCTTTGCTTTCTTCTCTCAATCTTTGCATAATGCAGGGGTTTGCTGCAAACTAAGGCCTGTGGGCCAAATTTAGCCTGCTGACTGTTCCTATATAGCCCACAAAGTAAAAAAAGGTTTTATTTATTTATTTTTTCGGTCTTTTCTAGGGCCGCACCCACAGCATATGGAGGTTCCCAGGCTAGGGGTCTAATCAGAGCTGTAGCCACTGGCCTACACCACAGCCACAGCAATGTGGGATCCGAGCTGCATCTGTGACCTATACCACAGCTCACGGCAACGCCGGATCCTTAACCTACTGAGTGAGGCCAGGGATCGAACCTGCAACCTCATGGTTCCTAGTCGGATTCGTTAACCACTGAGCCATGACGGGAACTCCCACAGTTTTAAATAGTTGAAAAAATCAAAAGACTATTTCACCATATGTGAAAATTATAAGAAATTTAAGTAGGAATGTCCATAAACAATGTTTTACTGGAACACTGCCAAGCTCATTTATGTACTCTCTAGGGCACTTTCAGGTTAATGTGGCATAGTTAAGTAGTTGCCTAAAATATTTACTATTTAAGCCTTCACAGAAGTTTCCTTACCCTTGGGATAATTCTTTGAAATATGAAAAATACTAGAATTAAAGGGGCTTTTAAGTTTGCCTTAATGTTTTACATATAAGCGTTTCGAATTTTCAAACAATTGCAGCTCACTCCTCACTGTCTTACTTCTATCTACGATAATTTTGAATGATTAATATTTGTGAAACTAGATTTTCCTACTTAAGGTAATTCTAGAAAATACAAAGTGAGGATTCGGTATAAGCACCTGTTGCAAGGTGGCTAATAGAGATAAAAAGAAGGGGCTGGTCAAAAGAGGCAAGGAAGAGCTCTGTTTTGCAAATGAGTGGCCTGAGTTTGACACACGACACAAAACAAAACCAGTCCCAAGGTAAATCCAGGTATCATGACTAGATATGAGGATAATGGTACCAAGATTAATAAGAACAAGACAGTCAAGAGGAGGAGCTAATAAGCGAGAAGACTGAGTACAGTTTTGGAAACACTGAATTTTGAGACTGTTGGAATGTCCATATGACGAAGTCAACTAGGCAGCAATAAAGCACGAGAAACTTCAGGGCTAGATATTTGACTGCAATATATTTAGCCACTGATACCTTCATACCTGCAAGTTCCCAAAAGAACTTTATGATTAAGAGGTTTTTATATTACGTTCTGTGTATATATGTGTGTATTCTCTCTTTAGCTTACTATGGAACACAGTTATTACAAAGAAAAGGGGAAGTTTTAAACATTTCATTTCTATAGTTCAGAATTATCCATAAGAAAGTATGTGTTTAAATGCACATATGAAATTGTCAACTGTTGACTTTAACGCTATCCTTAGATAAGCAGAGACAAAAAATCTTCAACAACTAGAGAAGACAGACTTCCAGAGATATAAGTCCCTAAGAGTTAAAAAACAGCTTGGCCTTAACCATGGAATAAAATAATCAATTTAATCTTAAAGGCTACACACTGAAAACGGGTTATATTTTACTGTAATCATAGAGTAGCAGAAAATTTGTGCTAAAGGAGGTCTTTTGAGATAACCATGAGTTTCCTCTTAGATGGCTAGGACTGATAATCTCAAAGATTTTGAGTGACTCACTTAAGATCCTACAGATACTCGTGGTGCGCACCAGGACTAGAAACTAGGACTCCTTCCACCGTACTGTGATAGCTTTATGAAAAAATTAATAAATATCTGATAATACTCTTAGTCAACCCAAACCCTTTACATCATGATTGATACCAATGAGGACTATGAATGTTAGAAGACCTTACACAAACAAACATGAAGACACCTGAGTACTAATACTCTAAGAAGTACAGTTACATAGTAGGTTATGTATTTCAATGTATTTATTTTATGCACCAGCACTAGAAAACACAATAAGACCTCTGGAAATTAGTTAATACATACTTCCCTGGAACACCCTTATTGTTTAATGAACGAAAACATTATCAAAAGTCATTTAAGACCTAAGGGTAAGTATACAGTCAGGTATATATAAGAGATAGCTAATTTATGGGTAAGATAGCTTTATATGGGTAAACTGTTATGCTGAAATCTGTTGATGACAACTAGAATAAATGCAACATAGGTATTTAGAGGGCTCTATTTAATGTGTTTTACATTAAGTCAAAGAACTTTTCTGAATACAGAAAAATGAAAACATACATTAAATGGTATGGTTTGGGTAATGTGATATGATGGCAGATCAAACAGTTAAAACATACACACACATTCACAGCAAGCAAATCATTAGGCCTGCCAGAGAGTTCAGAATAAACTTGGCACTAATTTCCTTCACTGAGCAAAAAACAGTGTTGGTAAAAACACTACATTCAGTTTTTTCAAACAATTTAATAAGCATGTCATTGTAAACATACTTCAAAATCAACAACTACTAAAGCATGCTTATAGAGAATTTTTAGAAGATATTAAAGCAGCAATTTAAGAACACTATTATTACTATCAAGAATAAGCTGGTTTTGGAGTTCTCTACTGGCTCAGAAGGTTAAGGTTCTGGCATTGTCGCTGCTGTGGTTCTAGTTACAGCCCTGGTGCAGTTTCGGTCCCTGACCCAGGAACTTGCACACGCCACAGGAGTGTGCCAAAAAAAAGGAAAAAAGAACAAGCTATCTTCTACTCTCACTTGAGAAATATGATGTAGTCCCATCAACAATGATGATTCAATACGGCAGCGATTCTTTCATAAGAGGTGGGCATAGAACAATATACAAAAAGACTTACGTAAAAAGCCTCAGGAATTATGCCAATAGCCTCTCCCCCTAAAATCCTAGAATATCTTTCCACACACTATGAATCAATGTTAGAGAGCAAAGCTTAAAAAGTTTCAAGTTAATGACTGTAACTAACTAGTGGGTAAAGGTGACACAAACCCAAGAGATTAAATGACAAAGGTTATAAAATAAGAATCACAAACAAAAGAAATAAATAGAAGATCAGATCGGAAGCATTCTAGAAGTGAAAATAACTGACATTTCATATAAGCAAAAGAAATCAAATAGCTGTAAACTTAAGAGTAAGAAAATGAAGAATCTTCACAGTTTTGGATATACTTATCAATTTAGAAGTATAAAGTTTATATATACAAATAACACTAAAGAAATGCTAAATTTTCAGATACATATGTATATATGTATATACATATGTGTATACATATATATACACACACATACATACTTTTTTTGCCTGCCCCACGGCATACGGAGTTTCCAGGGCAGGGATCAGATCTGAGCCGCAGCTGCAACCTAAGCTGCACTTGGGACAACGCTGGATCCTTAACCCATCGTACTGGCTGGGGATTAAACCTGCATCCTAGTACTCTCAAGACATTGTTGATCCCGTTGTGCCACAGTGGCAACTCCTCAGATGTATACTTTAATCTGATTAATATATATTTAATATGGATCACTGCTTTTTCAATAAAGTCCTACATTTTTGGTAATGTGGACACACTGATTCAATCTATAAATATTCCTCACTGAAACTTAAATATATCTATACAAAAGAACTTCTAAGAGTTATGTATGGAACGACACATATATAGCCAACAGAAACTTGTTCTGCTGTATGTATCCCAGTGATGATAGAATAAAGAGTAATTCCTTAGTTTAGTGAAGATCCTATACTATTGGCTTATTTCATCTAAGCTTATTGTTATATATATGTATATATGTACCTCATATATGATATATATGTAAAAATTCAAATATAATATAGTAGTCAGGAGTACTTTAATGCAGATTACATACAAAAAAACCATATTCTAAAAATAGAAATGTTTTTAAAAGGCCCCCCAAAAATGAGTCCATTAATATTTATTCCTTGCATAAGGAACTGATCAGTTCTAGACAATACAGCTAAAGGTTCCGCTTGCCAAGATTTGCCCCATGTACAAATTTTATCAACGGCTCCTAAAAATCAGCAAAAAACCCCCCGAAACATATCTCTACTACAACTATTATTCTCAGTATGATAGTGTTTGTATGATGACTGTTATCTTCAGGGATGCTAGCAAATTTTTAATTGCTCCTGATTCCAATTTATTTCCAAGGATATACATGGGCTTGTTTTCCCTAAAACAGGGGCTCCTGACTCTTTTAGAACCACAAAAGGGACAGAAATGACTAGTTAAATTCATTGTTAAGAGAAGCAAAACAAACACTGGTTATTATATATTACCAAAATACAGGTTTTACCATCCAGAATATTAAACACAAAACAAAACAAAAACCCCAAAGTTTTACCTCTACACAGGTTTTCATCCCTGAGGCAGCAGCATAGTGCAGGGGTGTGTTCTTTTTGTTATCGACGGCATCAATAGCTGCTCTCTCATATTCGCCTTGGTCAAGTTTTGCTCCTTTCCACCTTAAAATCATCTGCAGACAATCTGCTCTTCTAAAATCATCTTCCGCGGGGCGTGCTAAGCGAGGATGAAGGGCTCCTTCAGATATCATAATTTGGGGTCCCATACACAACAAATGCATAGATGTTTCATTGTGCACATTCCGTTTATTTGGATTCCCATCTCTACCGAAAAGAAAAGTCCTAAAATGATAAAGGAAAAGGATGAAAATCAATTTTTTCCTACACTGAAATAATTCGTAGAAGACATTTAAAAGGTTAACTCTACTTCTAAGCTGCTAATCCAATTTTTACGGAAGCACTGTTTCACAACAGGTTGAATGACTAATTCTTAGTTACAAAAAAACTCTATTCTAGAACAATACTACTAAAAAACTGTTGACTATCTTTACAGTATTTGCTAATAAAAGAGAGAAAGGGATATGAAGGAAAAAGAAAGGGAAGAGAAAATAAGTGACGAAAAAAGGAAGACAAGAAGAGGAAGGGGAGGTAGAAGGAAAGAGATGGAAAGGGCCACTTAGAGACTAATATGTCACTTAACATAAATGCCTTAGGTACATTATTAACATACCACGCCATTTTTTCCCTTTATTGCTCTGCTCTTTTTTATTTCTTTTGATTATATATTTACTTCATAAAGATAGCGACAATAAAATTGAAGCAAATAATATGTGTGAGAGTAAATCTAAGAGAACATATGCTTTATTCTTTCAAAGGCATATATTAATACAATATATTTTTTTTTTTTTGGCCTTATCAAGGGCTGCACCCGTGGCATATGGAGATTCCCAGGCTAGGGGTCTAACAGGAGCTGTAGCCGCCAGCCCTCGCCACAGCCACAGAAACGCGGGATCCGAGCCGCGTCTGCAATCTACACCACAGTTCCCAGCAACGCCGGATCCTTAACCCACTGAGCAAGGCCAGGGATCGAACCCGCAACCTCCTGGTTCTTAGTAGGATTCGTTAACCACTGAGCCACGACGGACACTCCTACAATATAATACTTTTTGAGGGGGGTAAGCTACGGTTAGTTCTAGAAGACCAAGATCTAATTCCAAGGTGGCAGACTTTACCAATGATAGGTCTAGGTGAGCTGCCTCAAGTACAGCCAAACCCAGATTTGAGGGTTGTGCCTAACATCTATTATATCTCTAAGCTTGGGTCCATGGATTAATAGTTGAGCCAGTTTAGTGACTATAGTAGAAATGGAAAATGAGTTGTAAAAAATCTTCTATAACATAGTCAGGCTATATTTAACATAAATACACTATGAAATGGGCATATAGCTCCATATCTGAAGATGAGTCACATTTACTGTGGAGGGCTGGTATCATTTGCATTCCTATGTCCAAGTGCCAAAAAGCAATGGGAAAGGGGCAAAGCCAAACGCTCAATCCTAGTTACATTTGAATTGTTTTTAGGTTAGGACACAAACAAACACCCTGACCAAAAAGGAACTAGCATGGACTCTTCAATCTAAATCAGTTAGCCAAGATGGAAAGCTCTTACGAGAAAAAGACTAAGATGTCCTAAGGCAGCAGAAAGTCCCATACAACTATCAAAACAACTCTGGAAATCTCCTGTTTCTCTTATTCAAGATTCTAGGGAGTTCCCTTCGTGGCACAGTGGAATCAAATCTGACTAGGAACCATGAAGTCAATCCCTGGCCTTGCTCCGTGAGTTAAGGATCCAGTGTTGCCGTGAGCTGTGGTGTGGGTTGCAGACGCAGCTTGGATCTGGCGTTGCTGTGGCTGTGGTGTAGGCTGGTGGCTATAGCTCCGATTTGACCCCAAGCCTGGGAACCTCCACACGCCATGGGTGCGGCCCTACAAAGCAAAAAAGAAAAAAAAAATTCTAGACAGCTTAGCAGTATAGCCCTTCACAACTAGCCTATTAGGCTTTCAGTGTCAACATTTATTTCAACTGTCCTGAAAGTAAGACATGAAGTCTTTGAAGCAGGAACAAATGGATTATTATTACTTATAATAACCATGGCATTCCTTCATAACCCAACTCTTAGCACTGAGGAAATGCAATCGAAGCCTAATCAGACATCACAGTACATGTGCCGGGGTCTGCACTGTAAGCAGATGTGGTGGGCAGGCTAATGTCCCTACCCCAGAGGTCTATGTCCTAATCCCTGGAACCTGTGAATGCGTTACCTTACATGGTAAAAGGAACTTTGCAGATACAATTAAGTTAAAGTTCTTGATGTTGGGAAATATCCAGATGGGCCCAATGTAATCATGAGTCCTTAGAAGAAAAAAACAGGAGGGTCAGAATCAGAGAGACACTGGAAGATGCGCTGCTGTATTTACAAATTGCAGAAGAGGCAACAAGCCAAGAAGTACAGGCAGCTTTTGGAAGCTGGAAAAGATAAGGTAAGGGATTCTACCCAGGATCCTCCACAAAGAATGCAGCTCTGTTTACATGTTGAGTTTAATCCAGTGGAATCATTTCAGGCTTTGATCTCCAGAATTTTAAGGTAATAAAACTGGTGTTTTAAGTCACCAAGTTTGTGAAAATTTGTCACAGCAACAATAGGAAGTTAATAAAGCAAGAAGCCACCAAATAAGACTCTGGGAAGCTTGTATAACAGACTTCTTTTCCTCTGGAGATGGGGGGTGGGGTGGGGGACACAACGGACCTATCCCTGAGTGTGAACAAACTGTCCTAGGTGAGATCCTGGATTCTTATGCTTCAGAATGTAAAATACATCTCTAGCGGTAAGGTAAGACTAGCATCTCTAACTCTTATAACTTAGTCTCATCTGTTCCTCACTCCCCAAATCAGATGTAAACATGTATGTCCTGGGAGGCAAACCTCTCTGGGAATCTCAATCTCTACCCAGAGTTTAACTTTAAAGGCTTGTCTTTTTAGCCCAGATCCCAAGTTCTAGTAAAATTTGCTCAGAAAGCCCTGTTTTATTTTCTCCACAGTTTGACACAACATTTACAGCCTTCTGACCCCTGCGGTGAAGTATATTCTTGCTCCATTTGTCACAGATTAGTTAACTATAGGTGAGCGGGTTTACTTCTGGACTTTCTACCCTGTTGTATTGATCTATATTCTGTCTATGTGTCAGTACCATACCATTTTGATAACTGTAGCTTTGTAGTATAGTTTGAAATCAGGGAGCTTGATTTCTCCAGCTCTATTTTTCTTTCTAGGGATTGCTTTGGCTATTTTATGGGTCTTGACTTTGTATCCATTCAGCCAGTCTATATCTTTTGGTTGGAGCATTCAGTCCATTTACACTTAATGTAACTATTGATATGTATGTACTTATTGCCATTTTGTTAATTGTTTTGGATTTTTTTGCGGGGGTGTCTTTTTTCTTCCCTTCTCTTGTGTGTACACACACACACACACACACACACACACACACGATTGTCTTAAGTTACTGGTCTTTTAATTGCAAATGCATCTCCAGTATCCTATATTTGTACCTTCCTCTTCTCACAGTTTCTGATTTTGGTAGCATATTTGTGTTTGGACGATTTCCTACCTTTCCTATACATTTGCCTTTACCAGTGAGCCTTCTCATTTGTAATTTTCTTATTTCAAGCTGTGGACTTTTCTTTCCCCCCTAAAAAAAAAAGTTTAGTATTTGTTGTAAAACTGGTTTAGTGTTGCTGAATTCCCTTAGCTTTTACTTGTCTGTAAAGCTTTTGATTTCTCCTTCAAATCTGAATGACAGCCATGCTGGGTAGAGTATTCTCGGTTGGAGATTTTTTTCCTTTCATTACTTTAAGTATATTCTGCCATTCCCTTCTAGCCTGCAGTTTCTGATGAAAAAAGTCAGCTGATAACCTTATCAGGGTTCCCTCGTATGTTATTTGTTGCTTTTCCCTAACTAATTTCAATATTTTCTAATTCTGGTCAACTTGATTAATTATGTGTCTTGGGGTTCTGCTTTGGGTTTACTTTTTATGGTATTCCATAAAAAGTGCTTCCTGGATTTATGTGAGTAAATTTATGTGATTTATGTGTGCTTCCTGGATTTGAGTGAGTAATTCTTTTCTCATATTAGGGAACTTTTCAGCTATTATTTCTTCAAATCTTTTCTCTGGCCCTTTCTCTCTTCTCCTTCTGGTACCACTGTAATGAGGACAATGGAGCCTTTAAAGTTGCTCCAGAGTTCTCTTAGACTGTCATTTCTTTTCATTCTTTTTTCTTTATTCTGTTCCACATCAGAGATTTCCACAAGTCTATCTTCCACCTCACTTATTTGTTCTTCTGCTTCCTGTATTCTGCATTGGTTCTTTCTAATTTTTTATTTCAGTTACTGTATTTTGCAACTCTGCTGGCTTAATCTTTACGTCTTCTATTTCTCTGTTCAGTGTTTCTTGTAATTTATCAATATTTAATTCCAGTTTTTCCCCCAAGATCTTGAATCATCCTTACTATCATTACTCTAAAGTCTTTTTCGTGGAGGTTGCTAATCTCCAGATCACTCAGAGTGATCTGGGTTTTTTTCTTGTTCTTTCATTTAGGTCATATTTCTTTGCCTTTTCATTTCGGATAGAGTTTTGTGTGGTCTCCTTCTTGCATGCTATAGAGTTGATGCCTCTCCTGCTTATGGTGTCTGCCCCCTTGTGGGAGAAGTTGGTATAGGGGTTTGTTGCAGGCTTCCTGATGGGAGGGACTGGTGCCTGCCCACTAGCGGGTGGAGGTGAATCTTGTCCCTCTGGTGGGTGGGGCTTTGTCTCTGGGTGTGATTACAAGCAGGTTGTCTGCAAGGAGGACTTTAGGCAGTCTGTCTGCTGATGGGTGTGGCTGGACTTTTCCAAACTGGCCACCTCCAGGGGAATTCATGCTGATGATTATTTCTGAGACCTGTTTCCAATGTCCTTCCCCCAACAGGAAGCCACAGCTGCCACTTGTTTTCCCAGGAAATCCTCTAAGGACCACAGGTAGGTATGAACCAGGTTCTTACGGAATCTCTGCTTTGCCCTGGGATCCAGTATACACGAAAGCCTGTGTGCACTCTCCAAGAATGGAGTCTCTGTTTCCCCCAATCCTATGAACTCCAATACACATCTTACTGGCCTTCAACACCAAATGCTCTAAGGGCTCCTCCTCCCAATGCCAGACCCCCAGGGTGTGGCCCTAATGTGGGGTTCAGAACTCTCACCCCTATGGGAGAGCCTCTGTGATATAGTTATTTTCCAGTCTGTGGGTCACCCACTTGGAAGATATGGAACTACTTACATCACAAAAGTGCCCCTCCTTCCATCTAAATGTGGCTTCTTCTTTGTCTTTGACTGTAGGATATCTTCTATGGGTAGTTTCCAGTCTGTTTTGTTGATGGCTGTTCAGCAGCTGGTTGTAATTTTGGTGTTTTCATGACAGAAGGTGAGCTTATTAAAGTCTTCTATTCCACCATCTTAATTCTGTCTCGAGCACATCTACTCTTAAAGTCATTTATCTTTTAATGGTTTCTATGAATACACTTTGAAAACTGTAAACTTTTATCAGAACCCAAATGCTAGACAGTGGTAACAGAATCATGGTATCTTTCAAAGGGCTTCTACTATTACTTCTGTGATAATTACTAACGCTCTATCACCCTGTCTGACTTCTCCTCTTACCTCTAAACCATATTCTAATTTGTTATAGGCCCATTTCTCTTGCCTATTTCATCATCTTATATTCTCCCCGCAAATACTAGTCTTATTCTCCCAGTCACTAACATACACATAAACCTTCAGTTCCTTTTAAATCTTCTCTTTCATGCAACAATTATTTTTGAGCAGTAGTTGTTCAGCAGGTACTATTCTAAGAAGTGAGGCATACTGTTAAGAAAACAGATTAAGTCCCTGCCCTTATGGGATTTGCATACAAGGGGGGGTTAAGAGAGGAAAACTGCTTTTCAATCCATTTTTATTAAAAGAACTTAGTAATTCCTGAAATAAGAGTAAAAAACCAGAAATCATGAACTGGAAACTCTATTTTAATTCTCAAAGCTTGACATCAACATATGCTCTGCTAAAGACATGGTCTAATAAAGATTTTTATATTTCACTTATATGAAAACACAGGCCCCTTTTCTTTCCAAATAAGCACAAGAAGTTTTCCTGTAAAATCTAAGGAATAAGCACTGTAATTCCTCATTTTACATAGAACTTTCCCAAAAAACTACAACTGATGAATTGTATATCCAAAATGGAAAATGCTGTCTCCAAAGTCTAACAGTCTTTTTGCTACATTTAGTAACTATGAATATGGATTTAGTCTCCCATGAAAGAGGCACTGTGGTGTGGTATAATGTAAGCACACAGCATTTAGGTTCATAAAGATACAGATGCAAACTAGCTCCTCAACTGTATACTACTCTTCTTTTACTATATTATTCTGCCTAAGAAGAGGCAAGTTATACATGCTGTTGCAGGTACTATAAAACAAAGGAAACGGGGAAAAAATCAAGGCCTTTATTCCAAATAGATACTGTACTTTATGGCTACTAAAGTATACTGTCCTTGGCTAGGTACATTCCTTTGTCTATCCACATATGGCATATATCAGGAATCCAGCCCAGCTAAGGCAGGATCTGAACTGAAGTTAGCAGGTAGGTAAGCAAGATTACATGTGGCAGCATGAGAAGGTTTAGCAAGGTTAATTACAGTAGACTATTTGAAGATATCTAAAGCACAAATAATTAAAATAGAGTTGGTATTTTACTTAATGCTGATGAGTAAATGCCATTTATTCTTATTCTACACATTACAGTGCTAAAAAGAATAATTTCTTTCCAAAATCAATCATTAAAATAATAATTTGATTTATGATTTTCTCAGCACTAAATAAATTTTGAAAAACAAAAGATAAACAGATTAGGAGTTCTGGTGGCCTAGTGGTTAAGGATGCAGTGTGTCACTGTCTTGGTTCGATACCTGGCTGGGGAACTTTCACATGCCATGGGCATGGCCCCCACGCCTCCCAAAAAGATACATAGATTAAAGAAATTACAGTTGTTTATTTTTAGGAAATAAGAGCAATAAAGTAATTTCTGGTTTTAGTACAGGATATTAAAGACTTTAATAAAGAAATTATGAACCACTGATCTCCAAACAATTATGGAAAGAAAAAACTAAAACACCCAAATACTTCAGGCTGAAGTTGAAAGTTAACTATGAAGTAAAAATACAAGTATAAAGCATATGTCCAAATTTTGTAATAGTAGTAATTAGAAGAGAATATATAGGAAGTTCCCACTGTGGCTCAGCAGAAATGAACCTGACTAGTATCCATGTGGACGTGGTTCAATCCCTGGCCTCGCTCAGTGGGTTAAGGATCTAGCATTGCTGCGAGCTGTGTAGACGTAGCTTGGATCCTGCATCGTTATGTCTGTAGCACAGGGTGGCAGCTGCAGCTCTGATTCGATCCTTAGCTCGGGAATTTCCATAAAACAAAAAAGAATATACAGTCACCTTTTCTTTAGGTCTTTAATCATTCAACAGAATGATAACCACAGGATGGAAACAGATACGTTCTTTCTTACAGGAGCTAAGAATAATGACCAGATAAGAAATTTTTTTTTTTTGCCTTTTTGTCATTTTAGGGCCGCACCTGCGGCATGTGGAGGTTCCCAGGCTAGGGGTCTTATCGGAGCTGTAGCCGCTGGCCTACGCCGCAGCCACAGCAACGCAGGATCCGAGCCGCGTCTGCGACCTACACCACAGCTCACGGCAACGCCGGATCATTAACCCACTGAGCAAGGCCAGGGACCGAACCCGCAACCTCATGGTTCCTAGTCGGATTCGTTAACCACTG
>PVHT020000174.1:8379098-8417003 GCA_004024745.2 Catagonus wagneri
TTAACCCACTGAGCAAGGCCAGGGACCGAACCCGCAACCTCATGGTTCCTAGTCGGATTCGTTAACCACTGCGCCACGACGGGAACTCCCAGATAAGAAATTTTAAACCTTTTTTTTTTGGTCTTTTGTCATTTTAGGGCCACACCCATGGCATGTGGAGGTTCAGCTGCTGGCCTACGCCACAGCCACAGCAATGTGGGATCTGAGCTGCGTCTGCAACCTACACCACAGCTCACAACAATGCCGGATCCTTAACCCACTGAGCGAGGCCAGGGACTGAACCTGCAACCTCACGGTTCCTAGTTGGATTCGTTTCTGTTGTGCCACGACGGGAACTCCAATTTTTAAACTTTTTGGTAGTATACTTTACAACTTCAGAAATTACTGAAGATTCCTAAGAGCCTTTGTTTATGTGAGTTACACTGATATTCACCATATAAAAACTAAAATGGAAATTTAAAATATCTTCTTCATTAGGAAACATTACATATTAAACAATCCTAATACCTTAAAATGAAAAATAACTATATATTTAAAAAATTAAGAACAATGTTTTTTAGTTTAAGTTAAATTTTACATGTTTTCAAATTTTTTTTTCTTTTTTTAGGGCTGCACCTGTAACATATGTAAGTTCCCAGGCTAGGGATCAAATCTGAGCTGCAGTTGCCAGCTTACACCACAGCCACATCAATGCCAGATCCAAGCTGCATCTGCAACTTACACTGCAGCTCACTGCAATGCTGGATGCTTAACCCACTGAGTGAGGCCAGTGATCGAACCCACATCCCCGTGGATCCTAGTCAGGTTCGTTTCTACTGAGCCACAACAGAAACTCCTACAATTTTTTTTTAATGTCTGGCTAATAGAAGATAGATTCTCATAGCATTCAATCTTGTGATTATGTGTTGTTTGGTTCAAGTATATGAAGAAGTTTTATGTAGTTAGAAAAGGGGTATTTTACTGATTTACTCATTTGTTTATTTACGTATTTTTTAGGGCCACACATGAGGCGTATGGATAAATTTATTTATTTGGGCTGTACATGAGGCATATGGAAGTTCCCAGGCTAGGGGTTGAATTAGAGCTATAGCTGCTGGCCTACACCACAGCCACAGCAACAAGTGATCCAAGCCATGTCTGCGACTTACACCACCACTCACGGCAATGCCAGATTCCTGACCACTTAGTGAGCCTAGGGATCGAACCTGCATCCTCATGGATACTAGTCAGATTTGTTTCAGCTGCACCACCACAGGAACTCCATGGGAGTATTTTAAAATTGCCTTTTCTGATAATTGTTAATATTCATATTTGATACCATACCAAAAATTCAAGTGGTCCTTTCTTAAAGATTACTTACAATATAAAATCTGAAATCTCATCAATGAACTTTGTACTCTGGAATATTAAAAATCTACTGTCTACCTTGCATTCTGAATATATCTTTTAATCATGCATAATTTAAAAAAAAATTGTATCCCAACCTTCTGAAAAATACTAGTTCACCAAGTTATATAGACCGTCTATATGCTGTCACATTCAATATAAAATATTTTGAAAAACACATTAATTTTCATTACAGCCAATCTTATTCAGAAAAGCTCCTAAGTACTGGCAAGCTATCAAGCTGAAGGCAGGGAATATAAGTTTTCAAAATCCAAACATTCACTTGAAAGCTCAAATTTATCATTACCAACAAATACTGTTAGATAACTTTCTTCCATAATGTTTTCCAATTTAATAACGTATAGTTTAAATTATAGTATAAATGGCTAAAAATATTTTGCTACTTGATTTATTTTATGTTAAAATATACATATTATCTTAGTAACAATATAGTAATAAATACATTTTACTTTGGTATTCTAAACAAGTTATACTTAATCACCATAAGACTTGATAATAGCATTATTGGAGTGTGCAATATTAGGAAGCTAAGGCAACAGTTTTGTAATCTCACTGAAAATGTTCAACTCAAAAAAAGAAAGTCTTAATAGATTAAGTAACAACAGTTAATCTATTGAAACTATTACTGTCTAGCAGTGTAGTTGTAATAGTTACAATCTAGAGGATGAGATGAGTATAATGATAATTGGATGGTTTAAAATCTAAGTTGTAGGAATTTCAGAGAACAGAAAGAATATTGCAGGTCAGAATAGTTGGCAATTAATTCACAAAAAAAGCAGACACCAAGTAAGGACTTAAAGCACAGGGCTTTAGAGAAGAAAGACGGACCAACAGGAAAAACACTAAGAGGGTGACATTTCCAAAGGTGGGGAAAGCAAGAGGAAAGGCAACCAATTTGACCGATAATGATCATGTTAGAGAATCATAAGCACTTAGACTGACTGGGTAAAATGAGGGCAGAGAAAAGACAGCTTCAGAAGCCAAACAGAATGAGGCATAAAATAGGGTACTGTTACGGTTTTCTTATGACTAAAAGAACATTGAAAAGGTTATATGCTTGTTTAGCAAGATTAACATGGACATGAGATTATAAGAGGAAAAGACTTGCAAAAAGAACATTTAGCAATCAGATATTTTTAATACTGGAAGAAGGGGTTGATTAGAGTTAACAAAGCTTGGGGAAATGGTAATGGAAAGAAGCAAATCCAAGAATTAAGGCTTAGTGAACTTTGCATTTGTAGCAGGTTAGGTAAGGGAGAAGAGTAAGGAGTAAGTCAAGGATGATTTCAAAATATTTAGGGGTTTAGAAGTGACAAGCAATAATATTACTGTATGCTGGGCAGCATAAGACACACAACACACAAACTGTCCCACTAGCTTTATGGGTATCTATTTTATAGACAGAGAAACTGGAGTTAGAGTGACTAACTTGCTTTGCCAAGTGGCTTTGGTAGCCCTGACATACAGAGTTACCTGATTGTAGAGTTAAGAGGCTATCACAGTGTTGAAAAGCTTAAAGCCTAGGTCATCTGCTAGCAATTAGCTTTCCCACTTACAAGCTGCAGAATTCTGAGAATCTGTTTAATCTTTCTGTGCTTCAGTTTTCTTACCTCTAAAATGCAGATGACAAGTGACCTAAGAGAGTTGTAATGAGTATTAAATGAGACAAAACATGCAGAGCACTATTAAAAGTGCCTAGAAAATAGTAAGCCTTCGATATGTTGCCATTATTTTACTGGCACAATATTTCACTGTTGTTAACATAGGGAAGACTCAGTTTCAGAAAGGAAAAATATAAAATTTCAAACAAGATGCGCTGGAGGTCGCTTCTAAGCAGGTATCTTTAGAAAAATGAAAACAGATGATAAATGTAAAAAGGAGATGTTATAGAAATACCTATTTCTAAGTCAAGAAATACCTATTTTAAAGAGGTTACAAAAATAACTGATAGTCATGGGCTTGGATGACCTAAACTATTTGTGAAATTTTTCTCATTCACAAATCCTGATCATAAAGATATTTCCTGTGCAATGATTTTATAAAATTTCTATTTACTTTGTGTAAGATACTATGCTAGACAATAGAAGTAAAAAGAAAGTCCTTTAAAAAAGTTGTAATTTAGGTAGGCATAGAGAGGATACACAAAATTATACAATACAATGAGACAGTGTACACCAGACAAGTAATACAAACAAATAAACAAACAAAAAAAACACAGAAGTTCAAAAAAAAAGTCTGAAGTTCCTGTGGGTTATGACAGGCGAAGAAGATAGATAATGCATGCCTAGGGCCTTGAAGGAAGGATAAAATTTAGGTAAGAAAGAGAAAGATGAAAGGAATGGGATAATCCTGGCAGAAAGGGCAGAATATACATGGCAAAAAGAACACAGATGGCAGGCACTTCAGGGGTAGCGAAAAGAGCAGCCAATTTAAACAACAAATTTGTATGAAAAGAACTAGAAAAAGGATTGAAAGTTTTTGTCAAGTTCCAAAGTGCACTGGGTTGGTTTAAGAATTTTATTTCACTACATAAGCAAGAAAGTGTTTCTTTCTCTTCTAGCATCAGACTTCTACAGCTAAACAGTCTACTTCTTAAAAAACTAAAATTGTCCTGGAACTGTTTTTCTGACCTTTGCTTTTTTCACTTTATAATTTAGCAAATGTCAAATTTAATTCCCATGGGAGTTTCCACCGTGGCATAGTGGGTTAAGAATCTGACATCGGTGGATCTGACCAGGCATGGGTTCTATCCCTGACCCCTTGCAGTGAGTTAAAGGAGCCAGTGTTGCCTCAGCTGTTGTGTAGGTTGGCAGTTGTGACTCAGATTCAGTCCCAGGCCTGGGAACTTCCATATGTCGTGGGTGTAGCCAATAAAAAAAAAAAAAAAAGAATTCCCATAATTAGGACAAATCTTCATATATCTGCTGTCCCTAACGCTTTCTCACTGAAGAAAATTTTTAAGTTTCTCAGTATTTTCAGTTTTAAGAAAATGTTTTGTTTTAGAAAAATCTTTTCAAGTAACTGAACCCCATTAAAAGAAACGAAACTCAAATCTGATCATGACTGGGTAAGGCAAACACACCAGGTTTTCAATTTAATTTGCCAGGGGCACCCATCCTCTGCAATTTTTTGATAGCTGACAAGTACTCTTCAGAACTGAAATGTTGTAAATTAAACACTACATTATTATTAGAAATTCATACTATGAAACATACTGAGGATCAAAATGTACTTATAGGAAAAAGAACATGTGAACTAACCACACTACTAAAACATTTGATCTAATTGAGGCATAGTTAAAAAAAAATTGTACTTAATAATTTAGGCATTTTCAGTTTTAGAAAGTTTAATTCACTACAATACCACATAACATGTATGTATGTACGCATATATTTTCAAAGGGCTTTTTGTCCCTTTCTGTAATTTGTTATCAGTTGGTTTACAGCAATACTTACCCTAATATTCTATTCATTCCATGTCTAGCAGCATAGTGTAATGGCGTATTGTGCTGGTAGGGCTCCCCGTAAGATGTATTTGGATCAAGGGATTCTTTTAGCTGAGGGTTGTTTTCATATATTTGGCAGGCCAGGTTTTCATCACCATTGATGAGTGCTTTGCGGAATTTGGTGGTTGTATTTCCCATGTTTTGTTTTGTTTTTTTCTGATAGCCAGTAGCACTTTTTTCCTTCCCCCTCAGCCACTTCTTGAATGCTTCTGCAGCATGTTTCACATTCTAATGGAGGAAAAAAATTATCAAATTAGATTATAAAAAAATAATAATGAAGCAGTATACTAGAGAAAAAAATCACAATTAGGAACACTAATAAAATCTAGGAAGCATACAGGGAATGAAGTATACTACATTTTACCAAAGTTATCTTAATAGCCAAAAAACTCAAATTTTTCGAGTTCTCCTGTGGTGCAGAGGTTAAGGATCTGGCGTTATCACTGCAGCAGCCAGAGTTGCTGCTGTGGCAAGGGTTCAATCCCTGACCCAATAATTTCTGCATACTGTAGGCAGAGACTCAAATTTTTAGTGTTGTCCAAATTAACCTGTTCAGCTAACATTTTTCCACATAGAAACTGTTAAGGTTTCACAGGATGTACTTTATACTGGAAGAGTTACCTACATATACAAGCTTTGCAATTTTCTCCTTCACATAGGCAGGAAATGGGCTTGATTAAGATTTATGGTTGAATACACTTAAATCCCTGTATAAATTATGTATAAATCTGACTCAGCCAATGTGTGGGAGAGTAAAAAATGTAGGAAATTTTGTTCACATAAGAACTCCAGAATGGGAGTTCCCTTCGTGGCGCAGCGGTTAACAAATCCGACTAGTAACCATGAGGTTGCAGGTTCAATCCCTGGCCTTGCTCAGTGGGTTAACGATCCGGCGTTGCCGTGAGTTGTGGTGTAGATCACAGACCCGGCTCGGATCCTGCGTTGCTGTGGCTACGGTGTAGGCCGGCGGCTACAGCTCCGATTAGACCCGTAGCCTGGGAACCTCCACGTGCCACAGGTGTGGCCCTAAAATGACAAAAGGCAAAAAAAAAAACAAAACTCCAGAATGTATTAAATTATAGTAAAAGGAAAGTGAAACTGCTCAGTACTTATAATGACTTCAGATAAAAGATTTTTAAAATGTAAATATACAGGACTACACAACTTATATCAAATTAATAAAGCTATTTATAACTATACACGGAACAATGGAAAGTGATTATTCTATCACAATTCCAATAAACTTATTTCCTTCTACTGTAAATAATTCAAAACGAGGCTAAAAACAGTAATGATAAAGTGGTAATGATAAAGATTGGAAAGCGGTAATGATAAAATATTACACTGGCATTTACTACTGAAAGCAATGTGAGGTGGGTAGGGGAAGAAGCCATGGAAATAATCACTGAAGCTGGAGTCTGAAATCTCGTACTTATCGAAACTAGCCATGTAATTGTGAGTAATTTTTCTCAAAAGCCTCAGTTCCTATCTGTAAAGGAAAATGATCATTTCTTAAGGACAGTAGTTAGGACTATTAGAACTACTCTATTTAAACTACCCATCACAGTTCTTGGCTAGTGTGCTCAATAAAGGCTTGTTTTATTTCATTCCAATGTTTCCGAATCTACTCTTGAACTATTATCAAAATTAGTAAAACAGGAAACAGCTTATGCAAAGGCTGGTATGAAATAAAAGGCTTATTCAATTGGTAAGTGCTGTGGAGTTCAGGGTGTCTAGTGTTGTACTACAAGGAGATAAAAACTGAAAATAGGCTGGGGCCAGACTAAGAAACTTACCATGTTACCCAGTTAACTCTGTGGCAGACTGGACATTAAAACACAGCCTTAAAAAAGCAGTTGCAAATAACAGGTACTTGTTCAACACAAGCTCCGTACAGGGTAGTAACAGTTTCAACAGAATTCATATTAAAGGATCGAAAAACAAATGAGTTGTTTTTCAAAGTTTTCTATAAAATAGAAGCTCTCAGCTTTAGCTGTAGGTTTAAAAACTTGGAAAGCTGCAGAGTCCCACTGTCCAGGCTAAATGCCAGAACAATGAAATCAGAGTCTTTTAGGGGGTGCTATCAAAGCACTGGTATTTCAGCTCTTTGGGTGATTTCAATGTGCATACACCACTGTAGAAAAAGCTCTGGGATCCCTCTAGCTAAACTGTTTAATCTGAGAATGGATATGAAGAGAGCAGAGCAGGCAGGGTAAGACGTGTGCTAATAAACCTCTTTTAGAGATAGGCATGACTACCTACTTACTACAGCAGTATATTTTCTGGTTCATACCTGTACTTAATGAGGCCACTATCTGCATCTTTTAAGGGTTCTTGGTTACTGATTTTTTTTTTTTAATGTGCAAATACAAGGCACAATAGACATTTTTGAAAATATGAAGAGAAAGGACAAAGAACTCAGTCTAATTATTAACCACTATTAGCATTTTGATAAGTACTCACCCTATTTATAATGTTTTATTTGTATACATATGTACCCTATAAATATTTACACACATAAATGAGATATTACATAATTTTTAAATTTTTATTTAATTTTTCAGAGGGTTGCTGAAATTTCAGCCTAAAGTACTACTCTTTTATCATACCATCTTGAATATTGAATAAGAAACAAATCCCTTCTGTGCCCTAGGTTTATCACAATATACTGTAACCACACTTTGGAGATTTTTAAGGGACAGCCTAGATTTTATTTTTGTTTTTCTTTTGTTTTTCATAGAATCTAGGAGATGTGTTTATTTTCACTGAAAAAATTTGTATTTTGTTGTACTGCCATAAGCATTCCAAAAATTTATTATTCTTAATGAGAACTCCATTTAGTTTATTGTGTAATTTTAATCTACAACCAAATATAAAGGATATCATGTGGATTCTAAAGGGTCTTTCCTAAGGATCTGGAACTTAGTTGTTTTGCTCTTATCTTTCATTCCTGACAGAATGTAGCTCAAATTATGAACACTCAGAATTTGGGATTAAATTAATAACATGTTTTCTTTGATTTACAGTATTACTTTAGTAAGATGTTCCATCAGAAAATAACTCCTACTCAAGTAGTGAAAAAAGAAATATCTAAGAAAGCGGTAATATCTTGGGATAGTTATTTATAATAATAAGATACTGAAAATCAATAATACTTTAAATGTCCATTGACTATTACTATCAGTCACACACTGAAAAGCATAATGGCATCAAGAAACTTTTTTTGCGGCTCTCAGTTATTTTCAAATCTGTTTCATTTTTTAAATGTGAGCTTAATAAGCCCGAAAGGCATCTGGAAATGCACTACAACATTCATAGCTCCATTCCCTCTCAGATTTATTCTCACAAGTCTTGGCTAGAAATTTGCCAGATGTGTCCTTTCACGTTTTCATAGCTACAGCTAGCATAACCTAAAGTGATTCTTTCCTCTTTGTCCGAATTTGATTCAAACCTTTCAGTATTTCTCCAACTCCAAGATAAATTTATGTATAGAGTTTCATGAGGCAGGTAATGGATTATCAAAGACACAATAACAATTCATTATTCTGGGCTTCCAAGTTACAAAGGAAAATTTAGGCAAAGTCTCACTATCTCAGAATAGCAAAGCACAGCCCTGATCATTATTTACAGCCCTTGATCATTATTTAATGAAAATAGTAAGAAAAACATAGCCTGTCAATGAACTCCAAAAAGCTTTCCCTGATTTCCTGATTAACTTTCTTTTTTGGGAAGGGGGTAAGCCTACAGCATGTGGGAATTCCTGGGCCAGGGACTGAACCTGTACCAGAGCAGCAACCTGAGCCACTGCAGTGATGCCAAATTCTTAACCTGCTGTGCTACAAGGGAATGCCTCCTGATTAATTTTTATTTTGTGAAGGATTCTCTGATTTTCTTTTCTTTTTTTTTCTTTTGTCTTTTTAGGGCTGCGCTTTCTGCCTGTGGAGGTTCCCAGGCTAGGGGTCGAAACGGAGCTATAGCCGCTGGCCTATACCATAGCCACAGCAACTTGGGATCCTAGCCATGTCTGGGACCTACACCACAACTCACAGCAACACTGGATCCTTAAACCACTGAGCGAGGCCAGGGATTGAACCTCCAACCTCATGGTTCCTAGTCAGATTCATTTCCATGGCACCATGACGCGAACTCCAGATTCTCTAATTTTTTATTTAAATCTTTGTCTCTTAACTTCTCCATTTAATAATCTGTCACAAAAACTCAAGTGCACTTAAGTTAATAAACTACATCCAGAAATCTTTTATAGAAGATGAAGTTATTTAGAAATGAACACCAACTCCTACATTATTTCCACAATAGTAAATTATTTTTATTTATTAATTTATTTTTGGCCACACCGTGGCATATGGAGTTCCCAGGCCCAGGATCAAATCTGAGCCTCAGCTGTGACCTATGCAACAGACATGTCAATGCTGGATCTTAACCCACTGCACCACAGCAGGAACTCCAGAAGTAAATTATTTTTAAAGTCATTATTATGGACAAAAGGTTGACCTCAACAAAATAATTCACTCCCACTCTTCATTTAACTGGAAATACAGACAGTCTTTAGAAATATGATGTCTGGTCTCCAAGCACCCCGCCCCCTAACATATACCCCTTGATCTTAACCCTATTACTAAAAGACATTTTAACATTTTAAGCCATGCTATAGTTCATTATAAACAAAAAACTCTGAGTGCAAATAACACAACTGGACCGTTTAAATGTCACGTATACCACTGAAGTATTAGCTTATATTAAAAAAAAAAGAATAAGAAAAATAATTTAGATTTACCTTAACAAGAAAACAAATGTTTTCTAAGTACTGATTTTCCATTAATTATAATGCATAGGGTCACAGGAACAGAAAGGACTACATTTAAATCATCCCAGCCTACCTTTCCAAATTTAACACTAAAAGCTTTTGAACATTCATGGCTTGCTGTTAGCCAATACTTTGCCTTCATTATTACATTTTGGGGAATTGGCTTAATCACTCTTGTCTAACACTTCAGTAAGCCTGAAATGTATACTACTGAATGCACACTCAGTTCACAGCACCTCTAAGCAATGTATGGTTTAGTGCAGCAGTCAGCAAACTTTTTCCATAAAAGGCCAGATAGTAAATATTAAAATATTTACTTTGTGAGTCACATGGCTTCATGAGTCATATGAACACTGTCATAACTACTCAACTGTGATTTTGCAGCATGAGAGCCAACGACAAATATGTAATAGTAGAACGGGGGTCGTTGTGTTCTACTAAAACTTCATTTACAAAATAAGCAGAGGATTTGGCCCATGGACTGTAGTTTGCCAACTGCTGATTTGGTGGAAGGAGCACAGCATACAAGAACAATCAGGGTTGGAATCCCATATCCATTACTTCCTGGTTCTAGCACAAATCATTTAATCTCTTTGAATCTCACTTTCTTTTTCACCCGTAAAATAGGGATAAGGCCACCTACCTTGCTGAATTATCATGATTATTTAGGTAAAGTATGCAATATAGTGTCTGGTACCATAAGTACTCAATAGATTTTATCTCCCTTCTCCAGTTAGGATCTGCAAGCCATTGGTAAAGTCAGTTGCTGTCTTTAAAGAAGTCAATATTCACTCTTTCCAAAAGACAGTGAAACATTAAGAAAAATGTCACCAACTCTGTTCTATACAGATTTTATCATTTATTAGGTGTCTGATCTTTGGCAAGTTAAAACTATATATTTTTTAACTGTCTTCTGAACGAATTTAATTCTATTTTCTTATTTTTCTAGGTCACTGCCATTAACAAAGGTCTCTTCTATGTAACTACACTTACAAAAATAAGTGAAAAGGATACAGCACAAAGCCAGAGCAGGAGACAGAATCTTGAGCTGGATGTATATGGAAAACACACACACACACTTAGCCTATCTAAGGTAGGGAGGAAGAAGTCTTAGTCCAAAATGTTGCTGAAAATGAAATATGGTTAAGAGATTTGGGGTTTTGCTTGCCTGACTGCATATAAGCTGAAGTAAAGCACAGCTTTACTCTTGGTGGCTTCCTGCAAGGAGTTCATAAACACCCAGAGTCTAAGGGAAAATTTTTGAGTATTAGAGAATTCTATGAAAGTCATCTGAGCTGAGAAAAATCTTTTAACAAAGAAAGCAACTTCCCTGTAATATGCATTCCAGAATTAAAATTTACTTTGCTGTTATTACAATGCCTTTTTCTTTCTTTATAGAACCACACCTGAGGCATATGGAAGTTCCCAGGCTAGGGGTCGAATCAGAGCTGTAGCTGCTGGCCTACACCACAGCCACAGCAATGTGGGATCCGAACCATGTCTGCAGCCCACACCACAGCTCACAGCAATGCCTGGATCCTTAACCCACTAAGAGAGGCCAGGGATCGAACCCACAATCTGCTGTGCCACAATAGGAACTCCCTGTTATTACAATATTGTAATATGGCAGCATTTGAAATAAAATAACTACACAAACACAAAAGTATTATCATTGACAGTACTAAAAATTCAATGCAGCAGTTTGGCTGCTTGAGGTTTCTCAGTAACCAAGGAAAAAGAGACAATCCAACATATTTGGGCTATAGTTGGATACCTTTTATATCTATATAGCTTTTACAGTGTCAGAAAGGATGCTGCAGGTAGTAAAAGAAAAAATGAAAATAGCTACAAAAGGTAGCAGCGGACTACATTTTTTTGCCAAATTGGCAAATGAACATTGAAAGTAGCTAGCATGAGGTCCACAAGTGGAAAATTGTCCAAACATGGGATACAACCGCTGTATGAAACATCACTCTTACTTTTCTATTTCCTCTTAAAACATAATTATCAGTAATGATCACAGAACTTAGAACTCTCCACTAGTAAAATTTTCATAGCTAAAAGGTTTTCTTAGGCAACATCTAGCTTTCATATGTTTAACTTTCCAACTATTCCAAATGTTATGTGCCACCCTTTAATTCCCCCTCCACAACCACTTCTCATACTTTGAATTCAGAATTTCATACAGTGCTGAAAATTAACATTTCAGGCTCTAATGCTATGGTGCTGTCAGTAAAGAGTTTAATTTCCTAACTTTGGCATCTCTGGTTATTTAGCAGTGTTTATTTTCATAATTTTTGTTCTTTTTCTTTTTTGGCTGCACCCATTGTGGTAGAGTGGCCTCCCAGAACAAAGGGAAGGCAACATGCGCAACCAGCACCTGTGTGCGCACATGCATCTGTGGCAGTATGACATAACTGGTACCCCTATGTGGAGGCACAACTGTGTAACATGAACTGTCCATGTTACAATCAGAATTTACAGAATGTATGTTACCTTATAAGGGGGACAAAGGGACCAAGATGTAGCGGGAAAACTAGTGGAGGTATATAAGGCAACGTCCCACAGTGTTCGGGGCTCAGCCTTTGGATATGAATCCACTGAGCCAGCGCTGGCATGAACAAATGGTGCTTCCTGGCAAAAAGCCTCAGTGTCTCGTTTCTCTGTACAGAATCCTGCAACACCATGGCAAGCAGAAGTTCCCAGGCCAGGGATCAAACCCATGCCACAGCACTGACCCAAGCCACAGCAGTGACAATGCCAGATCCTTAACCCGTTAGGCCACCAGAGAACTACTGTTTTTGTAATTCTTGAATACTGTATTTTCCTTCTTTCACAAACATAAGTGAAAATATTAAACTGGGAGTGTTTTATCTTGGTATTAGGAAGCCAAAGTCTTAAAGATGATGCAACTGAGAAAAAGACAAAATTACTATGTCTCAAACTGAGGCTCCCTAAACTTAAATCAACTGTATGTTCAACTGGAAAAAAAAAAAGATTAAAAATTATATACCACTTATAAAAGGCTATGAATTTGTAAAAAAAGTTTTAAGATGTAATAATTTTTACCATTTATAAGAGTACTAAATGCTTGAAATTTTTAAAAAATTTTTAAAAAGTGAATTGCAATTGGCAATTCTGTTTACACTTCAGTGCAGTGTAAATTTTAGATTATCCTCATTGGAAATGACCCCATTCCACGACAAACTTTTTCACTCAGTGAGTCTTCCTAGCTTTGTGAGGTACTTGTTTTAAATTACTATTGTTATAGAGAAAAATCTAGAACGATTATCCTGTGTCAACATATAACCCTATTTAGATTCTAAGAACTCTCACTGTTTCTTATAGATTGTCTTGCTGAACCTAAGGGAATTTTCAAGTTGAACTAATTTAGTCAATACCGCAATTTCAGATACATTTCATAGGAAAGAGTTATTAACAGTGCAGGCCTGAGATGGCTATTCTTAGCAAGGCCTGCTTGCAAGACTGGTACTTGGATTTTAGGAAGGTTCCCACCATGATAGGCATGGCTCATTGTACCTAGGTTGCTACAATTTGGTATATGCTTTTCTTTCAATAGCATGGAATTTTGTTACACACTAGGCAGATCAGCCTTCAATAAGAGCCTTGGGCATCAAGTCTCCAGTAAGCTTTCTTTGTAGAACACATGGGAATTGCACCATACACATATTGTTGCAATCTGATGCAGGAGTCCTGCTTAACTCTGTGGGGGCGAGGACTCCTTGTCTAGCTTCCTCTGGACTTTGCCCTGTGTAACTTTTCCATTGGGTGATTTTGCTTCATATCTTTTTGCTACAATAAATTTTGGTTGTGAGTACGAGTACATGCTATGTTTTGTGAGTCCTCTGAGAGGACTATCCCCACACAACACAATGGTGTCAGAACTGGGATTCATCAGACTATGCTACATCCTATACCCTCTAAAATATGGTAAAAGCAATGTCTGGGAAAAGAAAAAGGACTGGAATAATGATGAGCCTTTGGTGACTAGGTAGCTAAGGAGTTATTCATAATGAAACAGCAGATGAGCTGCTTTCTGTTATGAGAGATAAAAGTTGCCTATGAAATTTGAAAATGATAGTCCCATCCCCAGGAGAGTTGGCTTCCTAATCCTCTAGCTGCTTTAGGTTGTAATGGCTAAAATGGAGAAGGGGTGAGGAAGGCAGGAACACAACCCAGGTTTTGTTCTTTCCTTCAGGTTGGAGGATAAAGGGTCCAAACATTCCCAAAGGTGAGATTTGAGTGGGCCAAAAATGTTAAAAATTTGTACCATCCTTTCCTACAAGTAAGAGGGAAAAAAGGTTAAATCAGCTTCCTGAGTTGTAGCAAAGCTTTAGATAAACCCAGAGGGGGATGGGGCAGGGGACTTCAAACAGTTTCTTACAGTTTCTTTAATTTAGCTGCCCCTGTAGCAATCCCAACTCTCTTGCATTCTAGACAAAATATACCCACAGTACACACACACAAACACACCCCCCACACACACCCCTGTAAATACTAAATTTACTTCTAGGGATATTTAAATAAATTTACAATGAGAAAAAAAAGAGAAACTTACAAAATGCTTTTGTATTTTGTGCCTATTGCATCTGGAAGTGTGATAAAACTGATGTAAAATGTTATACACTTGTAATTTCACAAATGCTGGAGGGGATCATCCCAATCAGGAAAAGCTGCAAAGAAAAATGGTAATGGTGCAAAACTTCCTTGCTTTTTGCTGCTTGTGAGCAGATGAAATTTAAACTCTTTGAATATTAATCATAAGTGATTATTTTTGCCTACTGAAGCCTCTGCGAAAAAGAAGACAACACAAAAAGATAATGGCTAGATCAAGATACACTTTTGGAGTTTTAAAAAGCTGCTCTTAGCTGATAATGACCTCTTATGAAATAAAATTTCTGATCTTTAAAGGCTGATAAAGCTTCTGTACAGCAAAGGAAACCATTAAAAAAATGAAAAGACAACCCACAGAATGGGAGAAATTTTTTTGCAAATGACTCAACCAACAAAGGTTTAATCTCCAAAATATTCAAACAACTCATACAACTCAACAACAAAAAAACAAACAACCCAGTTGAAAAATGGGCACAAGGCCTAAATAGACATTTCTCCAAAGAAGACATACAGATGGCCAGCAGGCACATGAAAAAATGCTCAACATCACTAATTATTAGAGAAATGCAAATCAAAATGACAATGAGGTACCACCTCACACCCTTTAGAGTGGCCATCATTAAAAAGTCAACAAATAACAAATGCTGGAGAGGATGTGAAGAAAAGGGAACCCTCCTTCACTGTTGGTGGGAATGTAAATTGGTACAACCCGCAGGGAAAACAATGTAAATAACTCAAAAAACTAAATATAGAACCACCATTTGAGGCAGCAATCCCACTCCTGGCACTTATCTGGACAAAACTTTCATTGAAAAAAGATACGTGTACCCGTATGTTCACTGCAGCACTATTCACAATGGCCAAGACATGGAAACAACCTAAATGCCTACTGATAGACAAACGGATTAAGAAGACGTGGTACATGTATACAATGAAATAGTACTCAGTCATAAAAAAGGAGAAAATAATGCCATTTGCAGTAACATGGATGGGACCAGAGACTCTCATACTAAGTGAAGTAATTCAGAAAGAGAAAGACAGATACCATATGATATCACTTACATGTGGAGTCTAAAATATGGCACAAATGATCTATCTACAAAACAGAAATAGGTCATGGACATGGAGGACAGACTTGTGTTTGCTGGGGAGGGGGGAGGGAGTGGGATGGATTGGGAGTCTAGGGTCAGTAGATGAAAACTGTTGCATTTGGAGTGAATGGGCAATGGGATCCTGCTGTATAGCACAGGGAACTATACTTAATTAATTACTTGTGATGGAACATGATGGAGAATAATGTGAGAAAAAGAATATATATATATGTATATATATATGTGTGTGTGTGTGTATACATATATATATATATATATATATATATATATATATATAACTGGGTCACTTTGCTGTACAGCAGAAATTGACAGAACATTGTAAATCAAGTATAATAAAAATTTTTTTTATAAAGGTCGATAATTTTTCAGCCTGATGTGCATATTTATGAGTGGTTCAATCTGAACTGTAAGACTGATAAGATAAAAGGGCAAAGAAAGCCCCGTTTGTCATTTGGACTTGGAACACAGCTGCCTGGCCTTACAGTCCTGGCTTTGCAAAAGATTAGCTGCTAGCTTTTTCAGAATTCTGAATTCACAGGTTTTAATTGCTTGGGCCTGACTCTAAGCTAAAATGTGAGGCTACGTGATTTGGGCTCTTTCGGCCTCAGAATGAACTCCATTGAAGTGAAAGCAGGCAGAGGCTTAATGAACAGACCTCAAGACTCTGGGAGTGCTGCAGATTTAGGACACTCCCCTGTGGTGCTTTAAACTATGAAAGCATCAATGGATGATGGCTGGGTTGTCTGGGTCACATCCACATGCTCATAAAAAATGGCTTATTCTCTGATGGGACCATCTAAAATTAGGCTACTGATCAGCTCTACGTTTCTGAGACAGAGGCTAACTGCACACCTAACTTGTGATTCCTGCCAAAAACTACAGGTGTGGGAAGAATATATCACAAGGAGTGTGATCCCTCCACCCACTCCTGACAGACTGGATTCTGGACTCCCTCTGGGGGATCGCTGATTTGTGCTAAAGTTTCCAGATTAGTTACAGTTTCCAGCAAAGGACTGAGAGCCTGACTCTACTTACCTCCCCTTTCTCCTAGAAGACACTCCTTAGGGGAGGCATTATGATTACTGTATACAGCTGTCCAAAAAAAAGGGACTGATCTTTCTTAGGCTGCTCACTAGATAATTAGGACAAAAGAGAGGGGAAGTTATGTCAGCCCATTTTGAAAATGTTTGAATAGTGAAGATAATCCTGCTCAATTCCTCAATATGATATGTTTCTGGTCAAATTACACAAAACATTTTTCCTATGAAAATGCTATTTTCCTTTTTGCATCCAATCCTTGTGAACGAGAGATAACTGAAAATCTGTAAAGTTAAATGGGACATACTGCTTTTGTAACAACATAGACAAAACAAAAACCTGGCACCTGGTTAGGCAGGGGAAAGGGTATTCGAAATCTTTGCTTTTTAGAACTATTTATTCTTTGAAGCATTCTCTTCTTCCTGAAGGAAAACCCTCCTTGCTGCCTTTCCAAGACTCTAGGAGCACTGTGAATTCAAACTAACTGTTGAGCTATGATCATAACTGACAGACTTGACTATAAGAGGGCAGAGGGTGGCCTAGTTTCTTTACTTTCCATGCAAAACATCTCTAGATGTGGTCCACACTTTTGAGGTAGATTAACTGATATCATGGACAAGCAACACTGTTTGGAACTGTCAGCCTTCAAGAGTCCTGAAATTAAAGACTACACTGAATTAACTGAACTGGACTAAGAACCCTAGGGTGGGAGACCCCACACTAGATCACACTGGGCTCCCTCTTGACCTGCACTGAACAATATATGTCCTGACTGGGATTTCCTAACAATTGTGAATTCTTTGTTTCCAGGGGTGAAAGATTAGTGGCCTCTGGAATTGTACTCATTTTGTGTGTATGCTGACTATTAGGCCACTGCTTCAGCCCTAAAAGCAATTTAGGTCATTTTCAACTTATTAATCTAATTTGTGCTATGTCTGAATTGATGCTTAGATCTAGATTTAAAAAGAAATTAAAAAGAATTAAAAAAAAAAAAACTTAAAGAGGGGAGCCACCCAGTTTTCCAAGACAGATCTTTATGGTTAACGAAATTTAACCTTTCAGAGTTTCAGCCTAAATTCTGAACCTCTGAAAAGCACAGATATCCAGATGCTTTGGCCAAGTGCCAAGGGAATGGACTATGTCCAAAAGTTAACAGAGCAGGTTTGAGACAGTGATCCTTAGAAAGGCCTGCTTGCAAAGCCTGCTTGTCCCTTGGCCGATGCCTAGAAAATTTAGAATTTAAGGAGGGTGCGACCTTTTCCTAGGTGATGGAAAGGTTCAGTGTGCCTGAGTTGTTGTACAAACAATATGGTATATCCAAAACACTTGCTTTTCTTCTGACAGTCTGGAGTTTTGGTACATACTAGGCAGTCTGGAGTTTTGGTATATACTGTGACCAGCCTTCAATAAAACGCTGGGCACCAAGTCCCTAGTGAGCTTCCTTAGTAGACAATATTTTACATATGTGGTCACAATTTGATGCTGGAGGAATCAGGTACATCTTGTTTGACTCCGTGAGGAAAGATTCTTGGAATTTTGTTCAAAGTTTCCTTTAGGTTTTGCCACATGTGACTTCTCCCTTTGCCAATTTAGCTTCATACCCTTTTGCTGTAATAAATCTTAGCTATGAGTCAATGTAGTCCTGTGAGTTCTAGCAAATCATCAAACCTGGAGGCTATCTTGGGGACCCCCTGACACACTTACATTTTTTAAAAAGTTTTTAAACTGTTTCAACATTTGAAAATCAATTAATTTAATCCACATCAACAGACTAAAGAAAAAAATCATGATCATATCAATAGATGCAGAAAAAGCATTTGATAAAATCCAAAACCCATCCCTGACTTTAAAAATTCTAAATAAACAAGGAATAGAGGTGAACTATCTCAACTTGACAAAGAACATCTATAATAAACCTGCAGTTAACATAATACTTAAAGGTTTCCCACAAAGAACAAGATGACCCTCTCAATACTCCTTTTCAGTATCATATTGGAGTAGCCAATGCAGTAGGATAACAAAAGGAAATAAACAGTATACAGACTGGGAAGGAAGAAACAAAACTGTCTTCATCTGTAGATGACATGATAATCTATGTAGAAAGTCCAAAAAAAGGGAGGAAAAATGAACAATGTTCACTTCATTGTTCAGCAATATAAAGCAAAATTTATAACTAAAAACACAATACCATTTATATGACCATCCAAAAAAATACACGAAATACTTAGGTGTAAATCTGAAAAAAATATATAAGATCTATGTGAAAAAAAACTTTAAAACTCTGATGAATTAAATCAAAGAACTTTAAAAAATAAGATATTCCCTATTCATGGATATGAAGACTCAGTACTGTCAAGACATCAATTCTTATAAACTTGATCTACAGATTCAATAAAATCCCAATCAAAATTCCAGCAAGTTATTTTGTGAATATTGACAAACAGATTCTAAAGTTTATCTGTTGATGCAAGAGACCTAGAATAGTCAACACAAGTTGAAGCAGAAGAAGAAAGTTGCAAGTCATGCTACCCAACTTCAAGACTTACTATAAAGCTAGAGTATTCAAGACAGTGTGGGATTGGTGAAAGAAGAGACAAACAGATCAACAAAACAGAATGAAGAGCCCAGAAATACACTCACACAAATATCATTAAACAATCTTTGGTAATGGAGCAAAGGGACTACAATGGAGCAAAAACACTCTCTTCAACAATTGGTACTGGAACAACTAGACATCCACATGAAAAAACAACCCCCCCCCAAATCTAGACATAGATCTCACATCCTTCATAAAAATTAACTCAAAATGGATCACAGACCTAAATTTTAAAAATTGTTTTATTAGAGTTGGTTTTTACCATGTTGTGCCATAGACCTAAATTTAAACTCAAAAATATACAACTCCCAGAATATAACATAAGAGATGTTATCTTCTGTGAGGCTGGGCGTGGCGATGACTTTTTAGATACAACATCAAAGGCATGAACTGTGAAAGAAATAATGGATAAGTTAAAGTTCATTAAAATTAAAAACTGCTCTGTTAAGGACAGATATCAAAAAAATGAGAAGACAGCCAGCCATAGACTGGAAGAAAATAGCTGCAAAAGACATACTATGATGAAGAACTGTTATCCTAAATATACAAAGAACTCTTGAAACTCAACAATAAAAACAACCTGATTTAAAAAATGGGCTAAAGATCTTGATAGCCACCTCACCAAAGAATACAGACAGATGGCAAACAGTACACTAAGACATATTCTAAATCACATGTCACGAGGGAATGCAAATTAAAATATACCTATTAGAATGTCCCAAACCAAGAACACTGAAAACGTCAAAGGCTTACAAGGATATGGAACAACTGGAACTCTTACTCTTTACTGGTGAGAATACAAAATGGTATTGTCACTTTGGAAGACAGTTTGGCGGTTTCTTACAAAGCTAAATATATTCTTATCATAATCTAGTAATCATGCTCCTTGGTTTCTAAGCAAAGACGCTGAAAATTTACACTCACAGAAAAACTGGCACATGGATGTGTACAGCAACATTATTCATAATTGCCAAAACTTGAGGGCAAATATGCCCTTCAGTACACAAATGAATAAATTAACTGTGTTACATCCAGATAATGGAACAGCACTCAGCACAATAAAGAAATGAGCTATCAAGCCATGAAAACACATGGTGGAAACTTAATTGCACATTACTAAGTAAGAGAAGCCAATCTGAAAAGACTACATACAGACTGCAAGATTCCAACTATATGTCATTCTGGAAAAGATAAAACTATCCATAATTTTAAAAAGATGAATGATTGCCAGGGTGGGGGGGAGGGCAGGGATGAATAGAGGGAGCACAAAGAATTTTTATAATACTGAAAGTACTCTGTATGATATAAATGATGAATCTATCATTATACATTTGTCCAAACCTCCAGAATGTAAAATACCAAGAGTGGGGCCTAAGGTAAACTATGGACTTTCAGTGATTTTGACATGTTAATGGAGGGTCATCAACCTAACAAAGGTACCATTCTGGTGAGTGATACTGGAGTAGGTCCAGTGTGTGGAAGCAGGGGATATATGAGAAATCTCTGTACCTGCCTCTCAATTTAGCTATGAACCTAAAAAGCTCGAAAAAAAATTAATTAAAAAAAAAGACTTGAATCCTAATCTTTCTGTTAATCTCTTGCCATTTATTTCCTTGGATATGAGTTATTATGAAAAGTAAAACTGTAAGTTAAGTATTTAGTATTTAGCATAGTGGCTAATACAAATGGCATTTTATAAAACCGTGTATTTCCCCCTGTATGTGTTTTTCCCCCTAGAAGTTTTTTTATGTTTAGTTATTGGTTCATAACTTTAGGACGGTTGAAATCTAACCACTAGATAAGTTATGAATAACTTTCCAAACCTCAGTTGTGAAACAACTTTCAAGTAGTTATCTTACTGTTACCCTATTGTAATTCATTTCCGAATACTCCTGGAAATGAAAGTCACTTAAGCTAAATCAATACATATGCATTAGAACAAAGAAAAGAGAAAAGACAAGCACATACTAAAATTTTAAACAAGATAAAACCTGTGTTAGCCTTTTTTGACCAACAAGTTAAGGAATGTGTAACATTAAATGAGACTTCTAAAATTTACAGGGAACTCACTGAACAATCAATCCAAAGCCACATTCACTGCTGGTATTTTTGTGTGATACAGTTTCCATTCTGAAAGTAAGGTATTACCTTGTTTGAAAAGTGTTAGATTAACATTAGTTCATTTTAAACAAAAATTTACATACTTATAACAAAACATGACAAATTTGCATTACTCAATGTTGTTAAAAAGGCTGATTCCCCACTTGTCAAGACAATCTGACTTTGGAAGTTCCCCTGTGGTGCAGCAGGTGAAGGATTCAGTGTTGCCACAGCTGTGGCACACAGGTCACAACTCTGGCCTGGGTTTGATGCGTAGCCCAGGAATTTCCATGTGCCAAGGGTGTAGAAAAAAAAAAAGAAAAGAAAAGAAAGATAATTTGTTTCTAATTCAGGGTGTTTTCACTGGAAATTCAAAATTCAAGACAAAGAGGAAATACATTATTTTTATATAAACTAATATTCTCTCAGGTTTTCCTATTAAAAGATGAACTTCGAGCAAAAGTTCATCATGATTCTAACAAGTTACACTGTCATTAATTTAAGAAAGCTCTAGGAAAAATTTTAAAAATTAGAAATGATAACACCAAAAAGTACTTGAGTATCTAAAATTTATGACTTTAAACAGTATATTCTAAATGTATATCACTAGCATTGGAATTAGGCTAGCAAATGAAGGATGTTTTTCATTTCTTTCTTTCTTTTTTGTCTTTAGTTGTTTTAGGGCCACACCCACACCATGGGTTCCTAGGCTAGGGGTCTAATTGGAGCTACAGCTGCCGGCCTATGCCACAACCACAGCAACACAAGATCTGAGCCGTGTCTGCAAACTACAACACAGCTCATGGCAATGCTAGATCCTTACCCACTGAGCGAGGCCAGGGATCGTACCTGCAACATCATGGTTCCTAGTCGGATTTGTTTCCACTGAGCCATGACAGAACTCCACTTCTTTCTCTTTTTTTTTTCTTTGTTTTTCTGGCTGCCCTTCAGTATATGCAGTAACTGGGCCTGGGATCAAATCCAAGCTGCAGCCGTAGCTGCTGCAATGCCAGATCCTTAACACAGTGTGCCAGGTTGGGGATCGAACCTGCATCCCAACACTCCCAAGCTACCACTGATCCCATTGTGCCATAGCAGGAACTCCAAGGATTCTTTTAACTGTTAATAGTTTTTTTTTTTTTTTTTGCTGGGTATAAGTCAAAATCATGAGATTTTATGGGTTTTCTAATTTCTGAAACTGTGCATGTTAAAAACTGAATCAAATTCCCATTTAAGAGTTTTAAACTTTGGTACATTTACAGTTAAATATGTAATCTCTGGCTACTGGAAAGTTATTAGCACCATCTATTACACAGAACCATACGAAAAGAAGTGGACAGAACAAAAGAAGGGAAACTGCCAATTTTCTCCTGATGTCATGTTCTTTTTATTCACAATAAGCTATTTGAAGATCATCAGTAGGGACAAGGATGAGTGATTGACTAACCTCTAATGTCATCATCCTACTTAAACAGTCCAGTGAAAGAGAAAATCCAGGGAGTAACAATGCCTAGATCTTTACTTAACCCCATCATTCTCTAGATAAAAGTGAGGTAGATAAAAACATCACTGATTTTCTATTTTGAAAATATAAAATGGACCCCCACATCCAAAATTTCATTTTCAGTTCCTGTATGAAACTCATAAACTAATTTCAGAAGTAATTTTAAACTGGTTCATTTCTTTTGTGGTCTTCCTCCAAAGGTGGTTACTATAGTGGAGAAAAATTTATAAACTGGGTGCTCATAACTATAAATATAATTAACAGAGCTTACACTCCCCTCAAAAAGAGAAAATCACTAGAAATACCTATAATGCAATAAACAAATTATACTGCAAAATAAAATCACAAAGAATTTTGATTTTTTTAAAAAAATCTTTTCAATATTTCTTCTCATAAACAAGTCAAAAGAAAAGAGTATTTTATAATTTTCAGTTTAAGGGGAGAGTACACTTCTAGTCCATTTTCAAAGACACGGAGAAAAAGAAAACTATTCTAATACTCAAACACACAAGTAGTTCAATTACTCTCAAATTTTTAATTTTGAAGAAACTGGGAGTTCCTGTTGTGGCTCAGTGGTAACAAACCCAACTAGTATCCATGAGGATACGGGTTTGATCTCTGGCCCCATTCAGTGGGTTAAGAATCCAACACTGCTGTGAGCTATTGCATAGGTCACAGACGTGGCTTGGATCCTGCATTGCTGTGGCTGTGGTGCAGGCTGATAGCTGTAGGTCCAACTGGACCCTGAGCCTTCTGGGAATTTCCATGTGCCATGGGTGCAGCCCTAAAAAAAAAAAAAAGAGTCAGAAAAAAAATTTTTTGAAGAAACTATAAACAAATGTTCCCTTGTTTAGGTTCCAATTAAGTAAATGGTGGTAAACTCATTCAAGAGAACACTGGAATACAGACATTAAAATCATTTTTACAACTTTATGTGGAAAGACGCTTTCATGATAGATAAATAAGTTTACATATACTATCAACACAACTAAATAAAAAATATACATCCACAGAAAAAGACTAAGAAAATACATATCACATTATTAGCTCTGAATGGCAGAACTATGCAACTGTACTTAGAATTCTTCCTCTATTCTTTTCGGTATTTTTCAAAAAAAAAAACTTTGGAGTTCTCTTCGTGGCTCAGTGGTTAACAAATCCGACTAAGAACCATGAGGTTGTGGGTTTGATCCCTGGCCTTGCTCAGTGGGTTAAGGATCCGGCGTTGCCATAAGCTGTGGTGTAGGTTGCAAACGCAGCTCGGATCCTGTGTTGCTGTGGCTGTGGCGAAGGCCGGCAGCTACAGCTCCTGTTAGACCCCTAGCCTGGGAACCTCTGTATGCTGCAGGTGCAGCTCTACATAAAAGGCAAAAGGACAAAAAAAAAAAAAACTTTAAAAAGTATTTAACACTAGATCTAACATTAAAGGACAAAAAGGGAAAAATGGACAAAAACAGTAATAGTAGGGACATTAATAACCCACTTACATCAATGGACAGATCATCCAGGCAGAAAATCAATAAGGATACAGTGATGTTAAATGATATATTATATCAGTTATACTTAATAAATATCTATAGAACATTCCATCCAAAAACAGTAGAATACATATCCTTTTCAAGTTCACATGGAATGTTCTCCAGAACAGGTTACATGGTAGGTCACAAAACAAGCCTCAATAAACTTAAAAGGACAAAATTATATCAAACATCTTTTCTGACCACAACACCATGAAACTAAAATCTATAACAGGAAAAATACGGGAAAAACATGAACACATACATACAACATGCTACCAAGAAAACCACTAAGTCAATGAAGAATAAAAAAGGAAATCAGAAAATACCTAGAGACAATGAAAATAAAAATGCACTTTTCCAAAATCTATGGGGTGCTGCAAAAGCAGTTCTAAAAGGGAAGTTTATAGCAATACAAGTATACCTACACTGTTATATGTTAACAAGTAAAATCTCAAATAAACAACCTAACCTACCATCTAAAGGAAACAAAAAAGAACAAAATTTAGAGTCAGGAGAAGGAAGGAAACAATAAAGATTAGAGACGAAACAACTAAAATAGAGACTCACCTCCCCCTTAAAATAGGAAAGATAATGAAACCAAGAGCTGTTTTCTTAAAATTTTATTTGTTTATTTATTTATTGCCTTTTTAGGGCTGAACCCATGGCATATGGAAGTTCCCAGGCTAGGGGTCCAGTCAGAGCTGCAGCTGCTGGCCTGTGCCACAGCCACAGCAACATGGGATCCAAGCTGCAACTGCAACTGCAACCTACACCATAGCTCAGAGCAATGCCAGATCCTTAACCCACTGAGGGAGGCCAGGGATCAAACCTGTGTCCTAATGTACACTAGTTGGGTTCGTTACCACTGAGCCACAATGGAAATTCCTGGTCTTTTATATTTTTCTTTTTACAGCCACACCTGTGACACATGGAAATTCCTAGGCTAAGGGTCAAATTGGAGCTACACTGCCAGCCTATACCACAGTCACAGCAATGCAGCATCTGTGATCTACACTGCAGCTTGTGGCAATGCCAGATCTTTAACCCACTGAATGAGGCGAGAGACTGAACTCCCATCCTCACAGACACTATGCAGGATCTTAACCCATTGAGACACAATGTGAACTGCAAGCGCTGTTTTTTTTTTTTTTTTTTTAAGATAAATAAGTTGATAAGCCCTTAGCCAGGCTTGCTAAGAAAGAGAAAGAGGACACAAATCCAACTAAGAAGTGAAAGAAGAGAAATTAGAACCAATATCACAGAGATATAAAAAAACCATAAGAGAATACTACAAACTGTTATATACCAACAGATTTGATGACCTAGAAGAAATGGATAAATTCATGGAAACATACAATCTTCCAAAACTGAATCAGGAAGAAATCAATACTCTCAACAGATGGACGACCAGTATTAAAACTAAATTTATTTAAAAAAAAAAAAAAAAAAGTGGAGTTCCCGTCGTGGCTCAGTGGTTAATGAATCCGACTAGGAGCCATGAGGTTGCGGGTTCGATTCCTGGCCTTGCTCAGTGGGTTAAGGATCCAGTGTTGCTGTGAGCTGTGGTGTAGGTTGCAGACGCAGCTCGGATCCCACGTTGCTGTGGCTGTGGTGAAGGCCGGCAGCTACAGCTCCTATTAGACCCCTAGCCTGTGAACCTCCATATGCCGCAGGTGCGGCCCTAGATAAAACAAAAAGACAACAACAACAAAGAAAAATAAAATAAAAACCTCCCAACAAAAAAAATTCAAGACTAAACAATTTCAGCTTCACAGGGAATTCTACCAAACATATAGAGAAGAGTTAATACCTATCCTTCTCAAAATACTCCAAAAAACTGAAGAGGAGGGAACACTCTCAAACCCATTCTATGAGGCTACTATTAGCCAGATACAAGACAAAGACACTATAAAAAGAAAACTACCTGCCAGTATCTTTGATGACTATAGATGCAGAAATCTTAAACAAAATGTTATCAAACTAATTTCAACAGCATATAAAAAGGATCATAAACCACGATCAAGTGGGATTTATTCCAGGGATGCAAGGATGGTTCAATATCTGCAAATCAACCAATGGCATACACCACATTAACAAAACAAAGAGTAAAAATCACATGATCATTGCAAGAGATGCAGAAAAAGCACCTGACAATATTAAACACCCATTCACGATAAAAACTTTCAAAGCTGGTATAGAGGGCACATAATTCAACATAATAAAGGCCATTTATCATAAGCTCACAGCAAACTCATACTCAATGGTGAAAAACTGAAAGCTTTTCCTCTAAAATCAAGAACAAGACAAGGATGTCCGTTCCTTCCATTTCCATTTAACATAATACTGGAAGTCCTAGCCACAGTGATTGGACAAGAAAAAAAAAATTAAAGGCATCCACATTGGAAAAGAAGTAAAACTGTTACTATTTGCAGAGGACATGATTCTATACATAGAAAACCCTAAAACTCCACAGAAAAATTGTTACAACAAATGAATTCAGTAAAGTTGTAGGATATAGTACTAATACAAAGAATTCTGTTGCTTTTCTAAACACTAATAATGAACTGTCCGTATAGAATACAAGAAAACAATCCTAGTTACAGTTGCATCAAAAAGAAATACCCTCTTCCCCCCAAAAAAGAATGAAATACTTAGAAACAAACTTACCAAGCAGATGAAAGACCTAAAGACCTATACTCTGAAAATGAAAAGACACTGATAAAGAAAACTGAAGATAATACAAATAAATGGGAAGACATCAGTATTCATGGATTCAAAGAATTAATATCATCTAAATGTCCATACCAAGCCAAAGCAATCCATAGATTAAAACAATCCTTATTAAAACATCCATGCCAATTTTTATAAACCTACAGCCAATAATTATAAAATTTGTATAGAACCATAAAAGACCCCAAATAGTTAAGGTAATCTTGAGAAAAATGAACAAAGCTGTAGGTATCACACTCCCTAACTTCAAATTATACTACAAAGCTACAGTAATCAAAACAGTATGGTGGTGGCACAAAAATCAGACACACATCAATGGAAAATAGAGAGCCCAGAAAGAAACCTACAAACTTATTGTCACTTAATCTATGACAAAGGGGACAAGAATATACAAAGAGAAAAAGACAGTCTCTTTAATAAGTTGTGTTGGGAAAACTGGACAACTAAAAGCATGAATTTAGGGAGTTCTATGATGGCCTAATGGATTAAGTTTCTGTGTTCTCACTGCTGTTTTTAGCCATATCCCTTACTTCTTTATTCAGAGCTACCCATGCCTCCAATTCTGTGCTTTCTTGGTGATCTTTAGCACAAATCAGCCTTTTTCTTTTCTTTCACAATTGTAGAATTAGGTTTGAACTCTGCTTAATCAGTTTAGTTTTGCTAAATCAAATTCCCTTTTGTGTACCTGCTCTCTAGCTTTCAAACTTTCTTGAAATCTTTCTTTCATTTGCTTTTGTCTCCTCTCGTTCTTTTGATTTTAACATAAAATTCTGACATAACAAAATTTATGAAGTACATTCACATTGTTGTGTAACCATCACCAATATCCATCTCCAGAACTTTTTCACTTCTCCCAAACTGAAAGTCTGTCTCCATTCAACATTAACTCCCCATTTCTCCCTCCCTCCCACTCCTGGTAACCACCATCTATTTTCTGTTTCCATAAAGTTTTTTTTTTTAATTCACTTTTCCAAAAAAATATCTATCTCCTTTTTGGAAAAGTTGTAGGACAAATTCTTCGATCATCTCTGCCTCTTCATTTGTCTGTTCTCTCTTTCTGGAACTCCTATTTTTTAGATAATGGATCTCTCAGCTGCAGCTTCTAATTTTCTAATCTTTCTCTCAGGTTCTCTTTGCCTTTTTGCTCTACTTTCAGGAAAACTTTATCTTCCAACTATTTTACTGTATTTAAGTTTCAACTACCATGTTTTAATTTCTATAGCTCTTCGGTATCATCTGGTTGTTTCTTTTCCTTCAGTATCCTGTTTTGGATGTAAAGTCTCATCTCTATGAAGATATTAAACAGTCTAAAAAAAAAACCTTTTGTAGACTCAACATAGAGATGCCAGTTCTCCTCAAACTGAATTACAGAGTTAATGCAAACACAATCAAAATCCCTAGCAGGAATTTTTATAGATATAGAAAAGTCGATTCTAAATTTTATATGGAAAGGTAAAGGAACTAGAGTAATTAAAAATAATTTTTTAAAAAAGAATAAAGTTGGAGGAAAAATACTGATTTTAAGCCTTAAAGTTTCAATATCTAGGACAGCGTAGTATTGGCAAAGAAGGAGACACACAAGTTTAGGGGAATATATTCTCCAGAAATATATCCAGAAAAATATGGTCAATTCATTTTTTGACAAAAGTACAGAAGCAATTCAATAAAGAAAAGATGCCCCCCCCTTTTTTTTTTTTTTTGCTTTGTTGTCATTTTAAGGCTGCACACGCAGCATGTGGAGGTTCCCAGGCTAGGGGTCTAATCAGAGCTGTAGCCGCTGGCCTACACTGCAGCCACAGCAATGCAGGATCCGAGCCACATCTGCAACCTACACCACAGCTCACGGCAACGCCGGATCCCTAACTCACTGAGCAAGGCCAGGGATCGAACCCGCAACCTCTTCATTTGTCTGACTAGGAACCTCATGGTTCCTAGTCAGATTTGTTAACCACTGTGCCATGACAGGAACTCTAAGAAAAGATATTTTTTAAAAACGGTGTTGGAACAACTAAACATCCACATGCAAAAAGAAAAAGAAAGAACAGAACAGAACCATGACCTAAGGTGCAAGGACAACTTACACAAAAGTAACTAAATATGGTAAATAGATCTAAAGGCAAAACTAAAAACTATAAAACACTAAGAAGAAAAAACATAGGAAAAAATATTCATGAGCAGGGATTAGGCAAAGAGTTCTTTTTGCCTTTTTTAGAGCTGTACCCACAGCAGATGGAGGTTCCCAGGCTAGGGGTTAAATCAGAGCTGCAGCTGCTGGCCTACACCACAGCCACAGCAATGTGGGATCTGAGCCGAGTTTATGACCTACACTGCAGCTCATGGCAAAGCCAGATCCTTAACCCACTGAATGGGACCAGGGATTGAACCCACATCTTCATGGATACTAGTCAGATTCCTTTCTGCTGTGCCATGACAGGAACTCCTGGACAAAGAGTTCTTAAAATGACTCTAAAAACATGATAAATTAGACTTCATTAAAATTAAAAACTTTTGCCCTACAAAAGACATTGCTGTTAATAGACTGAAAAGACAAACTACATACAGACTGAGAGAAAATATTCAGAAATCATGATGTACCTAAGCAATCACCACAAAATGGATGAATCTCACAGGCATTTTGCTAAGTAAAAGAAGTCTCAAAGGGTTACATACTCATAATGTATGATCCCCATTTAAACAACATTCTCAAAAAGACAAGACTACAGCAGTGAAGAACAGATCAGTGACTGCTAGGGGCTAGGAGAAGATACAACTCTAAAGGGATTGGACAAAGGAGTTTCTTGGGGTGAGAAACTGTTCCATATTCTGATTATGATGGTGTTATACCACACGTGTTAACATTCATAGAACTGTATACCAAGAAAAGTCAATATTACTATATAATAATTTAAAAATTAAACAAAAGATTTCTTCTGCCCCTTGAATTTGGCTCATTATTCACAGTAAAGCACTTAAAAATGACTGGAAACTGTATTGTGGACAGTTAGTCAAGAAACTTAGTCTAATGCTTCCCACTGTGGGAAAGGGAAAGGATACAATGTCGACATAACCAATATATTGTGGATGATGCTAGATAACGCCTTGGAAAGTATCAATGACACAGGTTGTCTTACATTTACGTAGAATAAAGTCAGAATAATTCCTGTCCCTACTAGGGCTACAGGCTTCTACCAAATAAATGTTACCAGGAAAAGGATTTCCATTACAGATGTTAAAAAAAAAGTTATACATTCACCTACTCTTCACAAATTCAGATACTATTACTGAGCAATCAGGTGTCAAGCAAAGCACAAAATAATATGGTTTCTATGTGGTTCGACTTCCTTTCTTTTAAAGAGTAAATCACAATATCAAAGACATTTATTTTTCTATTAGGTTCTACTTCCTTTTTCTAAGTGAAAGACCATTTTAGAATCACAGGCTTATCTGGTAATAGTCAAACTCTTCCACTGCTAGGTAACTAACTATATATAGCTCTCAACCTAAGGAAACTGGTTTAGAATCTGGGGGCATTTTATTATTATTTTCCTGTCACTCAATGCTATTACACTAATTCAATCTAAAAAACAAGATAAAATATGCTGCTATGAAAGTGATTTAAGAAGACATTGAACCTACCCTATAGGCACTGTGTAATATTTTCAATTGTATTATAAGATGAAAGATACAATTTCTAATGTTCTTTGTGCTTAAGGTCAAACATTAAGAAAAGTCTGGTAAACACTGTGTGGTCCATCACTATGTATGCAAAAGTGATGAATAATTTATACTTTAGAGTAAACTCTCCCCAAACACCCTACCACAAGCTGTTCTAATAATGAGGGGTATTTCTCCTTCAAATCCCTTGAACAAAATGTACTAAACAAAAACTTAAGGCAGAGATGTTAGCTGAAAGGAAATATTCATAGTCCACTGTGATGCTTTTGCTATTAAGTGAAAGGACACTGATTAATAGTAAAGACAAATTCTAAAAGAAGATTAAATAAAGCCTTTTACATGACTGCCTCAGTGCTTAACTCACTGATTTTACTCCTTTAAAGTCATACTCCTTCAAAGATCAAGGGTCTACAAAGGCTTTCCTCCATTATATTCCAATTTATTTTTATTATCTCATAGCTGTTCCATCCTTCTCTGGTAAGAGCAACACAATTTTCCTGGAAAAAAGTTCCACCACAATCAGGACACTGTTTGTGAAGGACTAGCTCCACTTTGGTGGTAAGCACAAGGCCCAAATCCCCCTAATCAGTGTTTTCTATTCTTATCCCAGTGACTGGTTCATGTCATGCAAACAGGACTACTGACTTAATTCTAGGACTTCTGCTGGAAAGAAGTGTTTCCTTCCGAACAAAGACAGAATGTGTATGGATAAACATTTATGTATCTTTGAACCTGTGCTTGTCACAGCAGCAAAATATCATTAAGGTTAAGGGTTTCCTCACATCTACTGTCGGCTGTACAACCAAAGACAGTCTGACACTGGAAACTCTCCAAGTGCAGAAATAAGAACCTGAATTGTATGTATCTGACTTCATGTTTTTGAACTCATTTTATGTTTCATATATCTTCATGAAGTAATGAAGGACACAGAAATATAACAAACTTTAATGCCTAGAATTGAGATCTGAACCAACGATATTTCCCTGAATCCTGAAGAAATGGCAACAGGATGAACATAAGTGCTGCAGTGACACTTTTTCACATTGAAAAGTTAGAACATAATTCAAAACATGATCTGACAGTAGGGCACAATACTTGAAATGAAAAATCCGAATGATTTCCATAGCAAGTACATAAAATTCAAGTCTTGTCGGGCTGAGAGAAAAATAAGATAGAGCAAGGTGCCTCTGTGGGCTCCAATTAAGGTAGCTGTTAAGCAGTGGCTACACAAAACCACTAAAAGCTACAAAACTCTCAAGAATCAAATCAGGAGCAATACTCTCAATACAGCTTTACAAAGGTGAATATTTACTGACCTTTCTTGGAGAATATGAGAGAACCTATGGTATAAAGTTATACATCATAATATAGAGTTATCTAAAAGCAAGTTACATACCAAAACATGACTATCATTGTCAGGAAATCCCACATTCAATGATAACAATTAATAATTCATATACTTTAACAGAGGATTAAAAGATGCATGGACTTAGAAATTATGATGTGTGCCAGGGAACTATGTTACAATAAAAATGTGTCGAACAATAATTTCAAATCAAAAAAAGAGAGGCACAGAAAATATCATTTTTAGAAAAAGGAGAAGCAGACTAATAAGGGTTGAAGTCAATGACTGGTAACCTATTTACTTGATCAGATTCTGGTTACCATAGCATGGTAACCTATGCTAGAAGTACATGACTGTCAGATGCATTTCTTGGAGGAAAGGCATAGTCTTCTAAACAGACAAAATAATACATTCATGCAACAAATATTTATTGAGCACCTACCATGTGCCAGGTATGTAGGAGAATACAGCAGGAAAAAATAAACTAAAATCCCTGTTCCTATGGAGTTTATACTCTGTATTCAACAGTGTGGGAATTCAATAGTTATTTTAAAAATAATAATAAAGCCAGGAAGGTGGGAGAATTTGGCTACGTAGTAATTTTTAATAGGATGACATGGGAAGGTGACCTTTGAGCAAAGTAGGTGAAAGAGTGAAGCGTTATCTAGAGAGAAGAGTACTCCAGGCAGAGGAAACATCCAGTGAAAAGGAACTTGCCCCATGTGTTCAAGAAGCAGAAAGACCAGTGTCACCATAGTGTAAAGTGAGGAAGAAAGTGGTAAGACATGAAGTCAAGAGATGTAGTGGGGGCAGACACACTGTTTAGAGTCTTAAAGGGTCATCCTAAATCACCAGGCTTTTATTCTGGGTCAAAGGGGAAGCCACTAGAGGGTTTTTAGAGAGGAATGAAATGATCTGGCTTATATTCAACAGGATCATCCTGGCTGGCTGGCTAAGACAAAAGTTGGTGGCGGCAAGGTTAGGACAAGGAGAAAAAGGAAGTGGCTCCAGTTAATCCAAGTAAAAGATGGTGGTAGTTTGGACCTAGGAGGTAGCAGTGAAGGAGTAAATACCTGATCAGATTCTGGATATATTCTGACGAACAAACAGAATTTGCTGACAGACTGGAAGTAGGGGTGAAAGAGAAAGAAAATGTAAGAATGACTCCAGCGTTCTTGGCCTGAGCGCCTGGAAGGATGGAGTTACAATTACTGAGAGGGGAAGATCGCAGGAGCTAAGGTATGTGTGGGAAGACAGGAGATCTACTTGTATTTGAGCATGTTACATTTGAGAGGCCTATTAGATGTCAGGTAGGCAAAAGGATATACAAGCGTGAAGCTGAAGAGAGGTCTGGACTGGAGATACAGTTTAGAAGCTGACAATGTATAAACTGTATTTCTTATACAAACAATTTACAGGTAAAACATAAACCCACTAATGTTTTCCATACATATTTTTCCAACTGTAAAAGGCTGAGATTTCCCTCTTGCCTCTACTCAAGACTACTGGTTTATAAATAATTTAGTACATGTATGTTAAACAGGATACAAACATTAGAAGCTAGAAACCCAATTAAGGAGAAAGCGGTAAACACAAACTACACAAAGGAGGAAAGGATATGATTAAGGAAAAGAAGGGGGTGAAAAGAATCAAAAAGAAAGTTTGTACATGCTATATTTAAAACAGATCCTTGATATGTGATTGATGCTACCTGGGTTTAGGGGCACAAAATTCCAAATGAAGAGAGGTCTCTTTTAAATAATTCTAGGTAGCAGGTGAATGTGAGAAATTCCTGTGTAAATGGACCTGAACGTTTCCCACTCCAATCTGCCCTGCACCTGACTGTTCATATTTCCATATCTGGGCAGATTTGTTTGTACCTTCTGTTATGAGATAAAGTTTAGAATTAATTTCATTCATTTTATTATCTCCCCCATCAGAGCTCCTCATCTAAAGAACTCTGAATACAGAATATGATTTTCAAAGAGAAATTATTTTAAATATTCTCCCAAGGCTTATTATATACAACTAGTACCATTCTAGAGGCATGAGAGAACTAAGTTACTACTATCATACAATAGGTGCCAGCAACACCAGCAGCACCTGGGAACCTGGTGGAAATGCAGACTCTCAGATTTCACCCTGGACTTACTGAATCAGGAACTTTGGGGGTGGGGCCCAAGAATCTGCATTCACAAGTCCTCCCAGTGATGGCCTTTGAGAACCTCTAGCTTAAAACATTAAGGCTCAGTTCTCTGAAGGAATGTCAGTTGTAAAAAGGCTACCAGACCATAAAATCTTTGAACACAGAGGAACCTTATTATGTTTCACTTCTGATTGCCTTTTGTAACTGGAATTTAACCCACATTCAGAGGCTTTGAATAGTTAAAAAAAATCAGAAGTACTCCTTTCCTCCAAGTTACCTTGCCTTTCTACATTTTATGATATCAAGCTATCAACCTAACCTTATCCTTCCTTTCTAATCCTTCCTATTCTATAGAACAGGTAATATCCTTTCAGAAAGTCATATTCTAACTTTTAAAGTAATCCCGTGGATGTTATGTCAAGTCATATTTCACAACAAGAAAAACCATTCAGAAGATTATTTCTTCAAGGGCATCAACTTACAGATGAGAAAATCAAGGTATGGAGAGATCACATAAGCACACCATTACACAAGTAGACATCAAAGGATAAAATTATTATCTTAAGCCAACTTTATCTGGTCTAGGTCAAAACAGCTGGTTTATTAAATTTAAATAAAGTGTGGCATTAGAAAGATCAACAGAGACAGAATAATCTCTACAACTGCTTTTTGGAAATAAACATAAAAATAAATCAGAATCTACCACTGTTTTACTTATTGGAAATAGCATGTGCCCATTTCGTATTTTTTTGCTCTATATATTAACTATGGGAAAAAGATCCCTAACATTAATAAGAATGCTATCCAGCTATCTAGTGAAATGGCACGGAATGTCCTCCGTTGCCCTATCAGTTCAATACTAAGTTTCCCAGAAACTCATCTCAATACTGTTTACAACAACTGTTTCATTCACATAATGTGGCAAATTTTCTGACCAACATCAATCTTCCTGGTAGTATTCCATCCAACACAGAGATTGCTGAGAGAAAAACAGAGTGGAGCTCCTTTGATACTTAGTGTCCCAAACTGAAAACCATTTTAATTGTACTCTAATCTTCTTCCACAAGGATTCAAAAATAATCTATAAACAACATACGGGTAATTAAATAACGTAAGGGGATACAGTGCTATTGAAGGCAGTCTAGTATTCATGGAAAGAACATGGGCTTTGGAGTCACAAAGATCTTCAGGATTCAAATTTGGGGTTTTATTGTTTTTTGAAGATTTGTTAAAATGCTTTAATTTTTAAAAAGGTTTTAAATTGAAATACAGTTAATTTACAATATTCTGTTGGTTTAAGGTATATAGCATAATGATTCAATCTGTCTGCAGATTATATCCCATAATAGGTAATTACAAGATAATGGGTGTAATTCCCGACTATACAGTAAATCTTTGTTGCTTATCTATTTATACATAGTAGTTTGTGTCTGTTAACCTCACACCCCTAATTTGTTCCTCCTCACCTCCCTCTCCCCCTTTGGCAACAACATCTTTGTTTTCTATGTCTGTGAGTCTATTTCTGTTTTGTATATACATTACATTTGTGTTATTTTTTGGATTCCACATATAAGTGACATCAAATAATATTTGTCTTTCTCTGACTTACGTCCCTAAGCATAATATTCTCTAGGTCCATCCACATTGCTGCAAACGGGAGAATTTCATTTACATGGCTAAGTAATATTCCACTGTATATATATATACAACATCTTCTTAAACCTTCCAGCTGTTGATGAGCACTTGGGTTGCTTCCATGTCTTGGCTATTGAAATTATTGCTGCTGGGTGCAAGTTTTTTTGAACTAGTGTCTTTGTTTCTTCCAGATATATCCCTAGGAATGAAATTGATGGATCATATGGTAGTTCTATTTTCAGTTTTTTGATGAACAAGGGTTTCCTTTTATTCACATCTTCTCCGACATTTATTTGTAATTTTTTGATGATAGCTATTCTGACAGATGTGAGATGATATATACCTCACTGTGGTTCTGATCTGCATTTCTCTAATAATCAGCAATGTTGAGCATCTTTTCATGTGCCTGTTAGTCAACTGTATGTCTTCTTTGGAAAAATGTCTATTCAAGTCTCTTTACCATTTTTTAATGAAAAAAATTTAACTTTTATTTTGTATTAGAGTATAGCAAATTTACAATGTTGTTTGTTTTAGGTGTACAGCAAACTGACTCAGTTACACATATACACATATCCATTCTTATTCAGATTTTTTTCTGTCTTTTGTCTTTGTAGGGCCGCATCCGCGGCACATGGAAATACCCAGGCTAGGGGTTGAACTGTAGCTGCAGCTGCCGGCCTATGCCACAACCACAACAATGCGGGATCTGAACCATATCTTTGACCTCTATCACAGCTCACAGCAATGCCAGATCCTTAACCCACTGAGCAAGGCCAGGGATAGAACACGCATCCTCATGGATACTAGTCGGGTTTATAAACCACTGAGCCATGATGGGAATACCCTTACTCAGATTTTTTTCCCATATAGAACACTGAGTAGAATTCCCTGTGCTATACAGTAGATTCCTGTTGATTATCTATTTTATATATAGTAGTGTGTATATGTTAATCCCACTCAGTCCACACACACCCCACATTTCCCCTTTGGTAATCCTAAATCTGTTTTCAAAGTCTGTTATGTTTCCGTTTTGAACGTTAATTTGTATAATTTTTTTAGATTCCATATACAAATGATACCATATGATATCTGTCTATTTCTGGCATTTAGTATGATAATCCCTAAGTCCATCCATGTTACTACAAATGGCATATTTCATTCTTTTTTTGGCTTAAAAATATTTATATATATATTATGCCTAGCACATCTTCTTTATCCAATACTCTGTTGATGGACACTTAGGTTGCTTCCATGTCGTGGCTATTGTAAATTGAGTGGCTGTTATGAACACTGGGGTACATATATCTTTTTGAATTATGGTTTTCTCTGGATATATACTCAGGAGTGGGACTGCTGAATCGTATGTTCTTTTTTTTTTTTTTTTTGGCTTTTTAGGGCCACACATAAGGCAGATGGAAGTTCCCAGGCTAGAGGTCAAATCAGAGCTACAGCTGCCAGCCTACACCACAGCTCACCGCAATGCCATATCCTTAACCCACTGTGCAAGGCTGGGATCAAATCCACGCCCTCATGGATAATGTCAGGTTCATTACCACCGGGCCATAATGGGAACTCCCATGTGGGAGTTCTAGTTTCAGTTTTTTAAGGGACCTCCATATTGTTCTCCATAGTGGTTTTACCAATTTACATTCCCACCAGCAGTACAAGAGGGTTCTCTTTTCTCCACATCCTCTCCAGCATTTACAGTTTGCAGACTTTCTGATGATGACCATTCTGACCGGTGTGAAGTGATATCTCGTAGTTTTTTTTCTGTCTTTTTGCCTTATCTAGGGCTGCACCCGCGGCATATGAAGGTTCCCAGGCTAGGAGTCTAACAGGAGCTGTAGCTGCCGGCCTTCGCCACAGCCACAGCAACGCGGGATCCGAGCCGTGTCTGCAATCTACACCACAGCTCATGGCAGGCAACACTGGATCCTTAACCGGCTGAGCAAGGCCAGGGATCAAACCCACAACCTCATGGTTCTTAGTCGGATTCGTTAACCACTGAGCCATGATGGGAACTCCCTCACTGTAGTTGTTGATCTGCATTTCTCTAACAATTAATGATGTTAAGCATCTTTTCATGTACTTTTTGGCCATCTGTATGTCTTCTTTGGAGAAATGTCTATTTA
>PVHT020000174.1:8418003-8620746 GCA_004024745.2 Catagonus wagneri
GCAGGATCCGAGCCGCGTCTGCAACCTACACCACAGCTCACGGCAACACCGGATCGTTAACCCACTGAGCAAGGGCAGGGATCGAACCCGCAACTTCATGGTTCCTAGTCGGATTCGTTAACCACTGCGCCACGACGGGAACTCCCTGTCCATTTTTTGATTGGATTTTTTTTTATTGGTGGTACGAGCTGTTTTTATATTTTGGATATTAACCCCTTAACAGTTCCATCATTTGCAAATATTTTCTCCCATCCTTAATTTGTCTTTTTGTTGATGGTTTCCTTTGTTTTGCAGTAGTTTTTATGTTTAATTGGGCCCCATTTGTTTATATTTGCTTTTATTTCTTTTGCCTAGAGAATCTAATCCAAGAAAATACTGCCATGATTTACATCAAAGAGTGTCTCACCTATGTTCTCTTCTAGAAGTTTATGGTTTTACGTTTAGGTCTTTTTTAAACCATTTTGAGTTTATTTTTGTAAAATTGTGTGAGAAAATGTTCTAATTTCATTCTTTCAGCTGTCCAGTTTTCCCAAAACTTATTAAAGTTTTTAAATAAGTTCTAAAATAAGTTTTTAAATAAGTTTTAGACTTATTAAAGAGACTAACTTATTGAAGAGACTATCTTTTCTCTATTGTATATTCCTTCCTCCTTTGTCACAGGTTTATTGACCATAAGTGCATGGGTTTACTTCTGGGTTCTCTATTCTGTTCCATTGATCTATGTGTATGTTTTGTTGCCAATATCATTCTACTTTGATTACTGTAGCTTTGCAGAATAGTCCAAAACTTATATGTTCAATAAATATTTACTTAACGATTTTAATACTACAGTTAGGACTGTGTATGTATAGCTGTAAATTTTATCACATACAGTGTGCAAATCTATAGTTTTACTATAGTAACACTTAATAGCTATATATTTCATTATATATGCTTAAAAATTAACGAATGAAATACTATGCATGCTGACTGAAGATGCAAGACATGGAGAGCACATCAGGAGGGCCAGCAGAGGTGTAGTCCAGAGGTGAGGATAAGGGGATGTTGTATGCAGATAGGGAATTGAACAGACCTGTGGGCCCAGTGATGGCTTGTGGACCCACAAAGAGGCACAGAGCTCTGGGCCCAGTGATGGATGGTGGATCCACAAAGAGGCACAGGCCAATAGGCCCAGTAGTCAATAATACACATTGTGGAAGGGGTAGATATAGGGGGGTGATGCTTTACACAGCAGGGAGAATGGTAACAATACAACTAGGTAAATTATAACTATATTGAGGCTAATGTGAAGCTAAGTTCCTAACAACCAGAGAAGGCATTATAAACATGGGGAGGACAAAAGCTAGAAAGAATCCTGGAATTGAAAGTATAGGGATGAACTTCTGGTTTTACAATATAAACACACAGGTATAGGAGTTCCCGTCGTGGCTCAGTGGTTAACGAATCCGACTAGGAACCATGAGGTTGCGGGTTCGATCCCTGGCCTTGCTAAGTGGGTTAAGGATCCGGCGTTGCCATGAGCTGTGGTGTAGGTTGCAGACGAGCCTCGGGTCCCGCATTGCTGTGGCTGTGGCATAGGCTGGCAGCTACAGCTCCTGTTAGACCGCTAGCCTGGGAATATCTATATGCTGCGGGTGCGGCCCTAGATAAGGCAAAAAGACAAATAATAATAATAATAATAAAATAAAATAAACACAAAGGTATAGAAATAATTATGGATGTATATGAATGTGCATATTATACATATATGTGTGGGTATACAAACCATACTTACATACTCATACATTTCCTAGTTCCTATAAGCAATGACATCCCAATAGCAATGAGCACCCTAAGTCCCTAAATTTTTACTTTTAAATATCGTATTTTACAGAAACAAATAACAAAAACAAAACAGAGTTCCTTGGAGAAATGGCTGATGCCATCACTAAATCAGGCAAAGTACAAGATGAACCAGGAACAGCATGTTCTGTCTGAAGCGCACAATGAAGAGATGGGAGCATGATCAACAGGCATAGGAGCCAGTTTGAAGGAGCTCCCAATGATTAAACCGGGGACAACTTAAACAGCAAAATAAAAAATAGTAATAAATCACAACACACTAAATAAACTCAAAACCCATGAGCCCTTACTGATTTAATAAATAAATAAATAGGGGAGAAAAAACTTTCTACCTTACAATACCAATTAATACATGTAGAAGAAACAATAGATATAGAGAAATAAAATTTGGCAATCAAGCAGTTCCCATTGTGGCTCAGTGGTAACGAACCCAACCAGTATCCACGAGGATGCAGGTTCAATCCCTGGCCTTGCACAGTGGGTTAAGGATCCAGCGTAGCTGTGAGCTGTGGCATAGGTCACAGATGCAGCCTGGGTCTGGCATTGCTGTTGCTGTGTTGTAGACCGGCAGCTACAGCTCCAATTCCACCCCTAGCCAGGGAACTTCCATATGCCGTGGGTGTGACCCTTAAAAGACAAAAAAAAAGGCAATCATTATGAAAGTAGTTAATTCAGGTAGGAGTCATCACTGATAACCACACTGGGGCTACTGAGTAGAGGTTTGATGAGAAACAAGATATATAATTCTAGAATACCTCTCCACAAACATTCAACAAATACAGAAGGACACCAATGTGATCAAGGTGTTAATCACCAGTAGTGGCATGATTTGACATCATACGCCTGTGGATGCAATGCACTGAGAAGGGCATAGCCCCACTTCTGAGGTATTTCTGTTGGAAATGCATGACCTGATTGGAGTCATAAGGAAATATCACATGGAACTAAGTTTAGGGTCATCCTACAGAACAGAGAGTCTGGACTTCCTAAAACTGTCAAGAATATGAAAGATGGGAAAAATGGGGCTAAAGAAGTCTCAAGAGACATGACAACTAAATACAACATGCATTCCTGGACAGGATCCTGCACCAGAAAAGAAAGAGATATTGGTGGGATAGTCGATGAAATATGAATAGGTTCTTTGGACTATACAGTAGTGTTGTACCAATGCTGATTTTCTCATTTGGCGGGTTATATAAGACAGTGCCTTGTTTCTGAGAAATAGACACTGTAGTATTTATGGGTGATGGAACACCATGTCTGCAGCTTGCAGAAAGGTTCAGAAAAAGACTATGATAATGGGTATGTATGTATGTATGTATGTATTTACACACAATATATGGAAACACAGAGGACAGACAATGGAAAAAATGCAATAAAATACTAACAATGATGGAATCTGAGTGAAGGAGATACAGGAGTTCTTTGTACTGCTCTGATATCTTTTTTGTTAAGTTTGAAACTACTTCAAAACCGTTTTTAAAAATCTGATTATCAATATGTGCTATAGAGCATCGAGTGTTACAGCAAATGATAAGCAACTACTGTCTGAGGCTAGGAGACAGAATGAAAATCCTGGCTTAATATGTTAACTTACCTACCCTCCTTTACAATACCCCAGGAGATATACGAATGGGAGGGCAATGTTTTTATGCCTATTTGGCATAAAAGCATCTCAATGTTCTTAAGTGAACTTTCCTTTCTCTTCAAGAATTTTAAACAGGCATTTTACAGTTCAATAGGGTAAGGAATCCTGACTTATTCATCTCTTGGTCCCAGTACCTAATGTATTTATGATTTTATCAATTCTGTATTGAATAGGAATTCTATCACCAATATTATTCCAATCAGAAAATACAGTGAACTAGGTATCAAGATTTCTGCTACACCGAAAGGGGAAAACTGTCTATGTCAAGCTAAAATACCTGAGTATAGAAAAATATCAAGGATTACCTTTCTTACGAACTTGGAGGAGTAATAATTATATGCTCTACAGTCCTAAAAACAAGAGTGTGTAACCAAAAGGCCTTAGCCTAAAGAATGGCTAACTTTTGACAACTTTTGGTAAAAAACAAAAAACAAACAAAAAAAAACAATACAAATGAAATTTGGTGAAAAGAGCTGACTTGACAGTAGATGATAATCTTTATAAAAATATGAAAGGTTCTGAAAAATAATTAGATGGAACTATATCAAACTGCTGATAAAGCATATATTCTACTAATAGATGAATAAGATCATTTTTAAATCTTAAGCAATACATTTTCATTGCAGAAACCAAAACTCTTCAAGTCATCAGAGAACTGTCAAAATTAAACGCAAACATTTTAAAAGTTGAATATACTTCATGCAGCTCAATAGTCTCTCCTTCCTGGAGAATACGTACATTTTATAGGCTCTTGTTCCCACTGATTAGAAGAAAAAAAAAGTTATACATGCCTCAAGATCTATGTTACAGTTAACCATAATGAACTTCAGAATTGTCTTTTTAAATGTTTAACAACTGAAAATTATATTTTGATACTATAGAATTCATCTGCTCCAATAAATAAGATACTTATACCTTATGAAATGAGAATCTTCCCATTCAAAGTATCATTAGAAAATTAAAAGCTGTTATAACTGTATTACAAGTTCTTCCCCTTAAGAGGAAATCTTAAGGTCAATTTTTTTTTTTCTTTTTAGGGCTACACCTGCAGCATATGGAGGTTACCAGGCTAGGGGTATAATTGGAGCTACAGCTGCTGGCCCACACCACAGCCACAGCAAAGCAGGATCTGAGCTGCATCTGCAACCTACAACACAGCTCATGGCAACGCCAGATCCTTAATTGGCTGAGCAAGGCCAGGGATGGAACCCACAACCTCACGGTTCCTACTCGGATTCGTTTCCGTTGCACCACAACGGGAACTCCTAAGGTCAAATCTTTTCTAGCATATAACACGAAGAACATATTCTCCACCACTAAAACCAGAATCTGTGTGGTTTTCATTTTTATTAATTTTTTTTTTTCCTTTTTAGGGCCACACCTGCAGCACATGGAAGTTCCCAGGGCAGAGGTGGAATCAGAGCTGCAGCTGCCAGCCTATGGCACAGCCGCAGCAACAGGGGATCCCAGCTGCATATGAGACCTATGCAGCATCTTTTGGCAACACCGGATCCTTAACCCACTGAGTAAGGCCAGGGATCGAACCTGCCTCCTCATGGATACTAGTCAGGTTCTTAACCCACTGAACCACAACAGGAACTCCTCTGTGTGGTTTTTAAATGGAAATAAAATACTTCTTAAGACAGTTCTAAGAATTATATGAGATAATGTAATCACTAAATGCATGGTGGCTAGCATAAATTAAGCATTCAGTAAATAGCCTTTACTGTGTTAATTCTCATAGAAAGGATGTGAAAGAATTCTGAAACATGTTTAAGTAACTTAAAAACCTATTAAAGATGTCTGTAAAGAAATAAATATAAAGTCACAGTGAAATATGTAGACTAGCAAATTCAATGAGGAAAGGAATTCTTAGTTTATTCATCCTTGTAGTCCCAAAATTTAACACAGTGCCTGGTACACATGTTAGGCATTCAATAAAGGTTTCCTGAAATGAAGTTGAGTATGAAAGTCTGGAAAAGAAAAAAGGGGTAATCTGAAGTTATCTGAAAAAATTAACTTAAAGAATCCCAAAATTACTATTCCCTAGGCAAATCACACTTTGACAAAGGAAAAAAAAATACCTAAGCATTTTTAGAACCATGCATAGATACTCCTCTCAGACTAGTCTTTTTAATATTGACTGAGTCACTTTCAAATCTGTTTTGCCAAATGCGTCATATACAAAGCTTAATATTAGAGAGAACTTTTAAAATTTCATCTAAATAAGTGAGCGCTGTGGGCATCCTCAAAGGGGGAAAAGTACCGAAAGCACTGAGGAATCTTTCCTGACTTGCATTTAAGGAGAAACAGATAAACTTAATTCATAGTTCTTTCATCTCTTTATATGTGAAAATTAGTTTGAACTTTTACTTCCTAGTTCTAAGTATACATATTTCAATTTCAGAAGTTCACACCCAGAAAAGGAAAAGGAAAGAAAGAAAACCAACTTTCTCAAAAGTAGATAGTGCTACAGGAGTATAAAAGAGTAGCTACCAAAACTTCTCTCCCATTTCCTAGCAGCCACCTGTTAGAGCCCAAACTTATGACATCTGCATGGTTTCAGAATATTTTCATATTGCAAACTCAAAATTCCTAAAGCAATGGGCAAGGGGAAAAGCCTAATGTGAAAATACAGTCCCTATCTTCCCCACCCTATGTCCAAGGATAATAGGGTTTAATAGATTTTTTTCCTTTTTTTTAAAGAAAGACCTTTCCAAGTTGCTGCCCATCACCTCATTACAGCACCCACTCTTATTTGAAAACTGACCAATTTTATGAACAGCAAAAATCATATCTTTAATAATACATTCAACTCTGCCAGTAAAGTACATTTCCAGAGAGAAAACTGGAGCTACATCTATTAAGCCTACTTCAAACTAAAATCTGTGAACAGTGTGAAGTTATAAATCAAGCAATAGCCTCAAATTAACTGCTAGGAGATTTCAAACACAAACAGTCATCATTAAACTCATTTACCTTCCTTAACCAAATAACAATGTTTTCAAAAAAATATAACCAAAGCTACCAGTGGACATTACAGGATAATTTAGAGAATAAAAAGAACCTGCAATACAGAGCAAAATTATGCTTAAATTATCATTTGCTTCCTAGTGCCTTGAAAAGTATAAAATGCATGAAGTCACATAAGAACTACTGTACTGACAGCATTACAACTATTTTTTAATCTAATTTCTGGAAAGTTCTGAAGTGGCAGTTTAAAAAGCAAACTAAATATTAATGAGAAAAAATGTGGAGTTCAAAATCTGGAAATACACACTGAAGATATTCACCGGTAATGTTTTTTTTCAACTAAGAAGCAAGAAGGTGATGGGTACAAAGGTGTGAAACATCTGTAAGTGGTTGATTCAAATCAATTAAAAAAAAGGTCTCTACGGAATAAAAGGATTAAAAATACTATACTGTTAAATATAAACTACATGATCAAAAACCACTTTAATTTGTTTTTAAGCCACTAACAAAGCAAAACCTTCCAATACGAAGATTTTCGCATCAATACACACACACAGACACACACTTTGTAAATTAAGAACTGAATGTAAATCCAAAACACTAAAAATTATCTAAAGGTACCCAAAACACATTTGAAACATCAGACTTTTGTTTTCACATTCACTTCTCAGACCTACTAGTAAATCTCCCCTGGATTTTGCCTTCATTTCAAGACAAGATTGTTCAATATGCCACTCCGTGTGAATAGAGCCTGTGAGACTAATTCTCAAAACCTCCTTGGGAGATGCTTAATTACAGCTCTAATTCCAATTGCCTGCGACTCAAATAGCAACGTAGAGAAAACAGCTTATACACAGGAAGGAAGAGGAATGAAGGTCCAGGGGAGCGGCCCATTCTTTTGTTTTAGTGGCAGAAGCTGCAAAAATAAAGGTTCAGTAGAGCTATCCGCACCTTTCCCCACCCATCATAGCCCTTCAGGGCACTTTCATCTATCCACCCGCTCAAGACTCTCGAGCCCTGGAGAACAGCAGAATCCGTGGCTTTACACGTCTCAAAGGACGGGCGGGGGAGGCCGTGAGGTCCGGGATACAGAGAGAAAGAGGGAGGACACAGATCCTTTGAGGACAGAGGAACAGGGAGATGGTTCCAGATGGTGAGAATGGGACGCTCCACGAAGACCCCAAGGTTTGCAAATTTGCTGGGAGAAAAGCTCCCTTGGGGTAAAGGGAGGATGTTGCCTGTTCAGATATGGGGACAGACGATCCTCCACAAGAGAAGGGAGGCAGAATTGCAGGCGACCCGGGAGAGCGTGAACCAGGCAGCGCAGAACTCGAAGCCCAAAATGGGTTGAGCAATCTCAGAAAGACACTAATAGCGAAGCCGAGACTTACAGTTACTTCCCGGGCTGAAGGTAAGGGTCGGGTCGACCCCGCAGCTCTGCCACCAGCGTAGCCGCCCCTCCTTATCGCGCCGAGCCGGTGACCTCAGGTACTCTCTCCGCCCCACCCACCTGAGCGGGCGCCCCTTCTCGGCGGCCCGGATTCGCCCACCGGGCAGAGGCTGCTGGGGCCGAGGGTGCGCACTGGAGGTCCTCGGGGAACGCAGCAAGAGCTGGAGGCGCCTGCGGCGAGGCTCACACTAGGCAGTCACCCCCCATCCCTCTCCGGTCGCCGCGCCGCCTCACTCAGGGGAGGGGAAGAGGGGGCGGTGGCTGTTGCCTCCGCCTCGCGGTCAAGTCCGGCTCATGCTCTAGCTTTGCGCGCGCGCAGCCCGGGCCGCCCTCTTCCCCTCCCCGCCTCTGGCTCAGCCGCAGGTGCGCCCGCCGCCGCTGCCACCACCCCAGTCCCGGAGCTGCCGGCCACCAGCCCCAGACAGCCTGCAGCCCAAGCAAGAAGCAGCAGCTCAGCCGCCGGGCCGCCGACCCGGAAGTTCTTCTGCCGCCAAACGCGAGGCTGCAAGTGGGGTGTGAACCCGGAAGCGATTTCCTCGCCCCGGTAGCGGCAGAATGGAAAGCTAAAGGCCTTTACAGAGCTGGAATCCTCTAGTTTCGGGAGGTGGTGAGGGGGTGTGTGGCGCTGAGGTGCGAGGAGAATAAAGGACAATAAATAGGCTGTGGGCAAGAGGCTGTCCAAGTCCAGAGATCGTAGCTTTCGAGGCGCGGGTTGGGGACTGTGGCCAAACGCGCCGGGCGGCTTCTGGTGGCGACCGAGTTTTCCTGTTACAGGAAGTTGGGCCTGTCCTCTAGGAAAGAGGAGGGAAGGAGGAAAGAGTAAACGGTGACGGTCTCCCGCCCACCGGGTGACTGTTCGACGCACTGAGTTGAATGTAGCGGCCTGGGAGGTACTCGGCCCCTCGACGGGTGAGAGGAGGAGGAGCACGATCCAGACTCTTCGAGAGAAACGGAGAGGTGGGAGGCCGAACTATCTCCATCCACATCCAGTTTCTCCAGGCAAGGGCTTTATTTCTTATGCGTAGTTACAAAGAAACTGAAGCCACTTTTGGCGTGTCAGCTCTTTGAGCGAAGAGGCGTGCACATTTTTTTCCCGGTAGTGGACGTTGATGGGTGGTGGCAGAGGAAAAACGTAGGCTGAGTGTTAATTTTCGTCACATCAGGGAAAGCGGTTCACGCTTTATCCTTGCCGCTCACCGCTCCTCCCCGCACCTCTCTCCATCTCTAAAGGCTTTTGGCTTTCTTTTTTTGTTTGTTTCTCTAGGTTGTTTCTAGTCTCTCTAGAAATCTTTAATCTAGCTGATCTGACACAAGGTCAAACCTCCATTCCCTTCTCACTCTTGGAGAACTTTTGTGTCTTCACATTTTGCTTGCAAATATCTCTGCATCACGTCTTATAACTGCTTTGATGTCCTAATCTTATTTGGGGGAAATGTCAAAGACTCAAAAATGTTTTCATAACAGTATAAAAACAAATAATTCATTCCAAGAGATATTTCCATTAACGCCATGTTAACATGTTAGTCGGTTTCCCCTTAGAGCTGAGTTGTAGAACTACAGTAGGAGTTGATATAAAGCCTATTTAGATACTACAGATGATCATGCTCCTCCAAATAACCTCCTTAAATATAGTTGATGTTCACTGTTGGAATTCACTTGTTTCTCAGTTGCAATATTACTTAGTTTCTCCTTTGTTAGCCAGATTAGTGTAATTGCCTTCAGGAGTTCCCTGGTGGCCTCACAGTCAAGGACCTGGCAATTTCACTGCTATGGCCAAGGGCACTGCTGTGACATGGGTTGGAAACCTGGGCCAGGAACTACGTCTTGTCCTGGCGTATCCAAAAAGAGGAAAAAAAGGTTATTTGAAGATTAGTAAATATCTTAAATTACAGAATAGAAAGAATGTCACAACCGAAAAAAATTTGAAAATTACCAATGACGCTTTTTGATATTAATTGATTGGTAGAGCTGGTTGAAAGGACAGGTGAAAGCAAGCTGAGCTAGAAGTAGCACCAATGACTATTTCTGCTTTATTATTACTTCCTCTCTTTTTATTACTGTAAACCAGTTTGAGTTGCAAAAGGATGAAGTTTTAATGGTCAACAAATTCCTGTAGGGGAATTCTTACTGCTATTTAGTTGCCATCTCCTCTAATGTTATAATACTTTAAAATATTAAAATTTTTCCGAGAAAATGGGGAAGGGGCAAGTAGCTTAATCCACTTCAGTTTTTTTTTTCTTCTGTAAAATGGGGATTACAATTTTTAGCTCAGATTACTGAGTTCCAATGCCTTTGCCTGTGTGTCTTTTTCCTGTTTTTTTTTTAGGGCTGCACGTGCAACATATGGGGGTTCCCAGGCTAGAGATCAAATTGTAGCTACAACTGCTGGCCTATGCCACAGCCACAGCAATGCAGGATCTGAGCTGCGTCTGGGACCTACATCACAGCTCATGGCAATGCCTGATCCTTAATTCACTGAGCAAGGCCAGGGATCGAACCCACAACCTCATGGTTCCTAGTCAGATTTGTTTCCACTGCACCACGACGGTAACTCCCATTCAGACCCTTTCTTGAAGATGATCTCTTTTTTTCCTATGAGAGTTGAAGCAATAAAGAAAACATTACATATGACCATTTATTTAGGCATAATATTTTCATGCCTAATGGGCTTTTTAAAAAACTGAACAAGGTTCATCTCATTATGGCCAGGAAAGTAACTCCTTGCTTGATGTTCTTTATGAAATTGGCACATAAAGGGGAGAAAGCTTTTTTTAAAAAAAGATAAAATATATTCAGTACAAAGATATTTTAGTTTAGCCATGAAAAAATTAATAATAGCAATTACTGAGGAGATAGAACTATTAAACAACTAAGAGAATACTTGAAATTCAGTAACTTTTTGGAAATTGCCCAAGGGAGACTTAAAATTAGTCTGAGAAAAAAAATGTGCATGTGTATGTATGTGCATATATATCTGGAAGAAAATGTTTGGATTATCTAGAGAACTGATCATTGCAGTGGAAAATATTCTAAAGTCATCATCAGAAAGCTTTTATCAACTGACCAAATGTTTTTTACTATGTGATAGGTACTCCAATGAAAACTTACTATAAACTGTACTTAAGTTCATCCAAATGTGAAATGTCAAAGTTCTAAGTATTATGGAAAGAATGTGAATGGCAGCTAACTATTTTCAGCCTCCAAACTATTAACAATATAACATTCACTTGTGCAATTTATGGAAAATAAGTGTGTACTATTCTGAATCACTATTTCAAATCATTATTAGTATTTACAAGACATTTTCTAATCATATCACCTTTTTTTTTAGGTCCAGAAGACAGATTTTTATGCTGTTAAGGCCTAGCAAAGTATGTATCCCCATTAAATTAAAAAACAAAAAAACTGCCTTTAATAGAAAAGGAAAAAAGGACTACAAGGTAATCTTAAATTATAAACTAAGGTTTTTAAATAGTTCAATAGTAAGAGACAGTCATCTTTGATTTGCTTTTTAGGTAGTATGTTTATCCTGAAATAGAAAAATCAACATTTCATTTTTTATATTGTTTTTCCACAGCGATTATGTGGAAAAACTATAGCTTCTCTGTTGAGATGTCTGTGGTTTGAGTCTAAATCAGTGGAAATTTTCAATGATTATGTACCCTTTAATTTAATCTTTCAAGGGATTTCTTTCTTTTATGAAGCCATGGGAAATCCAGAAAACATAGAAGATGCTTATGTTGCTGTTATTCGTCCAAAGAATGCTGCCAGTCTCAATTCTCGGGAATACAGAGCTAAGTCATATGAAGTGAGAACAATTTTACAAATATTTGATTTTTTACCACTGAGTGTCATTCTGTATTATCATTTTCATTTGCATATAAAGTCTTACCATGTAGACTGTAAATTCTTGTTGACAACCTAGATCTTGACAAGCTAGAATAGACAGTCATGCATCTCTGCCCATCACCATGTCTTTTTTTCTGATGCATATGTTTTGACCATTTTTCTATTCACTGATATGGATACGTTATTAAATATTAAAAGCTACTTGTTTGAGTTTTACTTAAATAATTTGTTTGTTTTTTAGTACGGATTATAGAATGGCTCTCAAAAATTTAGAAAAAAATTGCAAAATTCAGCTTAATCAAAATTCCAATCTAAACACTGTTCTTTGGTTATTTTCCCAAAGAACTTTTTTTAAAAATTTTATCAGAGTATAATTGACAATATTGTTGTTATACAAGTATACAACAAAGTGAATTAGTTTCAGGTGTGCTGCAGAGTGAATCAATTATACGTATACATAAATCCATTCTTTTTCAGATTCTTTTCCCATATAGCTCCTGCTTGGATGTGGTATAGGTCATACCTTCCTAAATGCACTTGGCCAAAGCAAGGCATGGATCCATGCTCAATAACAAAAGGCCATACATAAATACTCCTTCCACAAAAGGCAGTATTGTGGGGAGAAATCTTCCTGATAAAGCAAGGCATGGATCCATTCTCAATGGCAAAGGGCCATACATAAATACTCCTTCCACAAAAGGCAGTTGAATCACATTGCAACAGATGAGTAATCCTTTTAGTGGAAGGGAGGAAGTTAATTGGGAAAAAGAATATAATCTATATTCTTTTGCAAAAAGGTTAAAAGCTTTATTTTTTCTATTTTATTTATTTTTTATTAAAGTATAGTTAATTTACAATGTAGTGCCAATGCAAAGAACTATTTTTAACAATTCATTTAAAAATATCTCTTTACCCTTAAGTAAGTTTTAAGCTATTAAGTTACTTCTCTATATAGTCTTGAATTATATTACATATATTAGTAAACATGATTGAGGCCAAAAACAAAACAAAAAAAAAACCCAAAGCAGAATTGTTATCTTTTCTATGCAAGAGATTTAAAGCATCATAGAATACTTCTAATCTCAACTAATTTCTCTAGCATTTTGCTTTAATTGTTTTTTTGAGGTTAGTTATCTGAAACCTGCTGAGGGATCCTAGAGGGGTTCTCAGGAGGCTGCTGCTTTGGCAGTGCACTGGCTTACTAGTTCATTGTCCTGGCTACAATGTTAAATCACCGGGAGAACTTTAAAACATCAATACCAGGACCCCACTCCCCAGACATTCTGATTTAATAGGTCTGAGATGAGGCTGCACACTGATCCCCCCCCCCTTTTTTTTTTTGGCTTTTTATGGCCTCAGCTGCTGCATGTGGAGGTTCCCAGGCTAGGGATCCAATCGGAGCTACAGCTGCCAGCCTACACCACAGCCATAGCAACGCAGGATCTGAGCGGAGTCTGTGACCTTCACCACAGCTGCTCACAGCAACGCCTGATCCTTAACCCACTGAGCAAGGCCAGGGATCAAAACTGCAACCTTGTGGTTCCTAGTCAGATTCGTTTCTGCTGCACCATGACAGAAACTGTGTGTGTGTGTGTGTGTGTGTGTGCGCGCGCGCGCACGCACACTGATACCTTTAAAAGCACCGTGTGTGTGTGCGTGTGTGTATGCACACCGATACCTTTAAAAGCACCGTGTGTGTGTGTGTGTGTATGCACACCGATACCTTTAAAAGCATCCAGGTAATTATATGCAGCTAGGGTTAAGAAAGACTACTGGTTTATTATATTATAGGGCAAGTAAATTCTGTTTTAAATATTCTCAATATTATTTTTCTCATCTAAGATTTTATTGCATGAAGTTCCCATTGAAGGACAGAAAAAAAAAAGAAAGAAAGTTTTATTGGAAACTAAACTTCAAGGCAACAGTGAAATAACACAAGGCATATTGGATTACGTAGTAGAAACCACCAAACCAATTTCTCCTGCAAACCAGGGTATTAGAGGTAAGAAAACTTTCTTTTTTCTTTTTGTTTCATAATGATTTTCATTTTTTCCATTATAGGTGGTTTACAGTGTTCTGTCAGTTTTCTACAGAACAGCAAGGTGACCCAGTCACACATATATGTATACATTCTTTTTTCTCACATTATCATGCTCCATCATAAGTGACTCAATATATAGATATATATGTACATAGATCCCAGTTATACAGCAGGATTTCATTGCTTATCCATTCCAACACATTTGGCTTTAAATGCTTGTGGAGAAAGACATTTAAAAAACATATTAAAATCAGTTTCTTTTTATGTTCCTTTCCATTTGAAAAACTTGAAAACTCAAAAATTTATTTTTTTAAGGTGCAGCCAAGCCCCCTTCAAACAGTAACCTCACTAAAATTTTTTAAGTAAAAATATTTTAAAATATTTAAATAATATAAGTAAAAAATATTTTAAAATATTTAAATCATGTTACCGATTTGTTCAAGAGAGAAGCAGCCAAGGAGTGACTAGAGAACTAAAAGAAAGTACAAATTATTTTTGCTAGAAGTATAGTTCCCCAGATAAGTACCTTAGAACTAATACTTTAATTTTTTTTCTCTACTCTAGGACAGAAAACTATAACTCTCTCTTCATAACTAAGTAACAATTAAGATTTCATGTATTAGAGTGAGTCCTATAAATTACCAGGTAGCAGTGTTATTTTTTTTTCCCTCCATTTAGTCACGGAAGAAAATCTTTTTCAAAAAGCCAAACTGAATTGTAGAGGTACTCACCCTGAAGGTTTCAGGCCCCATTTAAAATATGAAAATCATGTATAGACTGTAAAACTGATTAAATGTTATTGATCAGTTTTCTCAAGCTCTGTCCTCACAAGAAGCAGATAGCAGAAGTCACAGAAATTATATACCCTCTCCAGGATTCGGGTATTTTAATTAAAAAGGTAAAGATAATTTCCATCAAACAGCAGCTGAAAACAGTTGTTGATAGTGAGGTAAAGCATACCTCTCTGTGCCTACTTTTTGATTTTGTAAAGCTTATTCAGTGCTTTTTTGTTTGTTCATTTTTATAGAGATTAGTTGTCTAATTCATCTCTTTCACTAAAGAGACTATTTTTGTTATAGAAATAAGGCTGAGTCCTGTGATTTGCTTTGTTGATTATTTGGGATAGTTGTTCTCTAGAGATAGCTGAACTATAAGCCTGTTTCATAACTTCTGGAAGTATCATTCACCATATTTTACCTCCTTAACAGATGACCTCCTCAGTAGGGCCTGAAGGGTTTTTGTGGGTTGGGGCCCTAAGCATTGTAACTCAAGATTATAAGAAGTTCCTATATGAATGTATAGCTCTTTGATATACATTCTGAATCCCACAAGGAGAATCCTTTTCCGTAATTATCAAATTGACTTTTTAAATAAAATGACCTAGAAATTTATCTTAACTGAACAAAGGACTATCCTTTAGGTGATCATGGCATGTGATAGGCTCTTTTGGATGCCACTAATTTGTCAGCCTTTTCTACCTCAGTCTTGGACATCTCTGATAAAGTTTCATCCAGACTTGTTTTAGTATTACTAAATTTTTGTAGTTATCAGGATCTATTCTAAGATCAAATACCTGAGACAAAATCTGAGCCCAAATAACATATTTGCACTGAGATAGACAAGTCATAATTTGCTATGATTATTGGCTAAATTTTACCACTTGAATCATTTACCAAGAAGCAGGATATAGTTGATATTTGTGTTAACAAAAATGTGCCCTGGCCCAGAGGGTTGGGTAGTTTTTCTTAGGGGAAGTTATGAGAGGACAGGCACCCTGAAACATGTCTAGCGCAATTATGCCTTGTATATTTAGACTATAGACTGTATTAATAAGTTTTCAGGCAGGAGTTCCCATTTGTGACTTAGCAGGTTAAGAACCTGACTAGTCTCCATGAGGATGTGGGTTCAATCCCTGGCCTCGCTCAGCAGGTTAAGAACCTGACTAGTCTCCATGAGGATGTGGGTTCAATCCCTGGCCTTGCTCAGCAGGTTAAGAACCTCACTAGTCTCCATGAGGATGTGGGTTCAATCCCTGGCCTCGCTCAGTGGGTTAAGAATCCAGGATTGCCACAAGCTGGGGTGTAGGTCACAGATGCAGCTCGGGTACAGCGTTGCTGTGGCTGTGCTATAGGCCAGCAGCTACAGCTCCGATTTGACCCCAAGCCCGGGAACTTCCATATGCCACTGATGCAGCCCTAAAAAGAAAAAAAGAAAAAAAAAGTTCAGACAGGCAGCTTTTAATGAGAAATTAAAATAGGGAAGTTTTACTTAACTAGATAATATTAGTAATGAGCCATACCATATCCAGATTATCCTATTCAATTGAGTTTTTCTAAATATGTAAAATATTTTCATAGATAATATAATTTCTTATATAAACATCATATGAAAATAACAAATGACTTTATAATAGCAGTAGTGGTGCCTCTCTGTTCAGTGCTATGTATAGTTTACAAAGTACAACACAATTACTTACTCATGAAATTCTTAAATTGGTCCTGTGAGTTGGTAGACAGTCATTTTTACATTTGTAAAATGGAAATGCAGACATGGGTTGTCACATGCAAAAATCATATTTCTCTTAGGAGGAGATAGGGATAGAACGTCATTTCCCAACTTGTAATCAGTGTTTTCCCCCCATGACAGATCTCATAGTTATATATATAATTTGCAGAGTAGACAGTTCAACAGTGCGTCATGCGTTGTGGCTCAGTGGTAACAAACCTGACTAGTGTCCATAAGGACGCAGGTTCTATCCCTGGCCTCACTCAGTGGGTTAAGGATCCGGTGTTGCTGTGAGCTGTGGTGTAGGTCGCAGACGTGGCTCAGATCTGTCATTGCTACTGGCTGAGGCAGCTCCAATTCTATCCCTAGCCTGGGAACTAACATATGCCACATGTGCAGCCCTAAAAAGCAAAAACAAACAAATTAAAAAAAAAAAAAAAGTGGATTAGAACTGGGCTTGAGGAAGCAGCAAGGTAGGAAAGAATAAATGGGACAAAACCTCAGCCAGACAAATACTGCCTCTGAAGTTTATTGGAATGTTATTCTATATCTAACACATTTGGTACAAGTGTCCATTTTGTAAAAAAATTATTTGGAGGCTATAATAATAGGCCCATAATAATCACAAATATTGACTCCAGCATTTTGTGAATAAATGAAATAACTTGAATTCTTCTACTTTCCACAGAAGGCATCCAGCCAGGCATTCCTACTTGGGTCAGGAACAAGCTTCTGTTTCTTGGAGTGGAGAGATTTAGAAGGGTTAATAAAAATCTTGGCAAAGGGATCCAGAAGATGAAAGACGTTAGAGTGCAAGACTTGTAGGTTATTATTTATAGCTTCCCTGCTGCCAAATCAGGAAGAACAGACTATAAATGGTGGTTGTGATTCAGAACAATATTTTGTAGTCCAATCAGATTTTAGTAAAAACTAAAATTGAGAGTGGAGATTGAATATTAAATTAAGAGCTACTAAACTTTAAGACTTTACATTATACCATCCTCCTTGGCTAGCTTAGACTTTAGTGAAATTCTTGCCACTTATATCCCAACTGAATGAGGAAGTATACAGCCTCTTCACCTTGCAGAATGCCTTGCTGTTCAGCTGTTTGTCAGTCCTCAGTAGGACAGTTTTCCTTGTTTGCTATGCATAGTAAACGTCTCTTCTAGTTAATCAGAACCATGAATCTATTGGTTGATTGTCTATAGAATGATTTGTGTTATTATCTGAATTACCAGTTTTTCTAGTGTATGTAAAAACTTGGCTTTTTATATTTCAGTTCCTGTTAATACTGCCTGTAAAAATATTTATCCTAAATCTCAAGGTAATTTATAAGATTTTAAAAGCCTATTATTTTTATCTTTATTGACTTTTAAAAAAATGATTAGGAAAACGAGTGATACTAATGAAGAAATTTCCTCTGGATGGGGAGAAGATGGGCAGAGAAGCAGCATTATTTATTGTCCCATCAGTTGTCAAAGGTAAAGTCTAAGTTTCATCTTATGAATCTTTGTATACTTAGGTGCTAAAGTCTATTGAAGAACTTAGGAATTTGGATTCATAGTTACTATTGTAATACTATTGGAAAATACATGTTTTTAAGATAATAGAAGATGGAGAAATTTGTTACCTAAAAGTGTTTTGATTTCAAAGTAATACTCAGGCTTCTGGACTGAGCAGTAATGCTTTTGTTTCTGTTTTTGTTTTTTCTTTTTACAGCCACACCGCAGCATATGGAAGTTCCCTGGGCCAGAGGGACAAATTAGAGGTGCAGTGCTGGCCTACACCACAGCCACAGCAACACTGAATCTGAGCTGCATCTACTACCTACACTGCAGCTTGCAGCAACGCTGAATCCTTAACCCACTGAGTGAGGCCAGGGAGCAAACCCACATCTTCATAGACACTGTGTTGAGTTTTTAACCTGCTGAGCCACAACGGGAACTCCAGTTTCTGTCTTTAAAGTAGAATAAAGAAGTGAGGAGTGGAGTTCCTGTTGTGGCTCAGTGACTAACAAATACAACTAGGAACCATGAGGTTGTGGGTTCTATCCCTGGCCTTGTCAGTGGGTTAAGGATCTCGCGCTGCTGTGAGCTGTGGTGTAGGTTGCAGATGTGGCTCGGATCCCATGTTGCTGTGGCTGTGGCGAAGGCCAGCAGCTACAGCTCCTGTTAGACCCCTAGCCTGGGAACCTCCATATGCCACCAGTGCACCCCTAGATAAGGCAAAAATACAAAAAAAAAAGTGAGGAGTGAAGCCATAATCGAAATGCAAAATTTTCAGGTTATAATGAGGGGTTTTTCAAAGACTATGCTATAGATAGAATAGAAATAGAAATTTATGAATTTTGAAAAATTAACAGATCATGATCAGAACTTATCCTGTATTTGGGACAAGAAAGTATCAATAGTAGTTCTAGATACCCTGCCCAACAGCATTGGTAATGTTAAAAAACTTAGATCTAATAGGAAAATTTAATATGAGCCTTTGACAAGGAATTTATCCTATTATCCTGAAATAATAGAAAAAAATATTGAGTTTCAGCGCAGACCTGGCAGCCCCACTAATTTTGTGTCCTGGGCAGATCACCTCTTTAAGCATCACCTCTCTATTTGTAAGATAGATATTTGCTCCTACTTGGTTCATTGTGCTAGAATTCTTTTTTTTTGGGGGGGGGGGCAACCCATCGGAGCTGCAGCCAGAGCAACAACAGATCCGAGTCACATCTACATCTACAACCTACACCACAGCTTATGGCAGTGCTGGATCCTCAACCCACCGAGTGAGGCCAGGGATCGAATCCGCATCCTCATAGATACTAGTCGGGTTCTTAACCCACTGAGCCACGACAGGAACTCCAACGTGCTAGAAGAATTCAGTGAAATATTAGATGTGAAAATCACTGAAATCCATAGAGAACTGGCTTCTTGTAAGATAGGAATAACACATATTAATTATCCACTGTGGACATCTCATCAGACTGCTGCTACACACAGTACTTACATATATTTTATTAGCCAGCTCCAACTTTCCAAATATATGTATTTTTTCCCCAGTCATAGTTAGGTTAAAAAGTTCAGCATTTTAAATGTTTTGGAAATCTTATTAATCAGAATTTTACAATATTGTTGAGGAAGAGAAAGAGGAAACAATTTCTATGGTCCTCCAAGATTCTAAATCCTGCATTTACCCAAATGGATAAGGTTATTCAAATCAAGAGCTGGCCAGCACTTGAATCCAAATCTAGAACAATATATGTTATACTTAATTTTTTAAACATACTATATATACTATTAAATAAAAAACATGCACAGAGTTTCTGTCATAAAGAACCTGACTAGGATCCATGAGGATGTGAGTTTGATCCCTGGCCTCATTCAGTGGGTTAAGAATCTGGCATTGCCATGAGCGTAGGTTACGCAGCTTGGATCTAGCGTGGCTGTGGCTGTGGTGTAGGCCGGCAGCTGTAGCTCCAGTTCAACCCCTAGCCCAGGAACATGCATATACCCTGGGCGTGGCCCTAAAGAAAAAAGCAAACAAACAAAAATAACATGTATTTGCAAACCTTTTCATAATTCTTCATTTTTCTTTTTCAGATAATACTAAATATACATATACTCCAGGATGCCCAGTTTTTTATTGCCTACAAGATATCATGCGAGTCTGTAGTGAATCTAGCACTCACTTTGCTACGCTTACAGCAAGAATGTTAATAGCCTTAGATAAGTAAGAACTTCCATTGAAAATATTTTTTAATAAATCAAATATATGTTCATAGTTGAAATAAGCTCTGATGGATACAAATACTTTTGGAAGAAATAATAAAATTAATAATATATATTAAAAATGAATAAATGTTTGAAGTATAGTATTAAAAAAAAGACCAGATTGTCCTGATTTGCTTGCGACATGTTAATATTATTATTCAAAACGACAAAGGTTGCCCTGGCTTAAGAACTAAGAGCCCTTTGTTGTAGAGCTAGATTTAGTACTGACTTACCCTTATCAGGGAACAAGTCCTTTTATCTCTCATGCTTTTGTCTTTCTAAAAAAGCAGGCCTACTTGTCACCTGCATCTCAGTGGTTTAAATTTTAAAAGTGCTTCATGTTTTTCTAAAGGAGACTTAATATAATGTTATATGCATTATATGCATTTTAAAAAAAGTTCACTGTGTCCAAAACAAAATTTTATTGACAGAAAATGAAGTACTTAACTAACACTAATTAAAATTATGAAAATATGAATTAGTAATAAAAAGAATCATAGTTGCCTTCTTAGTGCAGTAGGCAGCGTGTCACTCATAAAAAGAATCACCTCTCAGAAGTGGATAGTGGTTTACTTTTTTCATCTTCACTTTTAAACAAATTCTTCTACTATCTCTTCTTTCTGTTTTGCCAGGTGGTTAGATGAACGTCATGCACAATCTCACTTTATTCCCGCTTTATTCCGACCTTCTCCTCTTGAGCGGATAAAAACTAACGTTATAAACCCTGCATATGCTACCGAGTCAGGTCAGACAGAAAACTCTCTACACATGGGCTATAGTGCGCTAGAAATAAAGAGTAAAATGTTAGCCCTAGAAAAAGCAGATGCTTGTATTTACAACCCTTTGTTCGGATCAGATCTTCAATATACAAATCGGGTAAGAGTTGAATGAATTTTGCCTTTCATTTCAAAAGATATTTCATCTCAAATGTGATTTTTTTTTCTGTGACCCAAATGCATCTGTTTCTAATTGTAAACATTAGGATGTCATCTGCACTGAGCTCTGTTTATATACATTAAATTCAAGTATCTAAAGCTCTTAAAGATTTTTTGTTTTTGTTTTGTTTTCCCTTTCTAGGTAGATAAAGTGGTAATAAATCCATACTTTGGTCTAGGAGCTCCAGACTACTCAAAAATCCAGATTCCTAAACAGGAAAAATGGCAGAGGAGCATGAGCAGTGTCACAGAAGACAAGTACTGTTTTTTTTTTTCCTCCACATTGCTTTTTAAAAACCTACATTCTAATGTTAAAATATTATTTAAAATGATATATGCAGTCAGTATGCAATGTAATCATTACATAAATGATTTAGTTTATAGCTGTTCAGTGATATATAGCTTTCATAGATATATCACATTTTGTTTCAAAACAGTTTGAATTTTGGAAGTTCCCTTTGTGGCATAGCAGCTTAAGGACCCAGTGCTGTCACTGCAGTGGCCCAGGTCACTGCTGTGGTAGTGGTTCTTTCCCTGGCTCAGGAACTTCCGTATGCTGTGGATGTGGCCAAAAATAACCAAAAACAAAACATTTGAATTTCAACAGTGCTGTTGTTTTTTTTTAATTATTTGTTTTTAATGATTAGGGAACGACAGTGGGTAGATGATTTTCCTCTCCATCGAAGTGCCTGTGAAGGAGATACAGAATTATTAAGCCGACTTCTCAATGAAAGATTTTCAGTCAACCAATTAGATAGTGACCACTGGGCACCCATTCATTATGCATGCTGGTAAATACTTATTCTTTTCTTTTTAGAAAGATTGAATCCTTAGTTGTAAATGTTAGTGCTTCTTTTAGAAGCTGTTCCCATTCCAGCCACTTTTTTCTGTACCATGTTTGCTTTATGCGCTTTCTCTTTAGTAATCTTTGGTTATTGTGTACGTGCCACATCGTTCGATTTACAGGGTCCGCCCCATGGGAGAGGTATCATTACTGCTTTCAGGCATCTCGAGGTCACGCAGTAGGCTAGCTAATGACTGGCAAGTGCATTGCATGGCACACAGTCTCTATTTACCCTTGCAGTTTCTGTTGTTTTCTATTGGAATTGTGTTATATTTGTTTATCCTTATTATAAAATTTACATGTGTTAGCTACTAAGGATTTGATCTTGCATCATGTCAGAAAAGTATTCTTTTAGTTCTTTGGGAAGCTGTGTTATCAGGAAGCACCCAAAAATGTTCATTAGAATTAAAGCCTTCTTGGAGTTCCCGTTGTGGCACAGCAGTTAACGAATCTGACTAGGAACCGTGAGGTTGCAGGTTTGATTCCTGACCTTGCTCAGGGGTTTAACGATCTGGCGATGCCTGAACTGTGGTGTAGATCACAGACATGGCGGATCCTGCGTTGCTGTGGCTGCGGTGTAGGCCGGTGGCTACAGCTTTGATTAGACCCGTAGCCTGAGAACCTCCGCATGACACGGGTGCGGCCCTAAAACAACAAAAGGAAAAAAAAAAGGAATTAAAGCCTTCCCTTTTTTTTTTTTTTAAAGATGAGAGGAATCAGCACACAGGATTGAGCTTAGCCTTTTCCACTAGTTGCCCATTGTATTTCTTGCTCTCCTTCTCTTCTCACATAATAATAACTTTTCCCTTCAGCCTGGACTGAGATCTTAAATTTGTGTTCATAGTACTAGTTAACTTAGAGGATGCTATAGCCCATCCTCTAGAAACGATGTAATAAAGTTGTTTACCATTATTTTTTACGGGAATGTTGCTTTTACCTTATTATTTAAAGTGAGCTTTTTGGCTAGTTCAAGAATTGCCTACGTTGGGGAGTTCCCATTGTGGCTTAGTGGTTAATGAGTCCGAGTAGGAACCATGAGGTTGCGGGTTCTATCCCTGGCCTTGTTCAGTGGGTTAAGGATCCGGTGTTGCCGTGAGCTGTGGTGTAGGTTGCAGACGCAGCTCGGATCCCATGTGGTTGTGGCTGTGGCCGTGGCCTCGGCCGGAGGCTATAGCTCTAATTAGACCCCTAGCCTGGGAATCTCCATATGCCATGAGTGCAGCCCTACAAAAAGGCAAAAAGATTAAAAAAAAATTGCCTATGTTATTTACTTCTGGTTAAATATGCACAACTTTTTAGCTGCATGACATTAGGCAAGGTACTTTACTTCACCTCTTTGCATCTTAGCTTATTTATCTATATATAAAATAATTAGATTATTTCTAACTCAAATTCTTTTGATTTCACTGACTCCAGTATTTGTGATCAAAGAGCTAAATATAGTTGCTTTTAATATATGTTTTCTCCATTAAAAATATGCTATTTCCTTGAAAATATGCTCCTTTATTAAATAAATTCGCTCTTATATTTTTTTGTTTCCTTAAAAATATGTTCCCTTATTCTATAAATGTTTTCTTAATTGTTTTCCCATTACAGGGAATTTTTGTACTCAGATTTCGAAAGAGTTGCCCTAAATCTTCTTTAATTGCACTTATAGTTGTTTCTTCAGATTACTGGTAAATGCTCATGGCAGCAACAGTACCAGAAGAAATCACATGCTTTCCTGGAGCTAAACAAAAAGAGGTAGAGAATATAGTTCAAACCCCAAGAAAGTATACTGTGGGGTTGGGAAAGACAGAGGCAGTGAGTTTTAGCGTAGGAATCCCAAATTTATATTTGCCTGTATCGTTGCCCTTTTTGCGGCAGGGGGTTATTTTTTCTTATTAAAAGAATGGAAGGAGTTCCCTGGTTATCTAGCAGTTAAGGATTCGGCATTGCTACTTCTGTCACTTGGGTTGTGTTCAGTCCCTGGCCTGGGAACTTCCACATGCCAGAGGCACAGCCCCCAAAAAAAGAGGAATGGTAATATTTCAACTACCTATTACATAAAAACAGAAGTATGGTATAGGATTTAACGTGCTTTGGAATATACCTAGGTTTCAGTCCCAACTAAAACTTTTAGTTCCTTAAAATATGGCCTTTGGCAAATTACTTAATGTCTCTAAAGGATATGTTTCTTTTTCTATAAGATGACCTTAATTAGATTGCCTTTCTTAACATTAAAAGAGAAAATGCAAATAAATGCATGGAAGAGTGCCTGGCAGTAATAAGCACTCAAAATTGTTGGCTGTTATTAAGGTATTGTAAAAATTTTAACACTGATGTCTAAATCTAAAATTTATTGATCTGCTATATTTTTAGTTGGAAAAATCTTATTACTACAATACAATAAGAAGAGTTTTATCCTTCAATAAAATTAATTTTCTGTTAGCTGGAAATAATCAAGTTTAATACACCAGGAATAGTATAGTTCAACCATGCAATACTTTTAATAAGATAGAGCATTCGATTGATGTGAATTTGAATGTAGACTGATTTAACTATTTAGTAAAGAATGTAAATTACTTAGACATGTATTCTTATTAACTGATTGGCCTAAAGATTAAAAAGGGGAATGTCGGGCTGTCTCATCCAGGGACTGGGATTTAGGGCCTTTCTTTATAAACTTACACAAGATGTTTTATCCTTCTTGGTTTATTTTCTCATCTTTAAAATGAGGGATTTTATTACATCAGTGGTTCTCAAACTTTTGTTTCAGGACTCCTTTTCACTCTTCAAAACTACAGGATCCCAGTGAGCTTTGTTTTATGTGAATTATATCTAGTGTTATTTATTATATTAAAAGTTAAAACTGAAAAATATTTTAAGCATTTAATTCATTTTAAAATAACAATAAATATTAACATAAATAGCAAAATTTTATGAAGTAGACCTTATTTTCCAAAATAAAAAAATAATGAGAAAAGTAGCATTATTTTACATTCTTGCATCTCTTTATCCTCTAACCTCACAGAAGACAGCTGGATTCTCACATCTGATTCTACCTTTAATTCATTGTAATTTACATATCATGTAGCTTTCTTGAAAACTCCACTGTACACTTATGAAAATGAGAATGAAAACATGTTTGACCTAGAAGACACCCTGAAAAGATCTCAAGGGTCTTGATGGTTTCCTGGATCACTCTTTAAGGCCATTTAATTAAATCACCTCAGAATTACTCCAGCCTTTTAAAATTTTCATATTGATGACAGATGTCTAAAAACTTTTCTTTACTAGAACACCATTTTCAAAAACTACTTAAGTTGGCTTTCTCCCCACATGGATAACTTTTCAGCCATTCAGTAAATGTCTCACTGGCATCCCATATTTTCTCACCTCTCTCAAATCAGTGTCTTTTCTCTCTGATAGTACTTTCAGGTTTCATGTCATTGCCAGAGAGTGTTTTAGAACTATGATTTGGCTCCCTATAAATTATTCCATCTGATATCCTTTGGGGCTTCACTGTAGCCAGTGGTCTGTTCTCTTTGTTTCATTTATCCTGCTAGCCTTTTGATCCTCCCCTATAAGCTATTCTAAATCCTTCTACTCCTAAGAGCTTCAACTTCCACTGCTTTTTTTCTCCACTCTCATCAGATAGTTCAGCACCCTCTATTTTCAAAGCAAGTTGAAGCCATCAGAAATGTCCTCCTTCTCCAATTCTAATCATCTCTTTTCTGTATCGTAGGGTATGTGAGTAAAAATCCTTTTTCTTCCCCATTAAATTCACTTCCTCCTTTTCTGCATTTACTTTCCTCCTGTTTTCAAACATACATGGACCCTCTCCCTCCTTGAAAAAGAACTTCAGTTTGAACCTGCTGCCTCTTTTCTACTCTTCATGAACCCTTCTTAACCTTTTTCTGAGTTTTTAACCTCTTTTCCTGCTCTGCAGCACTTAATATTGTTGGCCACCTCTTTGATCTAAGAACAAATTGGAGTTGAAAGGGCAGCTATAATGGAGCTATAATGAAGGTCAGTACAAATGCAAGATATAATTGTTACCTTATCATTGTTATTGAAATACTGACCTCTATTCTGTGACCCCAGCATATGTTATAGTATAGAAACTGCTATACTAAGATACAGAAAACTGGATTCTAACTGGCTAGTACCCATGAGACCTTGGGCAAGTTACTTTACTGGTAACTTCATTTTTCATATCTCTGCCTGCCTCATAAGTTGCTTTGAAGATTATACCAAGTAATTATGTAAGGAAGTACCTCGAAAACTTTAAAGTGTTTATATTAATTATTTTTATTGTTACTTCTTGAATTTCTCCCATAGTATCTTTTCCTGTCCTAAAAGGTTGTTTTTCAAGAGCTATTTCATTGTTCTAAGATGTTCATCTTTCTCAAAATTCTCTCTTAAAAAGACTTCATCTATTCTCCCAGCCTTAACAGTAAGTCATTTCAGTTGGATGAATCTGCATATTCTCAGATAGATATCTCAAGCCTTTGCCTTCCTCCAGCATACCAAGTCTGCATCTTCAATTGCCAACTGAACAGTTTAAACACTCTTTTTTTTTTTTTTTTTACACTGAATAAGGCACTTTGGAGAAGGCAAAGACACCACCCTCAAGGAACTTCCAGTCTGATAGAAATGTGCATACACAAGGATGAAAGTAGTTAAAATGAGATTTAAAAAAAAGAGTAAAACTGCACAAATGTAGTGAGACTAGAGAGGTGGTAGATTTTAAACTATTTCAGAGAAATAATAGAACTTAACCTGAACAAAAATCATGGTGCTGGGGAAGGACATCTCAAGAAAAGCAAAGAACATGAGCAAAATGTCACAGGAATAAGGTTAGGATACAAGTGGCAGGTTCGGGGCATAGGAAAACCATAGGGTATGTGAAGGGGAAGAAAGGAAAGTTGACAGCAAATCAGAGCCGTTGTAAAGATGTGCTATTTCCACCTCAAATGTACCATATATAAAAACAAATTTCCTTTCCTCTTCTACCCATTTATTTCCAAACAGCAAATCACCTTTCCACCATTGCTTTGGCCTGTAGCATTATATTAGTCTTCTTAACCAAATGGTGGACTCACTGTGTCTGACACATGCTTTCTACTCTTCTGGGTCCTAGCTTTGCTTACTCCTTTTCTTGGCTACCTAGAATATTTTACCTCTCTTAAACACCTCTTCAGTTTCTTCCTCTTTAAAACCCAATTCAAATTGTTCTTCTATCAAAAAAATTTTTAAGACCATCTTAAACTGAAATCTTATCTTCCTTTTCTAATACTTTTTCAAGCATTAATTATAAACTGTTATGATTTAACAAATATAAGGTACCTTATTTTGAGTGTTACCCTAAACTGTTTAATTTTAAAGCATTATGTAACTTATTCCATGTTTTTGTTTTCCTCTCTGATTATACAGTAAGCCTTTGCCAGAGTAGAGACCATTCATCTTAACATATGTTTGTCTCCCACACTGCCCAATACAATAGCTACATGTAGAATTATGTCTTTGGGCCTATTTCGTAAATCGAAGGCAGGACTAAGTAAAAAACATTATTAAATTTATGAGTTAACTTTCTGTTCCTGAAAATATTTTGACTAAAAATTTTATATTCCTAATTTATAATTTTTAAATTTTGTGTGCAGTGGTTCTCTTATCATCTGCTTCTATCATATATTTGAGATTATATTTTCTCCCAGTTGATCAGAAATAGAAACAGTTGAATTGAATCAGAATAGTTCATAAGAGTATTCCTAAGCACTGAAAACATTTACATCGATGTCTTCATCCTTGTTCCCTGCCTCAGAAAAATCTTGTATTTCTTTGAGATATTGTTTAATATTTGGGTTTTTTAAACATTTCGGATGAATTTTTAGTTTTTTTTCTTTAATAGGTACGGAAAAGTTGAAGCTACTCGCATATTGTTAGAGAAAGGAAAGTGCAATCCAAACCTTTTAAATGGACAACTTAGTTCTCCTCTTCATTTTGCTGCTGGAGGAGGACATGCTGAAATAGTACAGATTCTCCTAAACCATCCAGAAGTTGACAGAGTAAGTTGTTTTCTAGAATTTTCTCTCTTTCTTCCTTCCTTTCTTCCTTTTTCATACAGTGAATAACAAGTAATGACACTAAAATGTTCAGTTGTTCACTTAAGAGGTCAGCTGAAAGATAAAAACAAATTTCACTTACTATATAGAATAAGTAATATTTATATATAAACTTTGCTTTTGTGTATAATTTTAAAAATTGTAGTAAAGTATACCTCCTAAAATTTACCATTTTTAGCCATTTTATTTTTTATTTTTATTTTTTTTGTTATTTTGGGGCCGCACCCAAGGCATAAGGAGGTTCCCAGGCTAGGGGTCCAATCGGAGCTGTAGCCGCTGACCTATGCCAGGGCCACAGCAACGTGGGAACCCAGCCATGTCTGCGACCTACACCACAGCTCATGGCAACACCGGATCCTTAACCCACCGAGCAAGGTCAGGGATCGAACCTACAACCTCATGGTTCCCAGTCAGATTCGTTTCCACTGTGCCATGAAGGGAACTCTGTATTTAGCCATTTTTAGATTATAGATCAGTGGCATTAAGTACATTTACACTGTTTTACAACCATCACAATCATTCACCTCCAGAATGTACATAAACTTTAATTTCTTTTCAATTTATAGTGTATTTCCTCAAAAATATCTTTAATGAGGAAACAGATTTGCTATACATTTTTTGAATTTGTAATAACAAGTAGTTTATAAAGGGAAAAATAATGACTTTAACAAAATCTTTGTTGTTGCTTTACTCAGAACTTGTAAAAAATAATCATATCGATTAATGCTTTGCATCTTTCAACTGTCAGTTCATGCAGAGCATGTACTAAGGTGGGGTAAGCATGGTTAATATTTACTTAATACTTGACAGTAGTCTTTTTTATGAAACTTTGAATAATATTTTCCTTATTTGTATATTTGTAATGCCTTTTTTCTTTAACTTCTTCTTTTTCCCCACATTTCTAGCACATAACAGATCAACAAGGAAGATCTCCTTTAAGTATCTGTGAAGAAAACAAACAAAATAATTGGGAAGATGCTGCAAAATTGCTGAAGGAAGCCATTAACAAACCAGTAAGAATTACCTTCATACATACTAGTTAGAGCCTGGAGTTCCCGTCGTAGCTCAGTGGTTAACGAATCTGACTAGGAACCATGAGGTTGCGGGTTTGAACGCTGGCCTTGCTCAGTGGGTTAAGGATCCAGTGTTGCCCTGAGCTGTGATGTAGGTTGCAGACGAGGCTCGGATCCCGCGTTGCTGTGGCTGTGGTGTAGGCCGGCAGCTATAGCTCCTGTTAGACCCCTAGCCTGGGAACCTCCATATGCTGCAGGTGCGGCCCTAGATAAGGCAAAAAGACAAAAAAAAAATACTAGAGCCAAACATCATATTTAAATTAATAAGTAATTTGAGGATCTTCAGCAGAGTAGTAGGATGAATGTATGGATGGCTTCTTTACTGCTTTTATAAACCTCATAGTTACACTTCAGATGCAATAAATTTGTTATCATCCCTAACATTTGGACATTTAGTCTCCCATATCAAAATAAAAGATGATGTATAAATCAATCACTTAAAATTAACTACAATTGCATTTTAAATCTCTATACTTGATATGCCAATTACAAATTGTAATCTATTCATGGAAGCTCTCTCTCTACTTAGGCCTTCTAAGCAATACTTTATATTTGTAAATATTATACATCATTCAGTAATACAGTTTCAGCAAATTACTTATCCATTACAGATTCATTTTTCTTCTCTAGATAGTGAATGGGTTAAAATAGATTTCCCAGCTTTTTTATTCTGCTAGTTCAACCTGGCCTTTCCATATACTTATGTCCAAAATAATTAGTAGTGGCATTAAGATAGAGAAGAATTAGCAATTAGAAAAAACTCAGTTATACCTAAAAGTTATAATAATAAAGCTATTATCAATTTAAAAATTGTTTCAAAATTTGCAAACCAGATGAAAGGATTTATACCAGCTGATAAAAGTTTGATACCAATAGGTATCACCTGTATGTCTGAGCCTTTCCAGAAATTTCCATTCACAGACAATAAGTATTTGCTGAGTATTTCTATAAATTTAGCACCATGAAATGCTGAAAGTGATAAGTGATAAAGAATATATTCATGATCTCTGCCTTTAAGGAAAATTACTCACACACACATTCATACGCATTTTTGTCAAACACTGTTCAATGAGCACAAGACAAAGGCAAGGAAATAGGTATAAGTGGTAAAAGGCACCCTTATGTTATACTTCACTGCAGTTTTTAAAATAAATAAATAAATAAATAAATTGTTTATTTGTTTGTTTATATTTTGGCCACCCGCAGCATATGGAGTTCCCGGGTTAGGGATCAGATCCAAGCCACAGTTGTGATCTGCGCCACAGCTATGGCAACGCTGGATCTTAACCCACTTCCTGGCCAGGGACTGAACCTGTGTCTCAGCACTCCAGAGACTCTGTTAATCCCATTGTACTACAGTGGGTACAATTTATTTTCTAGTTGTATAATTAAAACATTTTTTATTTCTCATATAACTTTTATATCTGAATATATAAGATAAGAATTAGGTACTTTTATCTAAAATGAACTGTCCTGGGAGCTGTTTGGAAACATCAGTTACTTCCCATAACAATAAAAATGTACTGAAAATAGCATTTTTTTCTGGGATTTTCTGATCAGAGGAAAGAAATTGGCTCCAGGTCCATTGTTCCATAACTTTTATTTATGAAGTCTTCTATCACACATTCCTCTTAGGAAAAATTATTGCTGGTACATATTTCTACATTATAATTTGTGGCCCACCAAACTCATGAGGTACTTGACTAACCGGATTTAGTTAACCAAATCTATGTCCCCTATTTGATATTTACATTGTACATTGATGGCTTTACCCTCTCAGAAGATTCTGAAGTTGAAAATTTTTTTTAGAAACAGTTTGCCTTAGTTTCTGAAACTTGTTTGATCATAGAATGAATATTCAGATGAAAACGTGTTAGAAAATATAAATAATGAAAGTAAAATTTTAAAACTTATCACTGGAAGATTCTCACTTGAAGCAGTTTTTCTGATAATTTCCACGTTAGAAATCTATAATAAAGCAGATGAAGTTGAAATTAAAGCATTTTGTTGGATTGGGATGTATAATTCTAACCAGGTTGCATAATTTATTATCATTCTTTGTCCTAGTATGAAAAAGTTCGGATATACAGAATGGACGGATCTTACCGTTCTGTTGAACTGAAGCATGGAAATAATACCACAGTGCAGCAGATAATGGAAGGAATGCGTCTCTCTCAGGAAACACAGCAGTATTTCACTATCTGGATCTGTTCAGAAAACCTAAGTAAGAAACTTGTTATTCTGTTGTATAAATGTAATTATACCTTTTTGAGAGCGGGATGGTAAATTTAAGTATAGCATTGATTATTACTGACTTCTACATTTTCAAGTGATACAGTGTTCTTCTATTTTATATAAATTTTGTTCAAACTACTGAAACAGATAAGCCTCTGCTTCCTCTTGCTCCCTTTAATCATACAAAGTATGAAATGGTAAAAAACAAAATATTTTTTCTTTGGCAATGGAATTGGATCTGAATGCTATTGAAAGTAGTGCTCATCCAATTTGCCTTTATTTTCAGTGTTTATCTCATTTCAGAATAATACAAATGTTCTTTTTCTTTTCTTCCTTTTTTTTGTTTTTTTTTTTTTTTTGGCTGCTTCATAGCATATGGAAGTTCCTGGGTCATGGATTGAGTCCGAGTCATAGCGGCAACCTATGTCACATCTGCTGCAATACTAGATCCTTTAACCTGCTGAGCCAGGCCAGGGATCAAACCTGCGCCTCTGCAGCAACCCGAGCTGCTGTAGTTGGATTCTTAACCCACTGCACCCTGGTGGGAACTCCTTACATTCTTAAAAAGCAGTTAACCTCAAATTGGGTAGTAATACTGATTAAAGTCAATATTATATTAAATTTAGGCCTGTAATTTGTGTGTATTCAGTACTTAGTATACTTAGTTTAGCTTAATACAAAGTTACTATGCATTGGTAAAATTGGTTCATTTTTACATTATCATTTATAAAAGGAAAGATGTTTTTCAGGCCTTCAGCTCAAGCCTTATCATAAACCACTGCAACATGTTCGTGACTGGCCAGAAATACTTGCTGAATTGACTAATTTGGATCCCCAAAGGGAAACACCACAGCTTTTCCTAAGAAGAGATGTGAGACTTCCTTTGGAAATTGAGAAAAAGGTTTGCTTAGAAATCTTATTTATAGTTATTTAAATGTACAGGATCTACTGAGTTCCTGTTATAAGCACTAGAGGCAAAAATTGTGCTCATCCTATACAGGAGGGTTTATTTCTGTTTTTCTGTTTAGTCTTCACATCCCTATTGTTAGTGCTAGAGTTTGAGTCTGTCTACTTACAAAGCCCCTATTTTTTTTTCCTTCTTCCATTTCTATATCCACTTTTTTAGAATACAAAAGAAATAGAGAATCCATCCCAGAGAGAATTACCAACCAGATGGGAAACAGCTTGTACAGAAAAAAATTTTACAGTAGTTATAAAGGGAGTACAGTGTCAAACTTAGTAAAGGGCTAATCAGTTGTATAAATTTCAAAGGAGCAAAGAGATGCATTGGTGTAGGGAGAGAACAGAAAAAAACATTCTAGATAGAGAAGATTATATTTACAAAGAGGACATTAAAAAGTTATCCTCAAAGTTAATAAGTAACCTTTTTTTTTTATTAGGGCTGCACCTGTGATACATGGAGGTCCCCTGGCCAGGGGTCCAATCGGAGCTAGAGTTGCCGACCTACGCCACAGCCACAGCAACATTAGATCCAAGCTGCATCTGTAACCTACACCACAGCTCATGGCAACGCCAGATCCTTAACCCACTGAGCAAGGCCAGGGATCGAACCCTTATCCTCATGGTTCCTAGTCAGATTCATTTCCACTCTGCCATGATGGAAACTCCAGTAAGTGACTTTTCTTGACTCAAGGGAGAACTATATAGATAGTAAATGATGAGAATGGAATTTCATTTGATAGAAGAGTTCTGTCCCAAACTTGTATGTTTGCACTTGAATTACTGTAAATGTTAGAGGAGAGGTGATATAATGCCATCTGAAGGATGAACAGACAAGGAAGAAACCTAAGGGAGATAAATTACAAGTTAAACTAGATGATAGTCTAAACACAGTGGTAGATGTAAAAACGGGGGGAAAGACAGGTTCCAAGTTCAAATAAATTTGCTAAAGCAAAAATGCACAATGCATTACCTCACTCTTTAAGGAAAATTAGACAAGGTTAAGCAAATTTCAGCACATGAAAATTTCAGTGACTTTGTACAAACTTGGTAAATGTTTTATGCCTGACTATTCATATTGTCCCTCTAATATTGTCAAACTAAAGTTAGAAAAGGCACTTGGCAAAATCTCACAACTTTTCATGATAAAACTCTGAGAAAACTAGGAATAGAGGGGAACTTCCTCAATTTAATAAATGGTGTTTATGAAAAACCCACAGCTAACATGCTCAGTGGTGAAAGACTGAAAGCTTCCTATGCTCAGTGGTGAAAGACTGAAAGCTTCCTTTCTGAGATCAGGAACAAGACAAGGATGCTTGCTTTCTCACTGCTGTTTAACATAAAACAAAAGTTTTCTTTTTTTTTTTTGGCTTTTCAGGGCCACACTCGTGGCATATGGAGGTTCCCAGGCTAGGGGTCGAATCGTAGCTACAGCTGCTGGTCTATATCACAGCCACAGCAGTGCAAGATCTGAGCCACATCTGCAACCTATACCACAGCTCACAGCAACACCAGATCCTTAATCCACTGAGCGAGGCCAGGGACTGAACCTACAACCTCAAGGTTCCTAGTTGGATTCATTTCCACTGCACCACAATGGGAATTCCTAAAACAAGAAATTCTAACCAGAGCAATTAGCCACAACCCATCCCCCCCCCAAAAAAAAATGTAAGAAAGGAAAGGAAAAAAGAAAAGGCATCAACATTATAAAAGAAAATGTAAAACTGTTGATCACAATGACATGATTTCATATATAGAAAATACCAAAACATATACACAGAAGCTGCTAGAAGTAATAGAATTGCAGGGTACAAGCTCAGTGAACAAAAATTGGTTATTTGCATACATCAGCAACAGACACTCCAAAAGACAAAATTAAGAAATCCATTAAAATAGCTTCTAAAATAATAAAGTACGTAGGGGTAAATCAACAGAAGAATTGCAAGACTTGTACACCAAAAACTATAAAAAACATTGCTGAAAGAAATTAAAGAAGACCTTAGTAACTGGAAAGATATCCCATGTTCAAGGATAAGACAATATTGTTAAAACATCAATAAAAGCAAAGCGATCTACCAATTCAACACAATTCTCTAACAACAGACTTTTTTACAGAAATATGAAGAATAACAATCCCCAAATTCATTGCAAAGGGCCCGGAATAACCAAAACATTATTGAAAAAGAAGAATAACGTTGATGGATTCACATTTCCCAATTTCTTACTACAAAGCTGCAGTATTTTAAATAATATGGTAATGGTATAAGGACAGACATAGATCAATGGAACAGAATTGAGAGTCCTGAAATAAACCCACACATCCATGCCAACTGCTTTTTGTCAGGGATACGAAGTACATGCAGTGAAGAAAGAATAGTCTCTTCAACAGATGATGCCGGGACAACTGAAAATTCACATTCAAAAGTACAAAATTGGACCCTGATCTTACATTGTACACGTAATACACTGAGTTCAGTGTATCAACAACCTAAATATAAAAGCTAAAACCATAAACCTCTTAGAACAAAGTATGTGAGTAATTTTCATGGCTTTAGATTTGGCCATGAAGTTTTAGATATGACTTCATCAAAATTAAAAGGCATTTGTAAATGAAAGGATATTATCAGGAAAGATGAAAACCTACAGGAGTTCCTGTTGTGGCTCAACTGGTTAAGAACCTGACTAGTATACATGAGGATGCAGGTTTAATCCCTGGCCTTGCTCAGTGGGTTAAGGATCCAGCATTGCCACAAGCTGCAGCAACAGGTCACAGATGTAGCTCGGATTCCGTGTTGCTCTGGCTGTGGTGGAGGCCAGCAGCTGCAGCTCCAGTTCAGCCCGTAGCCTGGGAACTTCCATAGGCTGCAAGTGCAGCCCCAAAAAGACCAAAAAAAAAAAAAAACCTACAGAATGGGACAAAGCATTAAAATATTTGCACATCAAGTATCTGAAATACCTGAAATTAGTGTTTACTATGCAGAACATAAATAGAACTTCTACAGCTCAACAAAAAGACAATCCAGTTAAACTGTGTAAAGGACTTATTTAACATTTCTCCAGTAAAGATATGCAAGTGGCCAACAAGCACATGAGAAGATGTTCAACATCATTAGTCATTAAGGAAATGCAAATCAAAACTCAAAGACAACTACTTCACATCTACTAGGAAGATAGCTATAATAATAAAAACTTATAAAGGAAAATGAAGTGTGTTGATGAGTAGGTAGAGAAATTGGAACACTTGCACATTGCAGATAGGAATATAAAGTGATGCACCCTCTGTAGAAAATAATTGAGTTCTTTAGAAAAAACTAAACATAGAATTGCCATATGATCCAACAATTCGACTCCTAGGTAAATACTTAAAACAAGAACTCAAACAGATACCTGTATTCCAGCATTCATAACAACATTCAGAGCAACCAAAAAGGTGGACACAAGTTAAGTGTTTATCAACAGATAAATGGATAAAGAAAATATGGTATATACAGACAATGGAATGGTATTCAGCCATAAAAGAATGAAGCTCTATACATGTCATAACATGAGTGAACCTTGAAAACATGCTAAGTGAAATAAGCCAGACACAAAAGAACAAATACTGTATGATTCTTATTTTAAATAAATATCTAGAACAGTCAAATTCATAAATAATATACTAATGGTTACCACAAGTTTGATGGGGTGAGAGAATGAGGACTTAATGTTTAGAGAGTTTCAGTTTGGGTGATAAAAAATTGTAGAATTAGTGGCTGATGCTCAAAACATTTCAGATATAAATAATGCCACTAAATTATACACTTAAAAATAGTTAAAATGGCAGATTTTGTTACACAGTACTTAAAATGTACTAGATCTATGAAATCTGCACATAATCTAAGTATGCTCAGCCTGTGTTCTTTCTCCACCTAAGTAAATTTTAAAGTTGACTGGTAGATCAAGAGCAATAATACTTGGAAATTAAGGTAATTTCATACTATATTATAAATAATATAAATTGGGCTCAAGTGAGAAAGAAGCATTGATTAGTGTGTATTTAGGTGAATCAGAATCATGATCGTCTGGTAAAGTGGTTGTGGTTTTTCATTCAGTGTGTAAATAAGAAATTCCAGTGTTCCTGTTGTGGCTCAGTGGTAGTGAACCTGACTAGTATCCATAAGGACATGGGTTTGATCCCTGGCCCCACCCAGGGGGTTGGGGTTGGGGATCTGCCATTGCCATCAGCTGTGGTTTAGGCTGCAGATGTGACTGTTGTGTAGGCCGGCAACTGTAGCTATTTGACCCCTTGCCTAGGAAATTACGTATCTGCAGGTATGGCCTTAAAAAAGCAAACAACAACAACAAAAAAAAAAAAACACAAGGAAGGAAGGATGGAAGGAAGGAAGTGAGGGAGGGAGGGAGGAGGAAGGAAGGAAGGAATCCCTATTTGTACCATCAGAAAAATAGAAGAATTGCATTTTTTGATTAGGATTATTCTTTTAGAATGAAACGAGCCTGCTTTCATTTAAAAAGAAGAATTGTCGACTAATACTCACTTAAAATGCTATTAGGAATTTATCTGTTCTCTGCTAAACTTCAAATTCACTAAGTTGATTTCTAATACAAAAATATTTTCCTTCTTTTTTTCCAAGATTTTATTTTGACTAATTATAAACCCTTAGAAAAGTTGAAAAAGTAGTAAAATTCACACCATATGTCATTCATTAAATTTACTAATTTTAACATTTTACTGCATTTATTTCATCATTCTTTTCTTTGTGAATTATTTAAAATCGAGTTGCAAACATCATGGTACTCCATCCCTATGTATTTTATAATATGCAATTTCTAAGAACAAGGATGTATCTATATACTACAATACCCTTTCAACCTAATTAAAAGACTATTTCCATTATAAGATCTAATATCAGACCCATATTCAGATTTTCCCCCAATTTTTCAGTCTCTTATAACTCCCAACTGAAGGGTCTAGTCAACATTCATGCTTTCCATTTGATTATCTCTTTAGTCTCTTAATCTTGAGCAATTCCCTTATCTCTTTATCCATGAAACTGTTTCAGTTTTTTAACTATTACATGGCGTATTATATCATTTTAGATAGTATGACAAAAAATTTTTTTACATAAGAGATTTAGGTCATTTTGACTCATACTTAGATATACTTTAAGTTTTCACTTAGAAACTCTGTAGTTGATCATTGTTTCCAAGTATTCTGTAACCTAGCATTTTTCAGTCTTTGTTAATCAGATAAAGGAGTTCCCACCGTGGTTCAGTGTTTTAAGAACCCAACTAGTAGCCATGAGATGCAGGTTCAATCCTTGGCCTCGCTCCATGGGATAAGGATCCAGCATTGTCACAAGCTTAGGTGTCGGTCACGGATGTGGCTTGGATCCAGGGTTGATGTGGCTGTAGTGTAGGCTGGCAACTGTAGCTCCAAATCTACCCCTAGCCCGAAAACTTCCATATGCTGCAGGTATGGCCCTAAAAAGGCAAAAAAACAAAACAAACAAAAAAAAACAACTTAAGAGATAAAGTGAAATTTTAAAGTTTTTAAAACTTAAACTTATTCTCTCCTTCAGTGTTATTTGAAAGTGCACAGTATTTTTTGGTCAAATAAAATATGTTAAGCTCTTTTCAAACTTCATGTATCCTTCGGGGAATTGACACATTTCCTTTTATCTTTTTTTGAGGTTCACTCCTATACTGTATGAAGCACAGATTATAGAAAAATGTATAAGGAATATAAAGAGTTTTAAGTAAAATCGTGTTGGAAGTTATCCATGCTCATATCCATAAACTGATGATAATCTTATTAGACTATAAATTAGAGGTTAGCAAACTGTATTGCCATATCTGAGTTGTTGCCCATTTCTGTATATGCCTGTAAGCTATTAATGGTTGAAAAAAATTCAAAAGAATGATCTTTCATGTCACATGAACATTTTATGAAATTCAGATTTCAATATCAATATAAAAAGTTTTAGTAGAACTCTGCCATGCATTTGTTGATGTATTGTCTATGGCTGCTTTTATGTTACAGTACAAGAGCTGAGTAGTTCTAACAGAGCCTATTTGACTTGCAAAGCTTAAAATATTATTATCTGGACTTTAACTGTAAAAAATTGTCAACCTCTGCTCTAAAGCAGTAACAGCTCATTTATATGCAATTAAATAGCTTTCGCTTTTTCATATTATAGAGTGTCAAGTTATAGATTTGTAACAGGAAATTGTGGCCTAATAACAAAATTCTACTTTTTCTTTTAAGATTGAAGACCCGTTAGCTATTCTCATTCTTTTTGATGAAGCCAGATATAATTTATTGAAGGGCTTTTATACAGCTCCTGATGCTAAACTGATAACATTGGCAAGTCTGCTGTTGCAAATAGTTTATGGAAATTATGAGAGTAAAAAACACAAGCAAGGTTTCCTAAAGTAAGTATTTAAAGCAATTTGTGTTCTTGGGCTACACCCAAGATTCAGTTTAACCAAGAAAGTTTAGAAATACTACATTATTAAGAAATATTTAGACATTTGTTTGGAATTAAATAATATAAGGCATGGAATGAAGAAAAAGAACAACTTTGGTAAAGCATTCTTCAAGTTATACTCTCTCCAAAGTTTTTTTCTTATATTTAAGTATAGTTTGATATGCCTTATACTTGTTAACTTTATTTTTCCTTACTTTAAGTTTAAATAAATTCACTAAAATTGACTTGGATAAGTAGTAGAAAAAAATATCATAAGGCAGATGCATTTCAGAATCCCACCACAAAAACTAGTTCATGTTTCATGTTTAGAGAAAACACTGAAGTTTTAGCACCTCTAAAGACTGTTTATGGAGTTTCCGTTGTGGCTCAGTGGTTAACCAATCCAACTAGGAACTATGAGACTGTGGGTTCAGTCTCTGGCTTCGCTTAGGGGGTTAAGGATCTGGCATTGTCGTGAGCTGTGGTGTAGGTCGCAGACGCAGCTCAGAGCCTTTGTTGCTGTGGCTGCGGCGTAGGCCTGCGGCTACAGCTCCAATTGGACAGACCCCTAGCCTAGGAACCTCCATATGCCACAGGTGCGGCCCTGGAAAAGACCAAAAAAAATAATAATAATAATAAAGACTGTTTATTATATTTTTCAATATTCAAAAATATTTTGTGGTTATTGAAAGAAGCATTTCTCTAAATTTAGCAATATTAGACTTGTGACTTTTTGCCTAAAATGTGTAGAGTTCTCTGATATTTTGCAATGTAGTGCTTTTCAGTTTAAAAATCACATTATTTAAAGTCATTTATATCAATGATTATATTACTTTAGCTACTAAAGATGATTTACTTAAAAGATGTTGGCATATTTGCTTTCAGTGAAGAAAATCTAAAATCCATTGTACCTATTACCAAATTGAAAAGTAAGGCACCTCACTGGACAAATAGAATACTTCATGAATACAAGGTAAGCTGTCAAAGAGAAATAAATACCTTTTATAGCCTAGTTGAAATTTTTTTAGTATTATTAATATGTTTTAAACATAGGTTTATTAGATTTATATTCCTGAAATTAAAAAGTGGATACTCTAGTTCACATGCCTGAAAGGGAATGTAGCAAGATATTATTTTTAATAATGTAGAACCTTTTACTGAATACCTTCTATATGCTGGATACTGAGGTAAGGGCTAGAGAGTTTAAAAACATGAAATAATATCCTATCTTGGAGTTCCTGTTATGGCCCAGTGGTTAACGAACCCGACTAGTGTCCATGAGGACGTGGGTTCCATCTCTGGCCTCACTGAGTGGGTTAAGGATCTGGCGTTGCTGTGAGCTGTGGTGTAGGTCACAGACACAGCTCAGATCCCACGTTGCTGTGGCTGTGGCGTAGGCCTGCGGCTACAGCTCCGAATTGGACCCCTAGCCTGGGAACCTCCATATGCCATGGAAACAGCCCTACAAAAGACAAAAAAAAAAAATAATAATAATAATGATAATAATAATAATAACCTATCTCTATCCATAAAGCATTTTAAAATGTAATAGAATAGATAGACAATATTTGCAGACCTTGATATTTCTTTATTTTTTTAAATATAACATCTCAAAAGAAAAACTGCTCTTGGGATAATGTCACACAATTTTCTTTTCTTGAGAGTAGCCTTGATTTTAGAAACTCCTTAGTTGCCCTGTTTGGATTATCAAAGGTACATTGTGTTTCATATCTTTCTATTTTACTTATTTGTTTTTAGAATCTTAGTTCAAGTGAAGGTATCAGTAAAGAAATGCATCACCTTCAGCGTATGTTCTTACAGAATTGTTGGGAAATCCCTACATATGGAGCAGCTTTCTTCACAGGACAGATATTTACAAAGGCCAGCCCCAGTAATCATAAGGTCATCCCTGTGTATGTAGGTGTGAATATAAAAGGACTTCATCTTCTCAACATGGAAACTAAGGTAGAGTTTCAGCTTTTCAGCTGTTTTTGACCAGTCACATTATATAATCTCTAAAATAACAGTACTAGCCGACATGAAAAATCTAGAAATAACATAAATACAAGACTATGCATTGTAAGTTCATTTATAATAGCATGGGATTGGGGGTGAAAATGAAACGATTATCAATAAGGAGTTATTAACATATTAATTATGGTACATTGCAATACCTCACAGCCATATAAAAGAATGAATATTTTGTGTAGAATGATCTCTTAAGATATATTTGGTGCTGAACATATGTAATATGCTACCATTCATATAAAAATGGGTAGAAAAGAATATTTATACAAAGAAAACAAAAACACACAAAGAGATACATGCACCTCCATGTTCATTACAACATTATTTACAGTGGCCAGTATATGGAAACAACTTAAGTGTCCATCGGTGGATGAATGGATAAAGAAAATTGTGGTGTGTATATATGCAATGGAATATTACTGGGCCATTAAAAAGAATGAAGGCTTGTCATCTGCAGCAATATGGATGGATCTTGAGGGCATTATGCATAGTGAAATAAGTCAAAGACAAGTACTGTATGATCTCATTTATATGTGGAACCTTAAAAAAAGAAATGAAAATAATCTCATAGATACAAAGAACAAACTGATGGTTGCCAAAGGCAGGGAGTGGGAGATGGGTGAAATGGGTGAAGGGGTTAAAAGGTACAAACTTCCAGCTGTGACCTAAATAAATCATGGGGATGTAGCATAGAGCATGGTGACCAAAGTTAATAGTACTTTATTGCAGGAGTTCCTGTCATGGTGCATTGGGTTAGGGATCCAGTGTTGCTGCAGTTATGGTGTAGGTCGCAGCTGTGGCTCGGATTCAGTCCCTGGCCTAGGAACTTCCATATACCATGAGTGTGGCCAAAAAAAAAAAAAAAAATGCTGTATTGCATATTTGAAAGTTACTAATAAATCTTAAAATTCCTCATCATAAGAAAAAAATTTTGTGACTATGGTTGACAAATGTTAACAATACTTATTGTGGTGATCATATGCAATACATACAAATATTGAATCATTATGTTGTATACCTGAAATTAATATAATGTTATATGTCAGTTATACCTCAAAAAATGGGAGGAAATAAAGAGTATATTGGAATTCCCGTCGTGGCACAGTGGTTAACGAATCCAGCTAGGAACCATGAGGTTGCGGGTTTGATCCCTGGCATCGCTCAGTGGGTTAATGATCCGGCATTGCCATGAGCTGTGGTGTAGGTCACAGACACGGCTCGGATCTGGCGTTGCTGTGGCTTTGGCATAGGCTGGCAGCTACAGCTCCGATTAGACCCCTAGCCTGGGAACCTCCACATGCCGTGGATGCGGCCCTAAAATGACAAAAGACAAAAAAAAAAAAAGCATATTTACATAAATACATGTTGCTTTTATAGTCATAAAAATATCTCTTAAAGCCATTAAGGAAGGAGAACCATGTAACTGGGAATAAGAGTGGGAGGGAGACTTTACTATATAGCATTTTGCAATTATAAAATTTTTTTAAGCTGTAATTGTATTACCTATTTTTAAAAATCAATTAAATTTAAATGGAAAATACATAGTTTAAAAAGGAAATATAATAGCTGATACAAGCGGATATTCTGAAAATTAGAATTGATTACAAGAACATTTTAGGGGCAGGATGAAATGTGGATGGGATTGTGACTACCTGTTAGAGCTTTTCTAGTCCATCATCTTGATCCAGCTGCCCCTACTTAAGTGCTTTTCATCCAGAGGCTTATTACTGTGCTGTGCTCCTTTTTCTTTTTTTGGCTGCCCCATGGCATATGGAGTTTCTAGGCCAGGGATCAGATCAGAGCCACAGTTGTGACCTATGGTAACAGATGTGGCAGCGTGGGATCCTTAAGCCACTGTGCCAGGCTGGGGATTGAACCTGAGTCCTGGTACTGCAGAGATGCTGCCAATCCTTGTTGTGCCCCAGCAGGAACTCCAATCCCTTTCTCTACTCAAAGTCACTTAATATAAATATGGGGTTATCAATTATTTTAGCATATTTAACACATTTCACTGGATTAACAGCTTTCTAGTTAGTAACAGAAAGCAAATAAAAATCTATTTTGTTCATTCATATTTGTCAAGAATAGAACATTTCTGGAGTTCCCTAGTGGCCTACTGATTAAAGGGTCTGGCATTGTCACTGTTGTGGCTTGGGTCACAGCTGTACTATGGGTTCTGTCTCTGGCCTGGGAACTTCTGCATGCCATGGGAATGGGCAAAAAAATTTTTTTTAATTAAAAAATGTCCATTTCTTTTTTTGCTTTTTAGGGCCTCCCCTGTGGCATATGGAAGTTCCAAGGCTAGGGGTTGAATTGGAACTAAAGCTGCTGGCCTATAGCACAGCCACACCTGCGACCTACACCACAGCTCATGGCAACGCCAGATCCTTAACCCACTGAGCAAGGCCAGGGATTGAACCCACAACCTCATGGTTCCTAGTCGGATTCGTTTCCACTGCGCCATGATGGGAATTCCAAAAAAAGTCTATTTCTAAATCAGTTAATGTAGTGACTAAGCTTATGCATTTATAAAAAAGTACTTTAGATTAGGAAATTTCATCCTAAACCTAGTTTTTACTTTCATCATTTTGCTAAGTCTTTATTATGTTACCATTTAACTTCTGAAAGTATCCCAACTGTAGTTTAGTCATTTCATGATAATTCAGGATCATCGTTATTGGCAGCACTTATTTTATCATGCTGTAAGATATGCCTGGGAATGAAGGTAAAGAATATTCAGGGACATAGGGCAGAATAGGCAGTGACTTCAGTAATTGACTTGGAACGATTTTTTGAGGTCTCTGATACCAGTCTGCTTTTGAGTCATTTACTTTCTATTTAGACTATTTTATTCATACCAAGTAAGCTGCTGCTTTTTAGCTTGTAACCACTTTTTCTATTCCTGTTGTGCTGTTTGCTAAAGGAAACGAAAGAGAAATTCCCCTTGAAATTTCAAATTTTTCCTATGCTGTTTCAGATAAATTTTATACTAATATCTGCAAATTCTTCTTCACTGAACTGAATGATTATGCTGTGGGTGTAAAACTGAGCCTTTTCTCTAAACTGTACTTTATGTTTGACTTTTGGTAGCAGTCCAAGTTTAGGCAACAATAAAAAGTTTTACATAGTCAATGATGGTTCAGTAATATGACATTTCATATTATGAATAATATTCTGGCCCAGGAGTTGAGTGAGATAGCAGAAGCAAACAGAGATGATAATATTATTAAGAATCTGTTTTTTTCTGGATAAGATATTCAGTTTCTAGAAATATAAATAGAAATGCTGTCATTGGATATATTAAAAAGTGATTGAAACCAAGAGTAATGATATTTTCTGTCCACATAATCATTACCTGGTACTCTATAAGCTGCTGATAAAGTTATGGCACCAGTAAAAACTCTAGCATAATTACATTTTTAAACCATCAAAGATGGGAACAGTCAGCTTGTCCTCAATTGTCTTAGATTGACCAAGACATGCTAGGGTTGAATTTGACAAGCTTGCTTAAATAAACATCTTCATCTGCAAAAATACTTTCATTTTCATTTAAAACTAATTGTGGGATTAGTTTCCTAGATTAAATCTCAGGAAAAGACATAGAATACACCTGTTGTAGGTTTTTTTTTTTTAATCTACCTTCTACATTTTGTTTTTCTTTGGAATAATGAAAGTTGCCTTTCAGAAATACAGCTCAATTTTATACGCTCATCAGAGACTTTCTGTCTATATAAAATGTAAACACTATTGAATAGATACATGCACTATGTTATAGTTCATTGTTTCTATGGTGAGACCATTGCTGTCTTGATAACTGAACCATACTTGTTTCTGTATCTTTAATCTTAGTAATACCACTGCTACTTCCAGTCAATAGATTATCCTTTGCTGGTATCAGTTTATGCTGGCTATAATGCCCTTCTGAAATAAAACTGGTTCTTTAAATACTCACACAGTGCCATTCTTCATGATTACTTGTCAACATCACTACTTCTGTCTGTCCTGGTTGGCTCAATGCTACTTTTCACTTCCGTGGTTTCCCTTTTCTGCTCTTAACTATCTCTGCCATTTCTCTTGTCCTTTTTGACTTCCCTTACTAAGCACTTTGCCCTCTGCAGGTTTTATCTCCTGATAACAGCTGCCTTTTCCTTATGGAGCAGATCTCTCAAAACCACCATGTGGACTCTCAATCTCTTCAGCTCCATTCAGCTGTTTTCATTAATTGCAGATTTCTCAGAAATTCTTCCTTCCTGCACATTGTCCTTTAACAACAAAATCTTTATTTTTAACTTATGGCTTCAGTGCTTTTGTTGGCCGTTTGACATACATGTGATTGAGGAGTTACTGTACCACATTTTTTTTGTATATTAAACTGTTTTGAGGCCATATTAGGCTATTTCCTGAAACAAATTTCAAATCACTGATCCAAAAGATAGGCAGTTTAAGGTATTATGATATCTTGACTCAGTGTTTCAATGTATGCTTTGTAAAATAGCTATTTTAGCAGATCCTGTCTATAAGTTAGGTTTTATAAGTTAGTTATTTTTAAGCAAGATGTTATTTTCCCATTATACATGGTATATACTCATGAAAATTAATTATGTTTTCCTTATAGAACCTCACTTTCAAAATGTCCTAAGCCATTATCTTTCTGGTACTTCCTTAGTTTATGACTTAAACCATTATGTTAAGAACTGCTCATCATACATCAGTGCCTGAACAGTGCTGCTCTCTCAGAGGAGCATTTGATCTCTGTGTTATTTTAATTCTTCACTAGAATTATTTCACTTAGCATAATGCCCTCAAGTTCTATCCATGTTGTTGCAGTTGATAGGATTTCCTTATTTCTCATGGCTGAATATTTGTGTGAGTGTGTGTGTGTGTCCATTGGCTATACTTACATTTTTATTATTGCTTAATAATAAAAAAGATATATTGCATTCCTATTTAAACATACAATTACATTAGAAGGTGTAGGAATAGGGTAGTCTAGTTTTTTAAATGGTTCTGTTGAATATATGAAGGGTATATTACTAATTTTTTAAATTATGGTTATATTTACAGTAAATATATTAGTGTGCTTTTGTACGTACAGTGAGATGAAATTGCCTAAGTCTGTATGTTACCCATTACAATAAAGTTCAGATCTGAAATTACTATATGAATATTCAAAAGGTAACTGAATAAAGTAAAAGGAATTGTTTTTAACATGCAGAAAGTAAAGCTTACAGTACACTTAATTTTCCTGATAGTAAATGATAGAATGGACATCTTTTTTTCCCCATCATTGGATAAGTTTAAGGTGTACAATGTGTTGATTTGATATATTTCAAAATGATTACCACCATAGCATTAGCTAACACCTCTATCACATCACGTAATTACAGCTTTTTTTTTTTTTTTTGGTGAGAACATTTAAGATCTAGTCTCTTAGCAACTTTCAAGCCTGTAGTACAGTATTGCTATTGCTAACTATAATCATCATGCCCCATATTAGATCCTCAGAACTTTACTGTCTTATAACTGAAAGTTGGTGCTACTTGCAAGGACCAGCATCTCCTTGATTCCCTCTACCCGCAAGTCCCTGGTAACCACCATTCTACTCTATGTTTCTGAGTTTGGCTTTTTTAGATTCCACATTTTTGTGATAGCCTATGGTATTTGTGGTTTTTTTTTTTTTGTCTGACTTATTTCACTTAGCATAATGCCCTCAAGTTCTATCCATGTTGTTGCAGTTGATAGGATTTCCTTATTTCTCATGGCTGAATATTTGTGTGAGTGTGTGTGTGTGTGTCCATTGGCTATACTTACATAGTGCAGAATGGGCACCTAAATTTTTTTTTTGTCATTCTTATACAATGAATATCATTGTTCAGCGCAGTCTCCTGAGAGTTTACCATGTATGTGGCCCTCTACTGCAGGCTGTGTGAAGTTAGTGTGGGCGCTTTGAACAAAATTTTATTTTAAAATAAAACCATTGTGTTTAGACCTGGCTGGTAAGTACAGAAAGTAAGAGAAGATAGGTGTCATTTAGTAACTATTTCAGTATAACGATTTCTAATTACGTTTCAGGCTTTGCTCATCAGTCTTAAGTATGGTTGTTTTATGTGGCAGTTGGGAGATGCTGATTCATGTTTTCAGATCCATAGTATGGAAAATAAAATGAGCTTTATCGTACATACAAAACAGGTAAGTACTTAATTATTCTGGACTTTTAATAATAAACTCTATTAATAAGGTTATTTCTTTTTTACAAATGACAATCAATTTTACTTCAAGAAAGACCACTAACATAAAATTAATACATTTAACACCAAGGTAAAAAGGCAGCCCTTTTTTTTTTTTTTTTTTGTCTTTTTGCCTTTATGTAGAGCCGCACCCGCGGCATATGGAGGTTCCCAGGGTAGGGGTCTAACAGGAGCTGTAGCTGCCGGCCGACGCCACAGCCACAGCAACGCGGGATCCAAGCCGCGTCTGCAACCTACACCACAGCTCACGGCAACGCCGGATCCTTAACCCACTGAGCAAGGCCAGGGATCGAACCCGCAACCTCATGGTTCTTAGTCAGATTCATTAACCACTGAGCCACGAAGGGAACTCCAAAAAGGTAGCCTTTTCTAAGCAAAGCCAGAAACTTATCTGAATAATTTATTGCAGTCTTAAAACAATGAAAAATTCCTTTTCAAACAGATAACTATCTTTCTACTCCCATGTTTGTCATTTATACATTCTTAAATATTTCATATTTATTGTCAACATATATTTTACTTTTTAGGCTGGCCTTGTGGTAAAACTACTGATAAAGCTAAATGGACAGTTAATGCCGACTGAAAGGAATTCATGAGAGGAAAGCAACTGATACTTAAGCCACCACATTTTGTAATGTAGATTTTTTTCCATGAAAGATTTCTTGAACTTACATTTAACAAGGCAGTTAGTTTCTTGTAATATATATGTATACTATTACATTGTACAGAATCTGTACTTATGTTTGGTGTGTAAGATACCAGTTAGTTTTATATAATATCCACATAAGCTAATTAGTTTTTAAGAGAAACACACAAAAAGGTGTAGATTGATAGCCTGTTTAATATTAGACACAATAGTAGGCTTTATAAAAAGTTAGTTTTGGTAAATGTAAAGAATTTAGAGTGGAATGTGATGAAATTAAAATGTAGCTTTGCTATGACTTTGTGTGTCGGTTCAAAATATAAAGTCAACGCGATTTGAATAAAATGTGTTTTCTACTTAAAGCATATATAACACTTATTTAAAATGTTTTTTTCAAAACATATGAACATTTCTCAACATGTTTTTAAAAGGCTTAGCTAGAATGTTTATCTAGTATCAGTATTTCTTAAAGTACTATAGTTCTTGAACTCCCTGAATTCTAATTACCTGTGTGCCTCTTTAAAAACAAGAATTTCAGGGACTCATTCTAGACAAGTTCACTCACTCTTTTAGAATTAGCAGGGCCTGGGAATATTTTCTTAAGTTTTAATTTGCCTTCTGTTGAAATTATTACAAACCCAGTATGAATTTAGATTATTAAAGTTAAGTAAATTACACAAAACTGTCTGGCATACAAGCACATACATATAACAATCTCTGGATATTAGTAGTTACATTTATTAAGAACCTGTATTTTTATGAGGTGGCTTAATGATGTATTTATGTTACCTTTACATTATATGAAGTAGATCACCAAATACCTGGTTGTTTTATTTAGGAGAGTACTGATGTCACATGAGGCGCTACCTTGTTTAATCTTCTATTTAATAAGCTTGGAAATTAGTCTTTCCAAACTGACAGACTGATGTGTTCTAAGTTCAGAGATACAGCATTCATATTTAAAATTATCCTACCGATTGCAGATGATATTTTTGTATTATCATCTACTTTTCACATTGAATTTTCCATATTTTTAATAGTGATCTTCTTAGCTTTATTAAAATTAAGGTTATGTGGTTAAGTTTAATGAAAAAGCTGATTTTTCTCTAATTCTGTGCTTAGCACTTTTAACTCTCCAGAGAGAGTGCTCAGTAGCCTCAACTGTTACCAAATACCCTGTTGACTCCTAAGCCTTAAACTTCAACCTCAGCTTCTCTCTTGTGCTTTCTTTTTTTCCTTTTTAAAGCTGCACATGCAGCATATGGAAGATCCCAGGCTAGGGGTCGAATTATAGTCATCACAGTTACGGCAACACCAGATCTGAGCCACATCTGCCACCTGCCCCATAGCTTAACAGCAGTGCCAGAAGCTTAACCCATTGAATGAAGCCATGGATCGAACCTTCATCATCATGGACACTATGTTGGGTTCTTTACCTGCTGAGCCACAAGGGAACTCCCTGAACATAAATTTAAAAAAAAATTTAAAGTACGTTACAGAATCACAACTTGCTATGTAAATGCTGAAAATTTACCAAAAATATATGTAGATTTAATGAAAGTATAAGTCCTTACTCAAATTTGAACAGTGAGTAGTCAAAGAAAATCATAGGTTACATGCTCAGAAATACAGACAACTTTAAAAATGGGAAAATGCTAATCTTTGCTAACAAAAATGCAAATCAACCTTATTAAAAGAGTTCAAATTGTATGAAATAATAAAACAACTTATATTAATAAAAAACAATGATAGTATAGGACCAAGACAACATATGAGAAAATATTCTGGGTGGTGCTAAAAATTGGTTAAATCTTCTGGTAAAGCCATCTGGACAATGTTTTCTCCCCTTGACCTGATGATCCCACATAGAGGACAGTCCAAGGATGAGCCCACTGCCTCTACTTTCTCATTTTCAGTGCTTTAGTGATACAGTTTGCCCTCTTGCCTAGGGAGTAAACCATATGTGCTTCAATTCAGCAGGGGAAAGGTAAGTTTGAAAGAAAATTGTACAGTTAAAAATAATATTTACCCTAGGCAATTGCTTTTAAAGCAAGTCTCTGCCAGAGCAAACCAAATGCTTTAGTTGTTACAGGATCATAAAATAATGACATTAACTCAATAACATGAGCAAATAACACACTTAAAATGTCAGATAGCAATCAGCAAATCATTTGCTGACTTTTGGAATATGCTATGTGATCTTTTAATAACATGCCTTCCCAATTATATTTTACAGATACTGATAATACTTGTTCTTTGTATTTACTGAATATATGCCACTAGGGCAGTGAAAGGTAAAGAACCTAAATGGCATATCACATGCAGATAGAAAAATGGATAAATTTTTCACTTTAGTCAGTTCTGCACTACCATTCCTTTCTGGATTATTTGCTTTCAGTTAATATTAAGTTTAGTTTTGTATGTATAGTACTCAGAAGAAGAAAAGCCAAATCTGGATTTTTAATTTATTTTAGCTATTTCACCCAGAAATAACTTACTTTATACAGTCAAAAGTTAGATATTAATTAATGTTATCCGAACTTCAGCTTACTTGTTAAATTACTAAATTAACATCTTAAAATACATGGATAGTCACATGCCACGTATTGTTTTATGTTGTATAAAGGCTTAGAAGCAGAGTTTTACTAAGTATTATAAAATTAATAACATTTCCCCCTCTTTCTTAGTCATAATCAGGCACTGACATGAATGGTAAAATATGTCATTTACATTACTGTCTAAATGAAGAAAGATACAGAAATAGAAAATTTCCAAGATGGAGTAAACACTATTATAGGAGTTACCATAATGAAATGTTTTTGAAAATTATTTTTTTAAGTTCTAAATAAAATTTGATAAAATTCTTAGGTAAGGGTAATCTCAGTCTCCTTTGTATGAAGAGTTGAAATTATACATCAAAAATTTAGTATTTAAACTTCCTAAAAGAAAGGGAGTGAGGAGGATAAGAAAACTACCTGTATTCTAAAGACCAACGGTAATATGAATTGTAGTGTTAAGATAAAAGCTTGTTTCACCTCTACCTATTCTGAATAAAGAAAGTAAGTATACTACGTAGCACTTTTTAATGCCCTTGACACTAGATTTCTGGGAACACTAGCAGATTACATTATTTTCCAGCAGTCTGGTAAGGATATACAAACAGACACATAGATCAATGGAATAAAATAGAGAGCCCAGAAATAAACCCACACATACACAGTTAATTTATGACAAAGGGGCCAAGAATATACAATGGGGAAGGGAAAATAACCTCACTAAGTGGTGCTGGGAAAGCTGGACCACTACATTTACCATACATGAAACTAACTCAAAACGGATTAAAGATTCTAACCATAAAACTCGATAAAAGCAAAGAGGGTAAGCTCTTTGACATAGGTCTTTGTGATGATTTTTTGAATTTGACACCAAAAAGTACAAACACACACACACACGCGCGTGCGTGCGCGTGCACCCACAATGGACTATTACTCAGCCAGCAAAAAGAAATCTTGCTGTTTGTGACAACATGGATGGACCTTGAGGGCAGTGTGCTAAGTGAAGTAAGGCAGAGAAAGACAAAAACCACATAATCTCTTTTAAGTTTGTGAAATTTAAAAAACCTCAACTCATAGACCCAGAGAATAGATTGGTGGTAACCAGAATTAGGGGAGAGAGGGGGCTGAAATGGATGAAGTGGGTCAGAAGGTAAAATTTTCCTATCAAAGCATAAAGTCCTAGGGATATAACATACTGCAAGGCAATTGTAGTTATTAATACCATATTTTATTTTTAAAAGTTGCTCTGGTTGCTCACCTTCAGCCCTGGTTCCTGGTTTGGAGCCTGGCCAGGCCTGAAGAATGGCCCTGGGGAGTAACCAAAGCAAAAGAGTTTGACTCCATGAAGCAGTTTGATTGAGCCAAATGTGGTGGCTTGGTGACAAGCTGGGTCCTCCACTCACTAAATGCGATTTCACCGCACCTGTATTGCCTGCTGTTCCCCGCAGACAGGAAAACCAGGTTAGACAGAAGCACAACGGAGCAGGGCTAACCGTGATGTCAGACTCTAATTAGCTTGGTGGGAGCCTTCAAGGACCAGCGACCGGGTCAGTGGTTCTCCATCCCGGCTGCTTCTTAAAATCAGATGCCTGGGCCTCCCGCGACCAATTAAATCAGAACCCCGATCTCCCTGAGAGATTTTCCAATGCTCAAGCCAAGGACCCAGACACTCTTTCTCTACTCTGCATGCGGCTACCATCGTGCATCCCTCCTGGGAATTGAATGGAGGCTCAGGCCTCCTCCCAGGTAGTGACCCGGGGCCAGCTCACAAACGCGCGGGGGCGCGGCACAGCACGGGCACCCGGCCACTCTCCCCGCGGGCCCAGGCTCGCGTCAATACGGAACAGCAGGTGCTGCCTTCGCTGGAGTCGTTGGATGCGACCCCTTCCATGACCCTTTGCGGGACTCCAGGTGACGCGATGCTCTGTGATTTAACTTCGACGACCCTCTAGGCCAAACCCAGGTTTTCTCCTCCTTCCATTTACACTCAACACCTGCAGCTCTGTATGTCCTCCCTTTCTCCATGCCTAGGGTTACTCACTTCTGTGTATGTGTGCATCCCGTCCCTCCGTGCTTTAACCTCTGTTCACAGTGGCTATTTTTTCACACTTGGGAAACAATTTGTCGATGCTGCACGATGTAAAAACACCCGGTGGCTCCCAGAATGCTTTTGTCCTTAAGCTATGTAACACATTACACTGGGTCATTGTTGAACTTACTAATATTTAGGAAAACAAAGTTGGAATCTATTTTTGCCTATTAAATTGGCAATATTTGTTTTCAAATGAAAGTCTCAGTGCTTGTAAGAATGAGATGAGACTATGTCATACACATTTTAAAAATATTTAGTTATGTGTATCAGCCTCAAAAATGTTCACATGGGTATAAAAACTGATGGCACATTCTTCAATGAACTATTTTTCAGGCATGAAAGATAAACTTTTCAAATATTTTATTTCAAATATGGTATGTTATCTATGATTGATATTCTATGATGATGTCAATGTTTCATAACTGTACTATCCAGCCAAGTATGGCTTCCTAGCACTTGAAATGTGGCTCCTGTGGTTGAAGAGCTAAATTATAATTTAATTAAATTTAACCGCATGTGGTTAGTACTATCATATTGACTAATGATAAACAGTCTCAATTAAAAAAAAAAGGTATATGTATGATGTTTATCACTGGTTATCCCTAAGAAAGTGACACCATAGTTGCTTCTCCAGCATCTATCCTTTCTTTGGGTTGCTCTAGCTCCCTGATATGCATGTACACACATATTTAGACATATATACAGATCTCATCTCTGACTCAGTTTCTCCTCTAATACCAGTCCAAACTGGGTGCAGTATTCATGGCCAATCTGTGGGTATCCACATATGGAGACAAGAGCAACCCCCGTTTAATTCTGGGTTTTTTTTTTTTTTTGCTTTTTAGGGCTGCAACTGTGGCATAGGTAAGTTTGCAGGCTAGGGGTCAATCAGAGCTGCAGCTGCCCGCCTACACCACAGCCACAGCAATTCCAGATCCAAGATATGTCTGTGACCTACACCAAAGCTTGGGGCAATGCCAGATCCTTAACCCACAGATTGAGGCTGGGGATCAAACTCTCATCCTTATGGATACTAGTCTGGTTCATAACACGCTGAGCCACAATGGGAACTCCCAATTTTGTATCTTTTAAAAATAACCCTTTTGTTACACAGCAATGTGATTGTACCTAATGCTACTAACTGTACACTTTAAAATGGTTAAGAGAATAAATTTTATGTGTGTATTACACCAAAAAATAAAAAGAAGAAAATAACCCTTTTGCAGAAAAGCAACCAAACACTTGAGAATAAAACTACCATATATTATGGCGACCTATCAAGACCACAATCCCACGTATGCCAAGCTTACTAAAGCCCAAGGGCTAAAGCCACCTGAAGAAGCCATCCCCACAAAAGCCAAGTGCACGACCTGAGCAGCTACAAAATACCAAGGTCAAAACTCTTAAGAGTATAAACCATGAACCTCATCGGCCCACAGCCTTGATTTCTCTAGATGTATTTATTTTTCAGAGTGTTTAGCTAGTGTCCTAGATGTTGCAAATTGTGGCCAGAGAATAACAGCCGTTCTCCTCCCAAGTTCTTTATCATTAAATATAACCAGGTAGAAGGGAGTCAAAATATCACATTTATTACTGATAAAGCAGTTTCGAGAGAGTGGCTTTGGTCTATAATAAAGTGAACTTGTAGTAATTCACCACTGAATTCGACATAATTACTTTGTCATCACACAGATGGACAACCTTGGCTCCGCCAGCAGGTATGTAGCCCTCTTATTCTATGAAAGACAACTGACAAGAGCACAAATCTTTCAGGAAGAAAGATCAGAAGAAGAAAGCCCCAAAGGAGCTGAGTTTATCTGTCATCCAAGTCTCCTCTAGAGGAGATACATTGGAGAGGAGGCTCAAGGCCAAGGGCATTAGAAGAAATGAAGTTTCCTCTATATGGAAATCTGAACCCAGGAGAAAGCAGTTATTTCCCCACATGTCTCAGAAAGTAAAAGAAAACTTGGACAAACCAGTAACCATTAAATCAATAAGAGATCAAAAAACAAATTTTACAGAACATTGAAGGAACAGATTATTCCTTTAACATATAAAATGCTTCAAAAAATAGATTAATTAGTATGTTACCCAGCTCATTTAACCAGCATAGAATAGCCTTGACAGTAAAATTGTATAAGAACAGTATAGAAAAGGAAAATTATTAGCAAAATTACTAACAACATAGCTATAAAAATTCTGAGTATTCTTTTCCCCTGGCTGGCAGCACAGAGGCCACATAATGCCTGGAGTTACCGTAAAAGATGTGAACCAATTTTCCTCAAACAGTCCGGGAAGCTGAAGGTCCCTGAAGGGGTGAACACTGTCAAGCTCGCCAAGCATAAAGAGGTCGCTCCCTTTGATGAGAACTGCCTCTATATACGAGCTACTTCTACAGCACAGCACTTGTACCTCTGAGGCAGCACTGGTGTCAGCTCCATGATGAGATCTATGGGGTGCATCAGAGAAAAGGTGTCACACCCAGCCACCTCAGCAGAGGCTCCAAAGGGTGTGGCCCACCCCATCTCCAAGCCCTGGAGGGGCTAAAAATGGTGAAAAAGGACCAAGATGGGGGCACAAATTGATAACTCAGGGATAGAGAGATCTGGACAGAATTGCCAGACAGGTGGCAGCTGCCAACAAGAAGCATTAGAACAAATGATACTGGATTAATAAAGTGTCTCATTCATTAAAAAAAAAATTCTTAGTGCATGTTACATTGAATTCAGAAATGAATTAAAAAGTAATATATCATGACCAAGTTTGATTTATCCAAGAAATGTCACATGTTCAATAAGGAAAATCTACTAATATAATATGCTGTATTAGTAGATTAAAGAAATAAGACAGCTTCTATCATTGCTCCTATTCCACACTGTGCAGAAGTGCTTAACAAATGCAATTACGACCATAAAAATAAAAGAGAGCTGGATAAGAAGAAACAAAAACTGCCAATATTTATGATATTGTCCTTATAGAAAATACAGGAGAATGTATAAATGTATTAGAAGTAATAAGATAGCCATCAGATTGCTACATACAAAATCAACATACAAAAATCAGTAGCATTCCTATATATCAATATTTTTAAAACTAAAAAAAGATATAGCAGTTCTAGTTGTGGCTCAAAGGAAATGAACCCAACTTGTATCCATGAGGATACAGGTTCGATCCCCGGCCTCACTCAGTGAATTAAAGGATCTGGTCTTATTGTGAGTTGTGATGTAGATCACAGACATGGCTTGGATCTGTGTTGCTATGGCTGTGGCGTAGGCTGGCAGCTGTAGCTCTGATTCAATCCTTATCCTGGGAACTTCCATATGCCACAGGCTCAGCCCTTAAAAAAAAAGAAAAATATATAGAAAACATGTATCATTCCCACAGCAATAGAGATATATCACATTATTAATTAAAAAGACTCAATATCACTTCTTGAGGGCTCACATTCAAGGGCAATGGAGTCTGATCAAACCCAACCCTCAGGGCTTCTACTCCAACAACTGGGGAGCAGATCCTACCCCCGACAGGGCAGAGACAGACACAGTGCACAGGAAGCCCCACTTCACATCCATCACAGTTTCTAGATAGTATGACACCAATCACACCTTCTATCAAGGAGATTACAGCTAGCACACTCTGAGGAAAGATGTAGCTGCTATCCACATCAAAACTAGCCCTTGTACCAAAAATACTGGAAATACAGTCTTCAAAAGGATGATCCCACCAAAAAAAAAAAGTCACCTCCCCCCCCCCCCCCGCTTTTTTGTCTTTTTAAGGCCACACTCATGGCATATGGAAGTTCCCAGGCTAGGGGTCAAATAGGAGCTGTAGCTGCTAGCCTACGCCAGAGTCACAGCAACACCAGATCCTTAACCCCCTGAGCGGAGCCAGGGATTGAATCTACGTCCTCTTGGATACCAGTTGGACTTGTTACTGCTGAGCCACAACTGCAACTCCAAAACACCCTTCCAAGACTACACAGCTGTTTCTCCTAAATTCATAGAGACAGAGAAAGCTAAATAAATGAAAAAGCAGAGGAACTATTCCTAGTCAAAGGAATAATAAAACAGGCCTCACTACTCTATTAGACCCCAAGTTCAAAAAGGATGTAATAAAAATGCTAAAGGAATTTAGAAAGATTATGGATAAAGACACAAATCACTATAACAAGCAACTGGAAAATATAAAGATGAGTCGATCAAAATTAGATAATTCAATTGCTGAGATAAAACCCATCTAGAAACAATGAACAGCAGACTAAATGACACTTCAGGAGTTCCCGTCGTGGCTCAGTGGTTAACGAATCTGACTAGGAACCATGAGGTTGCGGGTTCCATCCCTGGCCTTACTCAGTGGGTTAAGGATCCGGCGTTGCCGTGAGCTGTGGTGTAGGTTGCAGGTGCGGCTTGGATCCCGCGTTGCTGTGGCTGTGACGAGCGCCGTCGGCTACAGCTCCTGTTAGACCCCTAGCCTAGGAACCTCCATATGCTGCGGTTGCGGCCCTAGTTAAGGCAAAAAGACAAAAAAAAAAAAAAACTTAAATAAATGACACTTCAGTACCATATGTAAATCTGCAATGTCCACAATGAGAAAGGCATTCTGGGCCTGTGGCATGAGTGGTCACTGGTTGTCCCTTTTCTGTCTTCCAAAACTCGCTGAATTCTTTTATTCCCCTGTGTCTCCTTGCTCATTTTCTTTGATATTTTTTATTTCTTTCTATAATTTTAATGTGATTTTAAGAGTATCATGTGATAAATGCATGTAATCAATAAAATATCCTTAGCCAGTAATTATACCTAAATTAGTTTACCATTATGTTTTTATAATTATCAAATTATTCATTATAGAATTAAAATTCACTTGTAATTTTAACATCTTATACTTCTTTTAAAGTCAACATTTGTTTTATAGGTTTCAAAGGAAAAAATTAAACATGAAAACTAGAATTGAGTTAAAAACCTGTGTTGGTATAAAACCTCTCTGCAAATAAGATGTCTGAAAAGGAGAGTACTCCAGAAGAGGTAGAGGATGTCACTAGTCAACTTAGGGAAGAATCTAGATCATGGTCAGTGGATGAACCTAGATCTATTAAAGAATCATCAAGTTCATTAAAGGAAGCCTCGGATGGGACACCTTCCAACCAAATTAGTGAAATGTGTCCTGGAAAAAATACGTTAGGTATACATGATGATACATCAACATCCTCCTCTGGAAGTAAGGCTAAGAGACATGAAGAACGAAAGAAAACTCTCCAGTTTTCTGAAACAAGCACTAGATATGACAGCTTGCAGTCAAAAACTGAGATTTCACCAAGTTCATCATTATCAGTAACTGGGATGACTGCTGAATATCGGGCTTTCCTTGAAACATTAGAAAAAATCAGTCCACAACTCTCTGAAGAAAGTCAGATAGGACTTGCTTTAGGATTAGATAACTTTACAGTTGTCCTTAAAGCCAAGGGTTTACAAGAATTCCCGAAGGACATTTTAAAAAACAAATATGTAAAACATCTAAATTTAGATGAGAACAAAATAAAAAGCTTTAAAGGAGTAGACTCAAGTGATCTGCTAGGACTTGAAATTTTATCCATGAAAGAAAATGGGTTATCATCACTTCCATCCGAAATTCAGCTACTTCATAATTTAAAGACATTAAATGTCAGTCACAACCAAATATCACATATACCTAAAGAACTTTCACAGCTTGGGAATATCAGACAACTCTTTTTAAATAACAATTGTATTGAGGATTCTCTTTCTGGCTTGGAAAGTCTTGGAAACTTAGAAATTTTAAATTTGGCTAAAAATAAGTTAAGACATATACCAGATACTCTATCTAGTTTGAAAAATTTGAGGGTTCTCAATCTGGAATATAATCAGTTAACAATATTTCCTAAAGCTCTGTGCTTCCTTCCAAAGTTAATTTCACTAAATCTTACTGGAAACCTGATACGCAGTTTGCCAAAAGAAATAAAGGAACTTAAGAATTTAGAGAAACTTTTACTCGATCACAATCAACTTATCTTTTTGGCTGTGGAAATTTTTCGACTGCTCAGAATGAAAGAACTGCAACTGACTGACAATAAATTGGAAGTTATTTCACACAAAATTGAGAATTTTAGAGAACTTAGGATTCTAGTACTTGACAAAAATTTATTGAAAGACATACCAGAGGATATTTCCCACTGTGTAATGTTGGAATTCCTTAGTCTGAGTGACAATAAATTAACAGAACTTCCCAAGAACATCCATAAGCTTAAAAATTTAAGAAAACTCTGTATAAACAGAAATAATATAATGAAAATACCTGAAGATATCTCACATCTTAATAATATGTTCAGTCTAGAATTGGCAGGAAATATAATCACAAATTTTCCCATTGAAATAAAAAATTGCAGGAAAATAACTGAAATCGAATTGAGTTATAATAAAATAATGCATTTTCCACTAGGTTTGTGCGCTTTAGAGTCTCTTTATTATCTGAGCTTTAATGGAAATAACATTTCAGAAATACCTGTAGACATATCTTTCAGTAAACAACTGCTTCATTTAGAGTTTAATGAAAACAAACTCCTCATATTTTCTGAGCACTTATGCTCTCTTATTAATCTTGAATATCTGGATCTTGGTAAAAACAAAATAAAGAAAATTCCGCCATCTATTTCCAATATGGTATCACTCCATGTTCTTATTTTATGCTGTAATAAGCTGGAAACTTTCCCTATAGAAGTGTGTACTTTAGAAAATTTACAAGTACTTGATCTTTCAGAAAATCAAATACAGAATATTCCCTCAGAGATCTGTAACTTAAAAGGAATCCAGAAATTAAACATCTCAAGCAATCAATTTATTTATTTTCCTATTGAACTTTGCCAACTTCAATCACTGGAAGAGCTGAATATAAATCAGATAAATGGGAGAAAGGTAAGAGACATATTTTTGGGCTTTGTGGGAAGACAGAACTGAAGGGGATCAAAATTTAAGCTGTAGTATTTATGGGTGTGTGCGCATGCATGTTTAATTTAGCTAGAATATTATATTTTGTAAAGAATAGTTTTTTTTTTTTCTTGCTGTTTAGGGCCGCACCCCCAGCATATGAAGTTCCCAGGCTAGGGGTCGAATTGGAGCTGCAGCTGCCAGCCTACACCACAGTCACAGCAACTCAAGATCCAAGCACACTCTGTGATCTACACCACAGTTCACAGCAACACCAGATCCCCATCCCACTGAGCGAGGATAGGGATCAAACCCGCATGCTAATGGATACTAGTCTGATTCATTTCCACTGCACCACAATGGGAAATCCAGGACAGTTTTTTTTTTAACCCAAAATGTGGCTTACAAATAAATTTTCACATAATAGCTTTATAAGAAAATATCTCATTAAAATGAAATGTCAAGTAATTTTATAGATTTATTTTTATTTCAGTTTAATTGTAAAAGGAGTTTTAAAGTTGTGGATATAACATTATTGCAAATTTGGATAGCTGTGATAAGTAAAAAAATTCCACAAGCATACTATCATAAATACAGATCATATGCTGATACAACTTACTTTTACTTTTGCTTATGTATATGATTTTTATAAACAATTATAAAAATACTGTATACTCAATTTTAAATTCTTTTAAATATTTTCACTTATAAGAACTTTCCCATGATATAAAATAATCTTAATAGTCTAATCTTAATAATTTTAATAATCGTCTTAATCTTAATAATCATAATCTCAATGATTATTATAAACAATACATGATTTATGTAGCTAATCCTCTTAAGCATTTAGGGATGTTCTAATTTTTAAATAGTGCTGTGATGAACTTCTTCATAATACAGTCTTCTTCATATTTTACTATTTTCTTAGGGAATGGCCCTTAAAGCATTGCCATATCAATGGAAATAAATGCTGTTGTAGCTTTTCATTTTACTCAAACTCTAAGAATGAGTTTTATGGAAGTATTTTTAAATAAAAATTACTGACATATGATAAAATCTCAGTAAATGAGTGAAAAGACACAGCTATTATTTACTTATCTTTAATTTGACCTTCACAGTCAAATTAAAGTAGTTTGATAGAAGCTGGACTATTTTTAGAGCATGACTTCCCAGAATCTTTTGCTAAAAAAACTAGTCCCAAGAACTTTGAAAAGCACTGGCTTCTTTTCTGAAAGAATCACAGTGCATTCAGTATCTTAAAAGCTCTGAAAGGTCCTGCACTAAAGAAATCGGTTTCTTTTTAGAGCTGCACCTGCAGCATACGGGGTCGATTTGGAGCTGCAGCTGCCGACCTACACCACAGTTCACGGAAATGCCAAGTTCCTAACCCACTGAGTGAGGCCAGGAATCAAACCCACGTCCTCATGGATACTTGTCGGGTTCGTTAACCACTGAGCCATGACGGGAACTCCCTAATCCTATTCATTCTTTAAAGGCCATTTGAGTCCTGCATGCTATGTGAAGATTTCTTTTAGGACCCTGGTTTATACTGATATATGTTCTCTAAATGCCTACATATCTGTTGTTGTAAACTTTATTTTCGCACTGATTATTTATTGCTTAATGCTGGTTCCTCATTGTTGCACATGTGTGTATTTTGTTCCCTGAACTAAATTTTAATCTCCTTGAAGTTAAGGAATTGTCTATTTTGCTTCTTTTACATATGGAAGAACACTGAGCACAATATCCAATGTTCGCCTTGTTGTTTAGTTATTTATGAGGGCAACATATATTCAGAACTCTTTGGTTCACTCATGAAATTCCTTTATTTCAAAAGCCACTTGTGATGGCCTTATTTTTTCTGAAGATGTGTATTTCTTCTTCGCCTTAGCAGAGTATCTTAATTCCTGTTACTTTGCAATAATTTATATACAAGGAATTTTTGAGTCTACATTGTCAAACTGTGTGTCCATTACAAATCGATTTACTGAGCACGTACACAAAATCATCATGATTGGGAACTTGCATACAAAATATATAAATATGTATCATGTCATTTAAAAAATTCAAGGAAAACACACAGGAAATAATTAAAAGCAATGTCTGTGAGAGCAGAAGTAAAGAGATGAAATACAGAAAAGGATAGTTTAGAAAACTTTAGGAAGGAGAAGAAAACAAAGCAAGGTAAGCTTTAGGGAGAGAAGAAAGGGATAAGGTGGTAGCAAACACCAAGTGGTGGGAGAGTTAGGAAAGTGGTTACCAAGCCACAGGATTGAGTTGGTAGCACTGGTCAGATTGGGGAGATGCCTGGATGGTATAAAATTTGTTGTGGGTTTTATTTATTTATTTATTTATTTGCTTTTTAGGGCTGCACCCATGGCATATGGAGGTTCCCGGCTAGGGCTCAAATCAGAGCTATAGCCGCCGGCCTACACCACAGCCACAGCAACTCCAGATCCGAGCCGTGTCTGCAACCTACACCACAGCTCATGGCAACACCAGATAACCCACTAAGCAAGGCCAGGGATGGAACCCGCAACCTCATGGTTCCTAGTCGGATTTGTTAACCGCTGCACCACGACGGGAACTCCTGTCGTGGATTTTATTAAGCAAGGGAGTCACAAAGACTTTGTGACATGGTGAAAATATCTTCTTTTTAGGACAAACTCTCCTTCCATTTTATTTCAGAAAAAGTTTTAGTCATGTAAATATTTATTAAGAATACAATTGTTTAATCTTTGTTACAGTTAACAGGACTTCCAGAAGAGCTGTCTAATATGATCCAACTTAAAGAACTTGATATCTCAAATAACGCAATCAGAGAGATGCCAAGAAATATAGGGGAACTGAGAAGTTTGGTTAGTTTAAAAGCATACAACAATCAAATAAGATATCTGCCACCATCTTTTCTATCTTTAAATGCTCTCCAGCAACTAAACATGAGTGGTAAGTGTCAAGGCTAATCAATAAGTTGAGTATTAATTTCTAGGTTGTAGATTTTTCTGGCAAGACAGAATGGCAAACAGTCAACATATATATGAAGTGCCCATTGGAAGGAAATAGCTATTGCAGGTACAGAAAATAGGAGCAAACATAAGGTGCAGTTCCCTCCTGGAAAGAGGTAATAATTCATCTGGGAAATCTGAGCATATTTTCATTTCTTTACTGTGTTCTCTGCCTATACCCAGCTATTCGGTATTTCCTCCCTTTGTGAAGCTGACCTCATCCCTCCCTCTACACACTACCTACACAAAATTAGGTCAGCATTTTCTCTATTTTTTCTTCTCTTGGCTCGCCTGATCCCACTCCAATACCTCATAATACTCTACCACCTTACAGTCTTTTACAAAGTAAATCACTACAATAATGAAAAAAAAAAGTCACTCAATCTAAAAATATCAGAAAAGATTTCCCAAAGCTAGACTGGTATTTTTCTTAATAATTGTAATTATGAAATATTTCAACCATAAAGAAAATAATAAACACCTATGTACCTTACCCCCAGATGTAGAAATGTTAACATTTTGTGATATTTATTGAGATTGTTTTTGATAGTTAAGAAATAATAGAATAGAATCTTCTTTGGAGCTCCCGTAGTGGCGCAGCGGTTAACGAATCTGACTAGGAACCATGAGGTTGCGGGTTCGATACCTGGCCTTGCTCAGTGGTTAACGATCCAGTGTTTGCTGTGAGCTGTGGTGTAGGTCGCAGACACAGCTCAAATCTGACTTGCTGTGGCTGTGGCATAGGCCGGTAGCTGTACCTCCAATTTGACCCCTAGCCTGGGAACCTCCATATGCCACACAGGTTCAGCCCTAAAAAGTAAAAAAAAAAAAAAAAAAAAAAAGGGAATAGCATCTTCTTTTGTACTTCTCCCCAGAGTAGAAGTAACCATTGTACAGAAATTGGTATATATCGTCTTTCCATCCAAGTTTTTATACATATGCATCCAAAGTAACATTATTTTGAGTTTTTATTTTAATTTTTTTTTGCTTTTTAGGGCCGCACCAGCAGCATATGGAGTTTCCCAGACTAGGGGTCTAATTGGAGCTACAGCTGCCGGCCTAAGCCACAGCCACAGCAACGCCAGATCCAAGACGCATCTGTAATCCACATCACAGTTCACAGTAACGCCAGATTCTTAACACAGAGCAAGGCCAGGGATCGAACCCGCAACCTCATGGTTCCTAATCGGATTTGTTTCTGCTGTGCCACGACGGGAACTCCTATTTTGAGTTTTCAAAATGTATTAAATTTTATCATACTCATATGGTATGTAATTTGTTACCCTGTAATTTAATTTTTCATTTGTCATGTTTATAAAATTAATCCATGTTAACATATATGTAGACATTTCATTGATTTTAAATATTGTATAATATGTATAATATTCAATTATATGGTTAAATAACAATTATTCTATCTTTCTATTAATAGACAATTAGCTTGTTCCCAATTTGTTTGCTATTATAAACATCCTTGTACATATTCCTGGTATATATGTGCTTGAATATTTTTGTGTGTGTATGTGTATTGCTGTAAGTAGAACAGCTGGATCAGAATATATATATATTTGAACCTTACCATATCTGGGCAATTTATGTCCATAGTGGCTATATCAGCTAATCACACCAACAGCTGAGTTTCAAAAATTCTGTCTTTCAGTCGGAAGTCACACTAATAACCAGAGCCCTATACCTTCTTAAATTTAAAGGAGTTCCAGATTAAAAACAGTAAAACCTACAGTAATGCATCAATACTTAGATATAATGCAACTGACATCTGCCTCCTGTATCCCCACAACTTCTATAAACTGGCTGTGTAGGTATATATCAGTTTGCAATAACTTGCAATAACTCAGTCATGCAATTTAATTTTTTTTTTTTTTTTTTTTTTGCTTTTTAGGGCCACTCCCATGGCATATGGAAGTTCCCAGGCTAGGGGTCGAATCAGAGCTGCAGCTGCTGGCCACAGCAACAGCCACGGCCACGTGGGAACCGAGCCACATCTGCAACCTACACCACAGCACACAGCGATGCTGGGTACTTAACCTACTAAGCAAGTCCAGGGATCGAACTAGTCGGATTTGCTCCTGAAATTTAAATTTTTGGTCCCATTTTTGTATTATGGCAAAGTTTTACTGTTTATCAGAGAGGTTATCTATTTTGTCCAAGTGTAGGACACACTCCACTCACCTACCATTTGTGCATGAAGAAAAGCAAGCTGAGCAGAGCCTTCTAGCATAATGGAGAATACAACTACCAATAGGAAGCCTACTTCTCTGGAGGCTTTCTAGTACAAGAATCAAGATAAAATAGGAAGATCATAGGCTTTTCTGCAGGCTGAGGAAATTCTCTGTTAGTCTCCATCAGAATTAGAAAAGTGTATTAGTGAGGATCCTGTCAGGAGACAGAAACCACACCCTAGTTAATGACAGTATAATGTTAACTGTATAACTAAAAGTGTAATGAGAGAATCCCAAGTTATCACAATGGTAGCAATGATAGGAAGCAATATCCACCCTATGGCTGAAGGAATGCAGTAAACAAGTTAGAATTATTAAAACTTAGAAGTTTGGAGGAGGGGTCACACAGCGGTACAACTCAGAGCTGTGGAGCTGGTTGCTCTGAGCTTGGGGGTGGTGAGGGTGGGGGGGGGCGGGGGCGGAGAGAGACAAAGACAGAGACAGAGAAATTGATAAAGCTAGTCTTCAGAATGTTGAGAAAACTGTAAACTGCATTCAGCTGTTATGGGCACGAACCGTTGCTGGTGGGGTAAAAGAGTGTTCCTGATGTGACACTCAAGGAAAAACAGTCAAGGAGCCCATAGAAGTGGCTTTGGGGCTAAGAGACAATCACTAAACTATTGGCATGCCCAAAGTCTCCAGCTTTTATTGCCAGATTTAAAATTAACAGGCCAAGTTCAACTCTTGCATTTAATCTATTTTCCTCCAATCATAAAATGAAACTAACAGGAATACCCATGTAATACACTTGGTTTGCAGACCGAATGGAACTTTGAAAGCTGGTATCATCTGTGAAAGCATTATTCAGACAAAAGTGAAATACACTCTGGTGAACTAGCCTCTCTGTCACTAACTCTAGTGGATTTAAGGAGATAGCGAACCCCTCAGAACCTCAGTTTTTCCATTAGCAATATAGGAAAGCTATTAATTCTGCTTGTTCATAGAACTGTTGAGGAAATAAAATTGGATAAAGAGTATGAAAATATTTTTATAGATGTAAGGCATTATACCAGTGAAAGGGATTTAGAGATTAACTCCTTGCTTTCCTCATAGCATGACTTTTAAAGAAACTCATCATTGAGAATTCTAGGAGTTTGCATCACTTTTGATTTCTTTCATCAGCGTCTTATAGTTTTCAGAGTACAGGTCTTTTGTTTCCTTAGGTAGGTTTATTCTTAGGTATTTAATTCTTTTTGATGCAATGGTAAATGGGATGGTTTCCCTAATTTGTCTTTCTGATCTTTCACTGTTAGTACATAGAAATGCAGTAGATTTCTATGTATTAATTTTGTATCCTGCAACTTTACCAAATTCATTGATAAGCTCATGTCATCTGCAAACAGTGATAGCTTTATCTCTTCCGTTCCAGTTTGGATTACTTTTATTTTTTCTTCTCTGACTGCTATGGCTAGGATTTCCAAAACTGTATTGAATAAAAGTGCCAAGAGTAGACAGCATTGTCTTGTTTTTGATAACAGCAGGAATTCTTTCAGCTTTTCACCACTGAGAACAATGTTAGTTGTGGGTCTGTCATATATGGCCATTATTATGTTGAGGTAGGTTCCCTCTGTGCCCACTTTCTAGAGGGTTTTTAAATAAATAGGCATTGAGTTTTGTCAAAAGATTTTTCTGCATCTATTGAGATGATCATGTGGTTTGTATTCTTCAATTTGTTAAAGTGGTGTATCATACTGATTGATTTGCAGATATTAAAAAATCTTTGCATCCCTGGGATAAATCCCACTTGATCATTATGTATGATCCTTTTAATGTATTGGTAGATTCGGTTTGCTAGCATTTTATTGAGGATTTTTGCATCTATATTCATCAGTGATATTGGCCTATAATTTTTTTGTAGTATCTTTGGTTTTGGAATCAGGGTAATGGTGGCCTCATAGAATGCAATTTTTTTGAAACAGTTTAAAAACATATCTATAACAAAGCAGGCAAGAATGCACAACAGAGAAAAGACAGTCTCTTCAATAAGTGCTGTTGGGAAAACAGTGAAATTAGAACATTCTCTAACACCATATACAAAAATAACCCCAAAAGGATTAAAGACTTTAGTGTAAGGCTCGAAATTATAAAACTTCTAAAAGAAAACAAAGGCAGAATACTCTGACATAAATTGTAGCAATTTTTTGGATCTATCTCCTAAAACAAAGGGGAAAAAAGCAAAAATAAAAAAATGGGACACTTTTGCACAGCAAAGGAAACCATCCACAAAACAAAAAGGCAATCTAATGAATGGCAGAAAATATCAGCAAATGATTTGACTGATAAGGGGTTAATATCCAGAATATATAAACAGTTCATACAACTCAACATAAAAAAAATGGGCAGAAAATCGGAATAGACATTTTTCCAAAGAGGACATGCAGATGGCCAACAGGCACATGAAAATATGCTCAACATCATTAACCATCAGAGAAATGCCGACCTGTCAAAATGGCTATCAACAAAAAGAACATAAATACATGTTGACAAGGATGTGGAAAAAAGGGAAAACTCGTACACTATTGGTGGGAATATAAATTGGTGCAGCCACTGTGGAAAACAGTATGGAAGTTTCTCAAAAAACTAAAAACAGAATTACCATATGACCCAGCCATTCCACTTCTATATATATCTGAGAAAAGCAAAAACACTAATTCAGAAAGATACATGCACTTCAATGTTCACAGCTGAATTATTTACAATTGCTAAAATATAAGCAACTTAAGTGTCCATCAATAGAAGAATGAACAAAGAAGATGTGGAATATACATACACACACACACACAGGAACACTACTCAGCCATAAAAAGAGAAGGAAATTTTGTCATTTGCAACAACATGGTTGGACTTGGAGGGTATTATGTTAAATGAAGTAAGTCTGACAGAGAAAAACAAATACCCCATAATACTTTTCTCCCCATCCTTCCTTGTATGGTATCACTTTTACGTGGGATCTAAAAAGAAAGACAAACTGGTGACTATAGGAAGAAAAAAAAAAGGACTCACAGATACAGAGAACAAACTAGTTGTTACCAGTGAGGAGAGTGGAGGGAGGAGGGGCTGTATAGGGGTAGGGATTTAATGATACAGACTATTACATACAAATAAGCTACAAGGACATACTGCACAGCATAGGGAATATACCAATAATTTGAAGTAATGATAAATGGAATGTAGGCTTTAAAAAATGTGAATCACCTTGTTGTACACCTGTAACTTATGTAATACTGTACATCGACTGTAATTGAATTTTTAAAAAATGCTACACACACATACCAGAATACCATTCAACCATAAAAAAGAAGGAATCCTTGCTATTTGTGACAACATGGATGGACTTTGAGGCATTATGTTAAGTGAAATAAATCAAACAGAGAAATGCAAAAACCATATGATCTCATTTGTATGTGGAATCTAAAAAAAAAAATCTAAAGTCAGACATCCAGAGAACAGATTGATGTTTGCCAGAGGCAGGGGATGGGGAGGGTGGGAATAGATGAAGTGAGTCTAAAGGTACAAAGTTCCAATTATAAAATAAGTCAGTCCTGAGGATATAAAATAAGTCAGTCCTGAGGATGTAGTGTATAGCATGGTGATGAGTCAATAATAGTTTATCACTTATTTGAAAGTTGCTGAGAGAGTAGGTCTTAAAAGTTCCTGTCACAAGGAAAAAACTTGTAACCGTGTGGTAGTGATGGATGTTATCCAGACTTTTGTGGTAATTATTTCACAGTATAAACAAATATCAAATCATTACGTTATACATCTGAAACTAATATAATGTTATGTGTAGAATGTATCTCAATTTTAAAAAATACATTATTTTGGAGTTCCCACCGTGGCTCAGCAGTTAATGAACCCGACTGGCATCCATGAGGATGGGGGTTTGATCCCTGGCCTTGCTCGGTGGGTTAAGGATCTGGCATTGCTGTGAGCTGTGGTGTAGGTCGCAGACACGGCTCGGATCCCACGTTGCTGTGGCTATGGTGCAGGCCAGTGGCTACAGCTCCGATTGGAACCCTAGCCTGGGAACCTCCAGCCTAAAAAAAAAGAAAAAAAAGAAAAAAAAACCCACTATATATTTTAACTATATAACTCAATGAATTTTCACACACAGAGCAAACTCATATTTCAAAACCTTGATCAAGAAATAGGACATTCCCAGAAAACTTTTCTTTCCCCTTTCCAATCACTTCTCTCCCTTCTGTCAACCAAGGGTAACTACTATCATGATTTCCAATAGTATGCCTTAAATGAAATCATAAAGTATATACTCTTTTGTGTCTGGCTTCTCTCACTCAACATTATGTTTATGAAATTCACTCATATTATTCTATGTAGTCATAGACAATGCAGTGTATAGCCCATTATGTGAATACATTGTCTTTTATTTATTCTGCTGTTGATGGATATTTAATAGGAAAGTAATTGTTTCTCTATGGTCAGATATATTAACTCTGTGTGATTTCAATCCTTTTAAATTAATTGGAAATAGTTTTATGGCTCAGAATATAGGCTATACTGATAAACATATCAAATACTCTTTTAAAAAGTGTATTCTAAAAGTGTTAGGTACAGTGTTTTATGAATATCATATAGGTCCTGATTGATAATCTTGTTGGAATCTTGTCTTTATTGGTATATTGTCTTGTTAGGTTAGTTGCTTAGAGAGGGGCATTAAAATCTACAACTACGATTGTGGATTCGTACACATTTTGCTTTAACTGTCAATTTTCTTCATGTATTCTGAAGAAGTTATTAGAATAACATACATGCATGATTGTTATAACTTTCAACTCTAATGAATTTTTATTATATTAAATGCCCCATGCCCCCCTTTATCACTGGTATATATTTACTCTCAATTTACTTTCAACACATCAGTCTTTATATATGAATTACAGCCCTTGTAGAAGAACCTATCTGTCTATATCTACCTAATGTTAGTAAAGCCACTCCATCTCTTTTGGTTAGTATTTGCATGGGTATCTTTTTCTGTTCTTCAATAGCTAAAGCCAAAAAAGAAAATTCTGTTTCCCTAGCCTTTGAAGCTTAGCTCTAAGCTGAAGCACTTCAACGCTAAGGCAGGCCACCTATGACTGACTTGTCTTCTGCTTGTGTGAAGTCCTGAAATTCACCACAGGTGTAAGCCTAAGTTTCTCAGTTCTCTTTTGAGCATGTGTCCAGTCCTGGATATGCTTATTGTCTTCCATTATCCCCAGGATACACTGTGGCCCTTTTGAGCCCTTATTCCCCCAAGTAACTTCCTCTTTATCCACCTCCTTCTTGGATTTTTGGATCTATTTGCATCTTCCCGTCTGCCATCCCTTGCCCCAGGTGGGCACAGACATGTTACGACAACAGCCATCAGGAAGGCTGCTCCAGCCTGAGGCAGGTATGCAAAACAAAGGTCTCTGTGCCAGTCCCTTGGGGAACCAGCAGACAGGACAAAATGCAAAACCACAGTATTAAAATAACAAGGTCCACCTTAACTTCCGGCATCAGCAGGGGGCACCTGGAAGGTGGGCTACCCTCCCTATAGCTGCTGCTGCCCTGTTGCGAAATGAAAGATGGTAGGGAGATGAGTGCAAAAGGATTAAATTCCAGGATTCTGAAAAAGCTGACTCTATCAGCCCTTTCAGCTTATGATTGTTTCAAGTAGAGGGGCTGATTTTTTGAAAGGTCTCCCCTGAATTTTCTGTGACATTCATTCTAGGTGTGGTTTTTGTGTGTATTTATATTACTTGGATTTTACTGAGTTTCTGGTCTGTATATTAATGTATTTTACTAAATTGGGGGATTTGTCAACATTATTTCATTGAAATTTTTTTCTGCTTCATTTTCTCTCTTTTTGTAAGACTTTAATTACCTCTACATATTGTCCTGCAAATCCCTAAAGCTGTGTGTGTGTGTGTGTGTGTGTGTGTGTGTGTGTGTGTGTGTACACGTGTACTCAGAGTTTTAAGCATCTTGTATTGATCTGCCTTCAGGTTTACTGACTTGTCTATTTCTGTTCTACTGTTAAGTCTGTCCAATTAATTTTTAATTTCAGATACTGAGTTTTTCAGTTCTAGAATTTCCATTTCTTTTTTTAGGGTTTATATTTACCCCCTAAGGGTTCTTATTTTTTCAGTCATTATGAAAATATCTTTCTTTACATTACATTCTTGAACATCACTGTATTAGCTGCCTTAAAATTCTTATATGTTGACTACAACAACTGAGTCATTTTTTTCTCTTGGGAGCGAGGCACATTTTCATTTTTCTCTGTTTTGAATCCTAAACTCTATAATTAATTCTATTTCTCTGCAAAGAATGTTATTTGTTTTTGTTGTTATTGTTGCTTCATCAGGCATTTAAGTTACTGGACCAAAACCACAAACTCCTTCCTTGCAGTTGGCAGCTTCTTACATCTTATTTCAGTACTTTTAGCTATTAGCTGTTTGATATAGCAGTTATTTATTGATGTGTAAAATTTTTTCATAAAGTTTAGCTTCCTAAATTAATCAAACATTTATTTCATACAGTTTCAGAGAGGCAGGAACCCAGGAAGTGTTTAGCTGGCTTGTTCTATGTCAGAGTCCTGTATGAGATAGCAGCCAACCTGCGGGCTGGTGCTGCAGTCACGCTTGATTAGGGCTGGTGGACTTGCTTCAAAGCTTATTTGTGTGGTTACGGGCAGCAGGCTTTAGTCCCTTGGTATACGAGCCTTTTTTTTTGGCTTTTTAAGGCTGCACCTGCAGCATATGGAGGTTCCCAGGCTAGGGGTCTAATCGGATCTACAGCTGCTGGCGTATACCTACCACAGCCACAGCAATGCCAGATCTGGGCCACATCTGCAGCCTACACCATAGCTCACGGCAACGCCAGATCCTTAACCCATTCAGCGAGGCAGGGGATCGAACCTGCAACCTCATGGTTCCTAGTCGGATTCGTTTCCACTGTACCACAATGGGAACTCCTATGAGATTCTTTATGACATGGCAACTACTTTTTCCCAGTGCTAGTGATACCAGGGAGTGAGAGAGAATATACTAGTTAGAAGCATAATTTCCAAGAAGCAACGAGCAACGCTAGGACTCAGATACTGGTTTCTAAATACCTTTCTTCACTAAAAGGAACCAAGTTCCTTCATTTATGGCTAAAATAATATAACTACAAATATATAAATAGCATAAGGGTAAACTTAGGCCAGTTCCTCTTGAAATGATTACAAATTCTTTGTCAATTATCACAGGTTTACATTTGATGTCAGGTTTATATTAAAGTGGTTTCGAAAAAGTATGTTGTGGGAAGTAGAGCTTAATCTCCACTCCTTGAGGGTGGGCCAGACTTAGTAAATCAGTTTTAAAAAATGGAGTATGGGGAGAAAAACAATCTAAACATTATATTGGAGAAAGCTGGCAGGTACTGTTTTAGCCAAGGGATTAAGTTTTATATGTTAATTATGTCTTATAGACGTCAGATATCCCTCTTGTGATGACAGCATTTCAAAATTCTTTCAAAAACCACAACCTCAGTGTATTCTTGAGAAAATATAACAGATAAACTCATGTTAAGAAATATTCTACAAAATACCTAATCAGTAACCCTCAAAACCATCAAGGTCATGAAAAACAAGGAAAGGCTGAGAAATTGTCACAAACCATAAGACATAACTGTATGCAGTGTGCTATCCTGGAATGGATATTGGAACAGAAAAAGGACATTGATGGAAAATACAATGGAATCCAAAAATGTCCAAAGATTTTTTTTAGTAGTAATGTGCCAACTTTTTTTAGTAGTAATGTACAATGTTACATCTAACTAAAGTTAGATGAAGAATATACAGGAACTCTACGGCATTCCCACCGTGGCACAATCTTGGGAACACTGGGATGCAAGTTTGATCCCTGGCCCGACACAGTGTGGTTAAAGATCTGGCATTGATGCAGCTGTGGCTTAGGACACAACTGCAGCTTGATCTGATTCCTGGCCTGGGAGCTCCATATCCCGAGGGGAAGCCAAAAAAAAAAAAAAGGTATACAGGAACTCTATACATTTTCTTAAACTTTTCTGCAAATATGAAATTATTTCAAATAAAAGTTTATTTTAAAAATTACCATCACATACATTCCATGAAGTACTTTCCTATAAGAGGAAAGCCTCCTATCTTATGTTGTCATCCTCTATCAGAAAAAGGAACTATTTTTCTGCTTCTATACTTCTTCCTTTCACTCCTAGCACAAGAACAACAGTAAAAACTTACAGAAGGGTATAATTCAATTATAATTTTTTTTTCTACTAGGAAATAATCTGACAGCTCTGCCTAGTGGTATCTACAACCTATTTTCACTGAAGGAGATCAATTTTGATGATAACCCTTTGCTGAGACCTCCCATGGAAATCTGTAAAGGAAAGCAATTGTATACTATTGCCCGCTACCTGCAGAGGGCAGATGAAAGAGATGGTAGGTGATGAGTGATGACTGGCTAGCCTACAAGTCATTTTCTGGCACTATCTGTAAATTTTAAAACAGTTTGCTTTAATCAGAGGTTTTTCAGTCTGGCAGAGACACTATAATATTTATCATTTTCCATTTTCTGAAGGTTAGGGGTTTATTTTGATAATTTAAATTATTTAATCTGAGTCTATACAATTTGAACCACTGAAAACAGGTAAATTTAAGTGGCGAGGTGAGCTGCTTCCCACCTATTGGCCTCGATGAACTTAAACAGTCTTTTCATCATGGTTATGGTCAGACTCAGAGAATTCACATACAGATTTCTTCATCAGTTCTGATCTGTACCACCATACGGAGCTGTTCTAAAAGTGATATTTAGCCTTGAAGGAAGTGCACAGATCCTTTCCATTGCTGCCAGTCAGTTTTTGGCTCATTATGTAATCCTTGCACAGTTTATAATCCTTGCAGTCTTCATCTCTTCTGTTCCTAAATTCTTCATTCTGTCATTCTTTCTGCTCCTAAGTACTCCTTTGGTTGTCCCTGATTACTTCAGAGAGCAGGTAGAGACTGGTTTCTCCAAGTCTCTAGGATGGAAATTTCACTGTCCAATTCTTGCCCTGGGTCTGGGTTCCCAGCAACTAAGCTTTTTCCTGGGACTATGACTTTTCCGCTCATTGTCAATTCTCAGAATAAATACAGAGTTTGGTCCTCCAATTAGCTGAAGAAGAATTAAATCAATTCAATGATCCAGATTTTGGGGAAAGTATATAACTGTTCCCCCAAATCATTCTATCATGTACCTTGTCTATGCAATCAGGAGGCTTACATTAGCATAATCTCATAATCTACTGAGATCATCACTAAAAATGTACAATCCTCTGTAAGCCACAGTATGCATGACTACCATTATTAAGCTTTTGCAGGACATGGACCTCACTAATGGAAGGAACCTAAGAAATAAAATGAAAAGTCACGGTACTTGCTTCCTCTAACTTGCTATGCAAGTTGATTTGCAAATTATCATAAAAAAGGAATATTTAGTGATAACTTTATTTCTATAAAACAAAGCTTTCAGTGATTTCTAAGGATCTATGAAGTATCCTCATTTGATAACAGTACTTCAGAGAGAAGCTATAAAATTACATGACTGAAGCTCCCTGTTAAAATTCTGTTAAGTTCCGAAGGAAGATTCATGTGGCTCTAGCCTCTATGGGTAAAGTTCAGTGGGCAATGGCAATAGATCAAAGTCAGCAAAAACAAGAGCATTCAAGCCATTTATCTCCTTCCTTTATTCCCAAGGGGACTTCATATTGCAGTCCTGGCACCCAGAGAGACTGGAAAGGAAGTCACCATGGGAGATGTATTTATTCTGCAATGAACAAAGAACATGAGTCTCCTCCTTAAAATTTCACTTAGGAGATTAGATTTTCATTTATATCATTAACATACAGTCTAGCCTGGGGGATTAATGGTATGAATAAAAATTTTAAAACAGAAAGATGGTAACTATATTTACTCACTTATGTTGGAGCATGATAATGTGAGGAAAAAAGAATGTATACATGTATGTGTGACAAGGTCACCTTGCTGTACAGTAGAAAACTGACAGAACACTGTAAATCAGCTATAATGGAAAAAACAAAAATCAGTATAAAGAATAAAAAAAAAGAATAGAACATATTTGAGATGATTACAGAGGGGTGTTAGATGGCTAGTTCTTGAAAATTCCCAAATTACCCTGGTTAACAAAAAATGGATTTAATTCAAATTAGCTAGAAGCTTTTTTAAAAAAAACTAAAACCCTTCTACTTATATGTACGCCAACATTCATTAAATAAGTCACTTGAATATAAAATAAGCACATATACACTATATTTATAGTGGATTTAAACTTGGTTTCTCAGGATGGTACCCAGAGAAGCATATTAAAAAGCCAGAATTGAAGGAAGGAGTTAAATTCATTTCAAATCCTGAAAGGACTGAAGGGTTTGAGGATCACTTTGAAGTTGCTTATAATATCCCTTTTTTTTCTCTCTTTTTGCCTTTTCCAGGGCCACACTCACGGCATATGGAGGTTCCCAGGAAAGGGGTCTAATCGGAGCTGTAGCTGCCGGCCTACGCCAAAGCAACACGGGATCGGAGCCACATCTGCAACCTATACCACAGCTCACGGCAACGCCAGATCCTTAACCCACTGAGCAAGGCCAGGAATCGAACCCGCAACCTCATGGTTCCTAGTCGGATTCGTTAACCACTGAGCCATGATGGGAACTCCGCTTATAATATCCTTTTACGTAGCCATTATATGTTATTTATGTTTAGGGTTATTCAGATTTTGGAATAAATGGAACAAATGGTTCAAATTTCAGTTTGTACATTAGGTCTGCATTTTACTTTTCAATTTTACTTGACATATGCGTCTTACAGGAGCACAGAAATAAAAAATCTAGCTACAATATTAACTCAAAATAGAGTATGCTTTTCAAAAGAGATGGCCTAAATTTTCTTTTATGTTCAAATGTAGAGAAAATCTTAGAGAAGATCTTCAAGATAGTTGCCAAAAATATTACTGAAACAAATTTTGAATTTTTGTGTCAAAAATTAAACTTGACAATCTCAGAAACTGATAAGTCTACAATGAGGTACGTATAAATGACAACATGTGGTACAAGCTTATTCTCATGTTCTGATTTATATTATATGGATATTACATAGTTTTGAAGCATTCATATTAACATGACCTCTAAATTGCTGTAAAAGACTGATGTTAGTTTATTATATATTTGAGATTTACATGGGTATAGCAGTAGTTTTAGAGTAAGTAGTCTGACGACAGATTGCTTGGCTTTAAATCCCAATTCAACAAGGACAAGAAGTTAAAGGACTTGTCCTTTAACTTCTTCATGCCTGTTTCATTACTGGCAAATGGCTAGACAACTAAGAAAGCTGTCATGAGATAAAGTTATAAAGAATGTAATACCGTAGCAGTAATATACTGGTTTATAGTAAATAGTCTGTGATTACTTTGAGATCTTCAACTCTCTTAGAATCAAATATTAATTGGCTTGTTGATTTTCTACAAGGAAAAAAGGGATGGCATGGAATTAACATTCACTTCCTATATATGTGCCAAACTCTGCTAAATTTTTATACAGACTTTTTTCACCAATTAATTTAATTCTCACTTCAATCTGGTAAATTGGTTTTAAAACCTATATACAATCCTGATGTGCTTTAAAACAATGTTCTTAATTGATAATTAAAATAATTATTATTTAAACTTTTTTTCAGCACTATTTCATTAAAGGAGAAAGTTCACCAAGTACTTGATCGGTGGAAAACAGAAAATAACAACTTGTCAGCAACCGCTGCTGCTCTAAGAGACCAACTAACTCGGGCGCTAACTATGATAGGAGCATATGAAATTATCAACAAAATAACAGCTTTAAAACTTTTTACATGTGCAATTAAATTCTGAACAGTGTTCCATAATAAGTGCCTATGATAAACTTGTATAACTGAAACAGATATAAAAGAACTGCATGCCATGTCTCTTTTCAAGGATACCTAAGAGATAAGGACAACTTATGGCTACCACATTAGTTTCATCCTAATAAAATATTATAGACACCACTTATGTATTTTTCTATTGCCTTGGAATTACGATAACAATTTTTTAAAAGAAATATTTCCATTCAAAAAATTATTTTACATGCTTTTATACAACCCAGATTTATAGGTAATAAGGTCATTAGTAACTTTCATTGTAGTTAGGAAGCAGAGCAATTTCTTCTTAGATGCTGACAAAACTGAAATGAATGTACTGTCCCTACTGTTACTGTGTTACAAATGGGATAGCCCTGTCAAACATAAACCCAGGCCAGCATCAGTAATCCTCTAGTTTGTCTGGACTGATAGAATGGCCATCTGTTGTCTTGCTTGTCATGCAAGCCACTCTCCCCCTCTCTCCTTTTTTTTTTTTTCCGTGTCCACGGCAGGCAGAAGTTCCCAGGCCAGGGACTGAACTCATACCACAGTAGTGATAATGATAGATCCTTAACATGCTGTGCCACCAGGAAATTTAGCCTCTTTCCTGCTTCTGATGTCAAAAACCCTCTTTTATATGAGGAACCCATTTCATGTGTTTTAGGTGGAGCTGACCTTGACATATTCAACCCTCTTTCCCTTCCCCTGTAGCCACTAACACCAAGGTATTCTATCAATCTAACTACAGGGATTGATTCAGGGAAAACCATTTGACTCAAGCCAGGACATTAAAAATTTCACTTGGCTTTTATAAAGCAAAGGAAACCATAGACAAAACAAAGAGGCAACCTACAGAATGGGAAAAAAATATTTGCAAAAGATACAACGACAAGGGCTTAATTTCCAAAATATACAAACAACACAGACAAACAACAACAAAAACCAACCCCACTGAAAAATGGACAGAAGACCTAAATAGACATTTCTCCAAAGAAGACAGACAGATGGACAGTAGGTACATGAAAAGATGCTCATAACTGCTAATTATCAGAGAAATGCAAATCAAAACTAGAATGTAGTACCACCTCACACCAGTCAGAATGGCCATCATTAATTAGTCTACAAATAAATGCTAGAGGGGGTGTGGAAAAAAGGGAACCCCCTTACACTATTTGTGGTAATGTAAATTGGTACAACCACTATGAGAAACAGTATAGAGGTCCCTCAGAAAACTAAATATAGATCTGCCTTATGATCCAGCAATCCCATTCTTGGGGGTATATCCATCCACCAAAATACCAGATGTATATCCATGCATCAAAAAGGTACATGCACCCTGTGTTCACTGCAGCACTACTTAAATAGACGACATGGAAATAACCTAAATGTTCATCGACAGAGGACTGGATTAAGAAGATGTGGTTCATATATATATAATGGAATACTACTCAGCCATAAAAAGAACAAAATAATGCCATTTGCAGCAAAATGTATGCAACTAGAGAAATAGTATGATAGAAAGAGTATAGAGGAGTATAGAAAGAGTATAGAAATAGTATATTAATATTAAATATTAAATACTGTGTGCTTATGCTGGTATATGACAGAATCTGTCTCTTTGCAGCTGGACTTCCTCCTCTATTTTTGGTGAGCTTGATATAGTATCAATATCCCAGAAACTGATGTCTAGATCCTGAAATCTTTCCATCAAAAATTTCGTGTATAGTTATATTTTCTTTGGCCACACATGTGGCATATAGAGGTTTCCAGGCCAGGAGTCCAACCCCTGATGCGGAGAAAATGCTAATCCTTAACTCACTGCGCCACAGTGGGAACTCCTACATTTTTTTAAAATCAGTCTGACAATTTTAGCTTTTTTTAAAACTATAGTTGATTTACAGTGCTTCTTCAATTTCTGTTGCAAAGCAACCCAGTCTTACACAGTTCCTTGTGCTGTACAGTAGGACAATTTTAGCTTTTTGAGTATTTAGTCCATTTACATTTTATTTAATTATTGATATTTGCAGTGGCTTTTTTAGGTATATTCACATGCCATCAAATTCATCCTTTTAAAGTGTATAATTAGGTGAGTTGTGCAATCTTCACCACTAACTTCAGAATATTTTCATCACTCCACAAGGAAACACCAGGCCCATTAGCAGTCACTCTCCATTTCTCCTTCCTAGCTTCCAACAACTAATAATTTGTTCCTGTCTCTATGGATTTGCCTACTTTAGATGTTTCATATAAATCGAATCAGATAATATATGACCTCTTGTTGGAGCATGCATCAATATTTCACCCCATTTTATGACGATAATATTCCATTGTATAAACATAGTATGCTAATCCATCAGTTGATGGAAATTTAGGTTGCCTGCACCTTTTAGTTCCTATGAACATTAATTTATAAGTTTTTGTCTAAACATCTTTTAAAAAATTATTTGGGATATATAACTAGAAGTGGAATTCCTGTGTCATATGAGAAAACTATGCTTAACTTTTTGAGGCACCATCAAATGGTTTTCCACAGTGGTTCAATCAATTTCTATTCCCAGCAGCAATATATGAAGGTTTCAATCTTTCCACATCCTCTCCAATACTTATTTTCATTAAAAATTTGTTTTTTACTATGTACATTCCAGTGTGACATGGTATCACATCCTGATTTTGATTTGCAGTTGCCTCATGGTTAATGAACATCTTTTCATGTGCTTATTGACCCATTCATGTATCTTCTTAGGAGACTTGGCTATTCAAATCCTTTGACTATTTTTAACTGAGTTATACTTGTCTTCTTTATTGAGTTGTAATAGCTCTTTTATAGTCTAGATAAAAGTGCTTTTTCAAATGTATGATTTACAAAATTTTTCTCCCATCCTGAGGGTTGCTTTTTCATTTTCTTGGTAGTGTCCTTTGAAGTATAAAATTTTTCGATTTTAAGTCCAGTTTATCTACTTTTTTGTTGTTTGTGCTTTAGGTGTTATGTATAAGGAACCATTATCTGTTCCAAGATCAAAAGATTTACATCTATGTAAGTCTATATTAATACGGTTTGCACCAATGTTAACCCTTCTGCTCCCTCCAGTGACCATTATGGTAGCTGGTTTTCAGCACGAATGCATGCGGTTAGTTTTCAAGGCTACTGCAGAGGGAGTTAAAGTTAAAACACCACTAAACTTTGTTATTCTTACCAAGATATAGCTGCTTTTCTTTAATAAACGCTCCATGGATTGCTGACAGTCTTCAGTTAACTTTCAGAGTTCTGAAAAAATTGATCTGACATTTTATTATTTTGGAGGGGAGAATTTCAGGAAGTTTTGACTGCCATTTTCACTGACGTCACCCGATACATTTAGTTTTGTATCTACCATCTTGCTCTCTACTTTCTCATCTGTTTTGTGTTTACTTCTTGACCTGTCTTAATTTGATCATTTTATTCTTTTTCTATTAATTTTTTTGCTATTCTTTTAGAAATTTTTTTATCTAAAACATATGGATAGCAAAATACACACTGTTACTTTTACCAATTTCAGTGCAATGCAAAGATCTAAAACCCCTTAATGTATGTTCTCCATTTCAGTTGTTGTGTTATTGTTATCATGCATTTAATTCTGTATTTAAAATTGGCTAACTTTATAATTGCTGTTTAAGTCAATACATATATGCATATATACAAATTATGTTTCTCAGTGTTCATTCCTTTCTACATTTCTGCTATCTATCTGGAATCATTTTCCTGCAGCCTAAAGAACACCTTTTAATATTTATTTTAATCCAAATTTTCTTTGATGAATTTTCTGTATATTTGACCAAAAATAGCTTGGCCTTCAGGAATACATTTTAATAACATTAGCACAATAGTTCTTATATGCTTCTCTAGTGACCATTTAATTGCTCTTGGCTCTCCCAAAACTGAAATAGTTCAAGAGTCCCATCTCTCCTCAGAAGAGTCTGTTGTACTGCATTTAGGCTGCCTGCTTGTCTTACGACCACAGCTAACAGGTTCCAAAGAAGGCTATGATTTTAGAAATTTTTTTTCTTCACATTATTCCTAGAACGCTTTTCCATCACTTTGCTTAAAAAATTATAATGATATTGGCTTTGAGCCAGTGCCTTCTGCAAGAACCAAAACGCAGGATGACTTAGTTGAAGTTTTGTTTTTGTTTTTTTTCTTCCTTCATTTTGAGACCCTTAGTTTCTTTAAGTTTCTTCTCAGGCTCCCAAATGGTAGTGACTACTTAAAGTCCTAAATACATCCTATTAACACAGCAACATCTCTTCTTTAGGTCTCTTCTGAGTAAACTCTATCCTACTTTTCCTTGTCTTGAGCAAATTATTTTTTTATAGTTTGTAGCTAGAGTCTTGTGTAAACCTTAATATCCTTGCTTTGCAAATTTATGTCCTCTGTCAAATATTCTATTAATTTTTATATTCTTGCTGGTAGTCTCCCAGAAAACAATCTTACCATACCCCTAGGCAATGGCTCTGCTTGTGGATGATGCTGGTACTTTAACTTTTCCACATTATTCTCTTTCCACTAATGCTATGCATTCTAGCCTCAAATATGGCAACATTCTTCCTTCCTTCATTTAATCTTATTCTTAACATAAACAACACAAAGGAGGTGATTAAGTCTCCTCAAAGTCAGGCTGGCACAATGCTTTCACCACCAGTCACCACAACTTTTTGAAAGTCAGGTAGGTGTTTTGTGTTTGTTTTCAGCTATCCCCTACCCTTTATGGAACACATACCCCAAAGAATAGTGGCTAGCATCCATGTACAATTTTCTTGATTTCAAAGTTTGCCTTCTTACAGAAATTAAGAGTTTTCACTTCTTTTGAAATTTATCTGAATATAATCTTGCTTAGTTTGCCAATATCGTCAGGTATAACAGTTTTTGTTTCTTTGTTTCTTTGTTTGTTTGCTTTTGGTAGAAATGGTAGCCATCAATAGTTTCAGGTGAGCGAGGGTTAGTTACGTTCCCCTACAATATCACTCTATCAATGAAGCAAGTCTTGGACAATTTTTCCGCAAATTTGTGGAAACAAGTAGGCACACACACACAAAAAGTTATGTAACTATTCTAAGTGTAATGAAGTCCTAGCTCTGTCATTTTTTGATATTCTGACCACACCTTTCAGGAAAGATAAAGTGGAGGCTAATGTTGCAATATACTAAAAGTAAGATCCAATTACTTTTTATACTTTGTACCAGACAACCAGAATCTTCCAAATTCCTAGCTGGACACATGACAATTTAAGGACTGAGCCTGGAGAGTTATCCCTATCAGAAGAGGCTACGGGGTGATAATTTTTTTTTTTTTTGTCTTTTTGCCTTATTTGGACCGCATCCGCGGCATATGGAGGTTCCCTGGCTAGGGGTCTAACAGGAGCTGTAGCCGCCGGCCTTCACCACAGTCACAGCAACACGGGATCCGAGCCGTGTCTGCAACCTACACCACAGCTCACGGCAATGCTGGATCCTTAACCCACTGAGCAAGGCCAGGGATCGAACCTGCAACCTCATGGTTCCTAGTCGGATTCGTTAACAACTGAGCCACGACGGGAACTGCAAATTTTTTTTTTTTTAAATGGCCGCACCTGAGGTATATAGAAGTTCCCGGGACAAGGATGGAATCCAAGCCCCAGCTGCAACATAAGCCACAGCTGTAACCTACAACACAGCTTCCACAACAACGTCGAATCCTTGGACCCACTGTGCTGGGTGGGCATCGAAGGTGTGCCCTTGCAGCAAACTGAGCCACTGCAGTCAGATTCTTAACCTACTGCATCACAGCAGGAACTCCAGAATTTTTTGTTAATTGTGGTAAAATACATGTAAAATTTACCATCTTGACCACTTTTAAGTGGCATTAAATATATTCACATTGTTGTGCAACAATCACCACCATTCATCTCCAGAACTTTTCATCATCCTAAATGGAAACTCCAAAACCATGAAACCATAACTCTCCCTTCATCTTTCTCCTCAGCCGTTGTAACCATCATTCCACTTTCGGTCTCTAGGTATCTCACAGAAGAGGAATTATACAATATTTGTGTTTTTATGTTGGGTTTATGTCACTTAGCATAGTGATCTCAAGGTTTATCTGTATTACAGCATGTACCAGAATTTCATTCATTTTTAAGCTTGAATAATATTCCATTGTGTGTATAAACCACATTTTGCTTACCTGTTTATCTATGGGTAGACACTTGGTTGGCTTCTACTTTTTCGCTTTTGTAAATATTGCTGCTATAAACACGGGTGGAGAAACAGTCTGTTCAAGTCCCAACTTTCAGTTCTTTTGATAACAATCACTGTAATGGATATGAGGTGGTTTTTCACTGTGGTCTTGATTCACATTTACCTATTAGTGATGTTAAACATCTTTTCATGTGCTTATTGGCTATTTGTATATCTTTAAGAAATGTCTAGTCAAAGATACCATGAGGTTGCGGGTTCGATCCCTGGCCTTGCTCGGTGGGTTAACGATCCGGCGTTGCCGTGAGCTGTGGTGTAGGTTACAGACACAACTTGGATTCCGCGTTGCTGTGGCTGTGGTGTAGGCCGATGGCTACAGTTCCGATTAGACCCCTAGCCAGGGAACCTCCGTATGCTGCAGGTGCGGCCTTAAAATGACAAAAGGCAAAACAAACAAAAAAAGGAAATGTCTAGTCAAGTCATTTGCTTATTTTTTTAAATAGGGTTTTTGGATAGAATTTGTATATTCAGGAGTAGCCCTAAAATATTTTAGCCAGTGATGTGTGTGTATATACATATATACACACACATATATGCATTTATATTTTCCACAATTAAAAACCTATTTCTATGGCCGTACTACCCAAAGCAATCTACAAATTCAATGCAATCCCTATCAAATTACCCATGACATTCTTCACAGAACTAGAACAAACAATCCAAAAATTTATATGGAACAACAAAAGGTCCAGAATCGCCAAAGCAATTCTAAGGAACAAAAACGAAGCAGGAGGCATAACTCTCCCAGACTTCAGGCAATATCACAGGGCCACAGTAATCAAGACAGTGTGGTACTGGTACCAAAAAAGACATATGGACCAATGGAACAGAATAGAGACCCCAGAAATAAACCCAGACGCCTATGATCAATTGATCTTTGACAAAGGAGGCAAGAACATAAAATGGGCAAAAGACAGTCTTTTCAGTAAGTATTGCTGGGCAACTTAGACAGCTGCATGCAAATCAATGAAACTAGAACACACTCTCAAACCATGCACAAAATAAACTCAAAGTGGCTTAAAGACTTAAATATAAGACAAGATGCCATTAAACTCCTGGAAGAAAACATTGGCAAGACATTCTCTGACATCAACCTTACAAATGTTTTCTCAGGTCAGTCTCCCAAAGCAACAGAAATAAAAGCAAAGATCAACTAATGGGACCTAACCAAACTGTTAAGCTTTTGCACAGCAAAGGAAACCAAAAAGAAAACTAAAAGACAATTTACAGAATGGGAGAAAATAGTGTCAAATGATGCAACTGACAAGGGGTTAATATCAAAAATATACAAACAACTTATACAACTCAACAGCAAAAAAGCCAACAACCCCATTGAAAAATGGGCAAAGGACCTGAACAGACATTTCTCCAAAGAAGATATGCTGATGGCTAACAAGCACATGAAAAGATGCTCAATATCACTAATGATTAGAGAAATGCAAATCAAAACTACCACGAGATACCACCTCACACCAGACAGAATGGCCATCATTAACAAGTCCACAAACAACAAATGCTGGAGGGGGTGTGGAGAAAAGGGAACCTTCCTGCACTGTTGGTGGGAAAGTAAGCTGGTACAACCACTATGGAAAACAGTATGGAGATACCTTAGAAAACTATACATGGAACTACCATATGAGCCAGCAATCCTACTCTTGGGCATATATCTGGACAAAAGTCTCCTTGAAAAAGACACTTGCACACGCATGTTCATTGCAGCACTATTCACAGTAGCCAAGACATGGAAACAACCCAAATGTCCATTGACAGATGATTGGATTAGGAAGATGTGGTATATACATGATGGAATACTATTCAGCCATAAAAAAGAAGAAAGTAATGTCATTTGCAGGAATATGGATGGAATTAGAGACCCTCATACTGAGTGAAGCAAGTCAGGAGGAGAAAGACAGATACCATATGTATCATTTATATCTGGAATCTAATATACTGCACAAATGAACCTTTCTATAGAAAAGAAAATCACGAACTTGGAGAACAGACTTGTGGTTGCCAAGGGCATGGGGGAGGCAGTGGGATGGTATGGGAGTCTGGGGTCAACAGTTGTAGACTATTGCCTCTGGGATGGAAAAGCAAGGAGATCCAGCTGCATAGCACTGGGAACTATGTCCAAACACTTGTGTCAAATCCATATATGTATGTGTAACAGGGTCACTACGCTGTGCAACTGGAAAAATGACAGAAATCTGTAAACCAGGTATAATGGAAAAATAAAAAATAAAAAATAAAGTTAAAAAATTAAAAAAAATTTCTAAAATGTGATATATTTAATCTATATTTACATACCATGTTACCAATGAAAACACATTTCTCATATTCCCTACATAAGTTAGCAAAGCCTCTGGTATCCAGCATTTAGTAGCTGATGCTGGAGTATAGCCTTCCTGATTCAAATTCTAGCTGACCACCCTGATAATTAAATTCCAAACTGTAGCAATCACCCACATATATACTAAAACATAATATGACAATGCTATGTTGAAATATTTTAAATTTAGATTAAATCACATACATCATAGCAAAAAGCTCTATATGCAGTTCTGTGGCTACACTGCTGACCTTTCTCTCCTTCATCCACCATGCTCAGTCATATTTGCCACCTATTCAGTTTTTTGAACTAGCTAATTTGCCCTTTCCCGACCCGGGGTCTTTACACTTGTTCCTTCTGCCTAGAACACTCTCCTTTTGATTCTCTCATGGAGTTTTCCTTTTCACTATCCAGATCTCAGTTCAAATGTTACTTCCTTAATTAACCCTTCCTGGACCCCCACATTAAAAACAGCTTCTCCCCCCCAAGTCTTTTTCAAATTGCCCTGCTTATTTCAAACTTACGTATTTATCAGCTCCATGAGAAGAAAGACTGTCTTTTTATTTGCAAACTGTGTACCTAGTACCAAGATGAGTGCTTTTGTATATGGTAAGAGCTCAATAAATATCATTTTACTTTTTTTTTTTGTCTTTTTGCCTTTTCTAGGGCTGCACCCGCAGCATACGGAGGTTCCCTGGCTAGGGCTCTAATCGGAGCTGTAGCCACAGCCACAGCAACGCGGGATCCAAGTTGTGTCTGCAACCTACACCACAGTTCACAGCAACGCCGGATCGTTAACCCACCGAGCAAGGCCTGGGATCGAACCCGCAACCTCATGGTCCCTAGTCAGAGCCACCACTGAGCCACGACGGGAACTCCTTACTTTACTATTTAAGTGAATGAATGAATACCCAGTGTGATGTGTTAGAATAGAGATAAAAAGAAAGAATTAAGAGAACACAGAGCCGAAATACAATAAATCATGATGCCAGAACAGGTTGCTGGGGGTAGGTGAGAGCTGTCCTGAATAACTTTCCTAGTAAGAAGTATATTAATCAACATGGGCTGCCATAACAAAGTATTACAGATTGGGTGTAACAATAGCAATTTATTTCTCACAGTCCTAGATACTGGGCAGTCAAAGAGCAAGATGCTGGCTGATTTGGTTCCTAGTGAGAGCTCTTTTCCTGGCTTGTAGCTAGCTGTGTCCTCACATGATGGAGAGAGCAAGCTGTATCTCTTCATCTTCTTATAAGGACATCAGCACTACCAGACTAGGGCTCCACCCTTATGATCTTATTTAACCATTATCACCCCTTCACAGGCTTTATCTGCAAATACATTCACACTGGGGGTTGGAACTTCAACAAAAACATTCAGTGCATAGCAGAAAGCTACATAAAGGAGGATGAGCATTGTTGAGAGACACTCCTTCACAAGTGTCTGTATGCTCCTAAGTATTTTGCTGGGAATGCTAAGAATGAGGGTGCAGTGCTAGGCTCCTGAAGTGAGGGCTTCACTCCAGCTCAGCCTTATTTCCCTCAGAAGGACCAAGCACATTAGCAGCAGGCGAGGAAAGGGCAGAATTTCCTTCCTTTTTAAGACTGAAAAATATTCCATTGTATCTATATACCACATTTGCTTAATCATTATCCATTGGTGAACATCTGAGATGCTTACATGTTTTAGTTACTGCAAATAATGCTGATATAAACAATGGGAAACTACTTCTCTCTGTATAATCATGTATACTGGCCATTTAGCCAGAAATGTTTAGGAAATTTCATTTACGAAAATGTTCAGAAAAATGTTTCTCTTCCATTGTCCCAGAGCTGAGAAATGTTTGTCCTTGGAGTGTGTGTGTTTGGTCCAGTAACTTACCAGACAACCATAGCAGAAATGAAGATTTACATTTCACTTCTCACTGGTTTAGACTCGAGGTGTCAAACGGGACAGATTTGGTTAAATGCCTTTTGCTGAGAAACTCGGAAATGTTTTGCGGAATTGTGTCCTATGAATTCCCCCACTGTGGTTGGGATGGAGTTTGGGTGTGAGTTGAGCTGTGATTCCTAGGGTAAAATTAATCTCTGTGGGTAGGAGTTAGAGTTCTCCTAAATGCTGACTTTTTTACAGTAGGGATTAAAGAAAGCTTCTTTTACAGAGAAACGGAGAAGTAAATTTAAACAGGACAATTAGATACTGCTCTGTGTCCGTGAAGAGAACTCCTAATCCCCATGAAATGTTCAGTAATGTGTTCTTTTCCTTTGACTTTAGAAATAGTCATATTTAGCATCTGGTTTTAATTTTTCTCTTGGGTATTAAAATTTATTTTGTTATCGATAATCCCTCAGTGAAGTTGTAAAGGTAAGGTCGTACGTCGATAGTGTGGGATTTTAAAGGAATTTAAATTTTAAGGGAAACATCCTTTTTGTCACAGAGTGCAATCTTATGAAGGAATTATGGGAAAGTGAGGAGAGGCTCATGGCTGAGCAGAGGGGGCAAGGGGGCTGTGGAAAAATCGCTGCAATCTATACTAATTCAGAGGTCATCTTAATATAATCTTCCTACCCCTCCAAAATATATAAATAGGGGAGTTCCCTTCATGACGCAGAAGAAACAAATCTGACTAGGAACCATGAGGTTGTGACTTCGATCCCTGGCCTCAATCAGTGGGTTAAGGATCCGGCGTTGCCGTGAGCTATGGTGCAGGTCGCAGACACAGCTCAGATCTGGCATGGCTGTGGTTGTGGTGTAGGCCGGAAGCTGTAGCTCCAATTAGACCTCTAGCCTGGGAACCTCCATATGTCGCGAGTGCGGCCCTAAAAGGCAAAAGAAACAAACAAAACAAATATATATACATATATAAATAAAAACAAGATTACAGAAAGAGAAAAAACTTTTAAGAAATGATTCTAATTTTCCTTCAAGCATCTTATTGTTTAAATAAACATTAAAAATATTTAAAGAAAGAAACTTTGATCATAGATGCTTCATTTACCTATCACTCAGCATTTCAGTCCATTCTTTGATCACTATATCGAATATAGTTCAGTTAACAATATTAAAAGAGTGGTCTGATGACAAGTTTGGGCAGCATAGGAAAAAGCTGAATTACCACGCTCAACTAATAACATAATAAGGGTGAATCCATGGTAAACCAACGATCTCCCTTTTCATTTTACGTTGTGCTTCTGAAACATCACCTTGGAAAACTCATATTAAAAAGACAGTAACTATGGTCACATAATGGAACTGCCTGCAAGTTTTAATGAATAACAGATTTTTCTTTCTTTCTTCTTCTTCTTCTTTTTTTTTTTTTTGTCTTTCTGTCTTTTTAGGGCCACACCCTTGGCACATGGAAGTTCCCAGGCTAGGGGTCCAATTGGAGTTGTAGCCACCAGCCTATGCCACAGCCACAGAAACGCGGGACGCAAGCCGCGTGTGTGACCTACATCATGGCCTGCGACAAAGGCGGACCCTCAACCCAATAAGCAAGGCCAGGGATGGAGCCTGCATCACCACGGACACCAGTCAGGTTTGTTAACCGCTGAGCCACGACAGAAACTCCCAGATTTTTCTTTAAAATGATCTCACAGGGAGGTAGTACTGGTGGTATGGAATTGGTTCCACAGAGCAAAAATTGAAAACCTCACACATATCGTACCCTAGGTTAGCAGTTTTCAAACTTTTTGGTCTCAGCACTCTTTCACAATCTTAAAAATTATTAAGAACTCTAAAGAACTTTAAAAAAATACAGGTTATATCTATAAATATTTATGGTACTACAATTAGAGAAATCAAAATGTTAGTTTATTAGAAATAACAATACCATGTTAACATAATGCATTTTTATGAACACAGTTATGCTTTCAAAAACAAAAAAACTGAGAAAGGTGGCACTGTTTTAGATTTCTGCCAGTCTCATTAATGCCTGGCTTAATGGAAGGGAGCTGAATTCTCACATGTGCTTCATTATTCAATCTACTGTGCAATCTATCTATACTGTTTTGATTGAAGTACATTAAGATAACATGGTTTCACACAGATGAACAGTTGGAAAGCAAGGAATATTTACTAACTTTTTCCAGATAATCATAGATATTCTTCACAAGTGGTTGTATCTTAAAAGTTAGTTGTGGAGTTCCCATCGTAGTACTAAAGAATCCTACTAGGAACCATGAGGTTGTGGGTTCAATCCCTGGCCTTGCTCAGTGCGTTAACGATCCAGCGTTGCCATGAACTGTGGTGTAGGTCGCAGATGCGGCTTAGATCTGGCACAGGCCAGCAGCTGTAGCTTTGATTCGACCCCTAGTCTGGGAACCTCCATATGCTGCGGGTGCAGCCCTAAAGAAAAAAAAAAAAAAGTAGAATCTGAAACTATATCAATGAACTTTTTTTCTATAAAGACATCGTTTATTGTTCAGAAATCCTTTTATGGCCAACACTGTTACACGAGAATATTGGGGAGAACATGAAATTAGAGTTTTCTGCTGGGTGCTTGAAAATGATATTCCACCATGTGTAGGTCAACCCCATGCACAATGTGACAGATTGTCCAAAGGTTTTAATATTTCACAACATGTCCATGAGGGAACAGGCAATAGGATTTGAGAAATGCATCCTCAAGTGCCATTCAAAGTCCACAGGAGAAAATTACATTTTTCCTCCAAATAATTTTCTTTTGACTCATAGATATTTTGGTTCAGTGATTTTTGAAGCAGAGTTGAAAATACTGCCATGTGATATTCATTTGTAAGCAAAACAACAACCTACACCATGACAGTACATTTAGAGAGCAAAATATCTACTCTTTTCCTACTCTAGCAAATAAGAAACACACGCAATGTTTTAACTAGGACATGCTTTGAATTTCTGAATTGTCTATTGTTTTTTTTCCAAGACCTGAACCAGATTTTCTGATACTGTTATTTTCCAAAATATGCGTTTGCTTTATGGCACAGAATAATACAAATTCATCTGATGGATTATTAGATGTGTGGGGAACCTTTCTTGCGTTGTTACAAAAATTATCTAAGGACTAAAGAAACGGTTAATATTTAAAATTCCATGTCATTCACAAGGCCCAATAAACCATAAACCCTAGAAATTAGCATCACTCATCAAAGCCTAGATTAACAAACCAAGAACATCCCTAACACACAGAATCCACCCCACCCCCACCTCAAGCTCCCACCCTCAAAAAGCACCTGTTAGCCTCCCAGATACCTCTGACCACAGACAAATCACAAAACACTGCTCTGTATACTCTGAGTGCCTTTAGCGACCCCCAACAAAGCTGAGATGTCTTGGAATCATCTACGCATTTTTCCCAGGGTAGGGATTGGGGGGCTTTCCACCTAGGCAGTGGGGTCCTGCTTGCCACTATCCACCTCTTGGAATCTCGAGAGAAACTTCAATGAACTTTTTGTATTCTGTTATACAAAAATCTATTGGTCTAAACTACTTTGAATGGATGTTTCACTCACATGATTTTGCAACATCATGCTCTGGTCATATGAAGATACTGGCTCTTTTAATTATGAAAAGACTCAATATGTTGACACATTTTAATCTAGACTCTGCCTGTTTTCAAATTTTCCTCTGTAGAAAAGTCTCAGAGTTAGCAAGTTGTCAAGTTCACAGTGGTAGATATAAGTTTTCTAAAATCCTTAGTTTTTATTTGAAAGTTTCAGCTTTATCAGTGACAACAAATACTGCCAGTGGTTTTCCTTGAAAGGAGAGGCTGACTTTGGGGCTGACTTCAAGAAAATATCTGGGGGGGTTCCCATTGTGGTACAGCGGAAAGGAATCTGACTAGTATCCATGAGGATGGGGTTCAATCCCTGGCCCCCCTCAGGTTGGGGATCAGGCATTGCCATGAGCTGTGGTGTAGGTGTCAGGCACGGCTTGGATCCCGCCTTGCTGTGGCTGTGGCCGGTAACTGCAGCTCCAGTTCGACCCCTAGTCTGGGAACTTCCACATGCTACGGGTGTGGCCCTAAAAAGACCAAAAAAAAAAAAAAAAAGAAAAAAAGAAAAAAACTGTCAAAATCCCAAATCTGAATGACAAAATGCTATTCTGTGAAAAAAGCAACTACTTAAAAATACATGCACTCAATACCTAAACTTTAACAGAAGTAATGCTCACAATTTCATCAAGGATACTCTTAAATGAAATGGGCAGTTTTTTTTTATTGCAAGTGCATGACTGAAGAAAAATGACTACTAGAGTTTGGTACAACTTGTCATTGATTTGTGCTAAGGCCCTGGAAGTTTTATTGATCTGACACTATCACTGCAAACTCCAGCAGTAAAGAAGCAAATAAGTTGGTTGCCCTCACACACACACACCTGAAGCACATGAAAATTTCCTGCCTAGGTGTCGAATCTGAGCTGCCACTGCGCCCTACACCACAGCCGTGGCAATCAGATCTTTAACCCACTGCCCTGGCCCTCAGGGATGGAAACTGTATCTCAGCAGAAACCAGAGCGCGCTGTGGAGACAAAGCCTGACCCCTGACCGGCTGTGCCAGTGGCACCTCCAAATAACGGCATTATTATAAACAGCTTTGAGTTTTGCAGGCTCCTTGAAAGGGTCCTGGAGATCCCCAGAGGGCTGTGAAACCACACTTTGTGAACTGCTATGGTAAGTATTAGAATAAATGCAGAATATAAAAACAAGACACCAAACCCTATGTTCTCAAGTTCATCTTGTAACAGAGGAAACCTATAGAGATGATTACCACACAGCTTTAGTGATAGAAGATATGGCAGCAGTCTGGAGGATAAAGACAAGCGTGGCAGTGGAGACCAGGTAGCACACTCTTACAATAATGCAGACAAGCAATGAGGAAGCCCTGACCTGAGGAGGTGGCAACAAGAATGGAGAAAGTTTTCTGCTTTTGCTATCTAGGGCCACATCTGAGGCATATGGAAGTTCTCAGGCTAGGGATCCAAGGAGAACATCAGCTGCCTGCCTACACCATCCATCAGGGGATCCTAGCCACGCATGTCATCTACACCACAGCTCACCGCAATGCCCTATACTTAAACCCCCAAGCGAGGCCAGGGGTGGAACCTGCGTCCTCATGGATACCTGCTGGGTTCATAACCGGATGAGCCACAAAGGGAACTCCTGGAAAAACTTTTAAGGCGGTGGAATTACAGGACCTGGTGACTGATTAGCCATGAGGTCCAGAGGAATATGGCAATTTGGTGGACTGTGGTGCCTTTCCTAAGAGGCACTGCAGGAGGAGCAGAGCGGAGATTTATGAGTTTAGTTTGGCATCAACTTTGAGTATCGGATCTCTAGGCAGGGGTGTCAGAACAGGCAATTAGCTATTACTGCTTCTTCCAAGAGGGCCTTGTCAAGTTTTCTCACTCTCTGCTGAATCCTCAGTGCCTCGCACAGTACCTAGCACTTAACGCTGTCTGAATAAAGAAATGAATCTGATCAGGAGTGCCTGACAGTCAGGTAAAAGGAGGGGTCCATTTGGTAGTCATTTTCTGTACATGCTCATTTGAAACCACAGGAGAGGATGCAACTAGCTCAACTGGAACTATAGGATTTAACTCCTGCTTCAAAACCTTTCTGGTCCTAAAAGGCCAGAATAATTGGTGTTCTTGGGAAATGTTGCCTGAAATAGGTCACGAAGGCCTTGAACATTAGAGCTGAGTTCAGAATACCTGTTTTTGTGTAATGCAGAATACCCAACAAGCGAGACTTGTTACCTTGAAGAGCGCTTTTGAACATCAATCAGGCTGGTTTTACTCGTGGTGAGATGGGACTGATAGCAAATGTCCCAGCTTTCAGTGTCTGGACGGCGTCTTTCACAAACTCCGTTTTCATAAAACGTGGAGATTCCCATGAGCCCCAGGAAGCAGCCCGGGAGCAAGTTCAGGTGCAGCGGGTCTGTGCGCCCGGGCAAGGGGCGGTGCTCCAGACACCCGCCCAGCTGACGCGACATAGGCCGAGATCACCTCACGCGCGCGCGGTGCAATCACGGAGCGCGCGTCTCCACTGCCCGGCCGCCGCAACCCTTCCCCTGAGATCCTTCCGCCCATTTCATCCCGCACCCATGTCCTGGCGCCCCGCGCCCAGCACACACAAGTTGGGGTGGCCCACGATTCTGAGGGATTTATCTCCTCTTAGGCGACATTCTGGTCTGTCTGTGTACCACCCGTGCGATATGTGCAGCCTTATTCTTCAGGTCCTCTGTCCGGGCGTAGGGAGACGGCCGCTGCGCGAAGTCCAACTTAAGGGGCGTGGCCAGAGCAAGCGCCCCGCCCCTCTCTGTGACGTATAGGGTGGTGCGCGATGGAGCCGGGAATAGGGGGTGGGGCTGGGTTCAGCAGGAGCACTGGGGGCTGGGTCCCGACGCCCTTCTGTCGGCCTGTATTCCTCAGTCATTTCGGAGGAGCCGCGGCGACCTCGGCCTCCAGAGTACCAGTTAAACTGACGTGAGGGTGGCGGCCGGGATGGTGTTGCTGGGTTTACTGCAAGCGGGGGGGTCGGTGCTTGGGCAAGCTATGGAGCAGGTAACGGGAGGCAACCTCCTATCCATGCTGCTCCTCGCCTGCGCCTTCACGCTCACCTTGGTCTACCTGTTCCGCCACGCCATCGGCCACCTGGCCCCACTGCCGGCTGGAGCGGTACGTGCACCTCTGGGGGTTCAGGCAGGGGACGCTCCGACAAGCGCAGCCGAAGGGCTAGCGGGGGCCTAGGATCGCGGTGGTGCTGGGCTGGGCAGTGGCCGCGGGCGCGGGCGCGCTGGGGGCTGGGCTTGGGGGAGAGTGGCAGTGGCACTACTGCTGGTGGCTCTGGCGTTAGCAACTGCCTTGATCTTGCTGGACTTGGTACTGGATCGTGTTTATAGTGGTGACCTCGTGTTTGGTCCTGGCCGGAGTCGAGGTGACCGCGATTTTGGTCCTAGTGATGGCTGTGCTGGCCAAGGCTCCCGTGGTCCTAATGGTCACAGCCGGAGTAGCAGCTGTGGCGCTGAGCGTCCTGGTGCTCTACTGGCCACTGTAGGTGTGTTTTGGCCCCCTGGGAGGGCAGGTCCTGGTGGTGATTTTATTATTGACAGCTTCAGTCCTGCTGGCCACCCTTGTGTGGTTCAGTGTCCTATGGACTTTGTCTTTACTCAAATGGCGATTTATATCAGTACGAGGGGAATGTGTTCAGTTTGATTTGAGTGGGCGTAGCTGGAGTGTTGTAGGGACCTTCCTATAATGCTAATATCAGTTTCTCTTAGTGGTTTTATTGACTGTTAGCTTCATACTTCCCTAATGTATTTGGTGAATGCTTCCTTAACCAGCCAACACCAACTAGCTTTTAAAACTACCCTTTTACTGACAATGGAATGTACAAACTATTGACCGAGTAGTTTTTTTTGTTTTTTGTTTAGGGCTGCACCCAAGGGCATATGGAGGTTCCCAGGCTACGGGTGGAATCGGAGCTGTAACTGCCAGCCTACACCACAGCCACAGCAACATGGGGTCCGAGCTGCGTCTGTGACCTACACCACAGCTCATGGCAACGCGCTATCCTTAACCCACTGAGCAAGGCCAGGGATCCAACCCTCATCCTCAGAAATCCTAGCTGGGTTCATTAACCGGTGAGCCACGAAGGGAACTCCCCAGGTAGTTTTAAAAATGATTTTTGTTTGAACTTAACAGGCATGAGGCAGTTACTATTTTTCTTACATGTGGTAGTTTTGAGGAAGTTTTGTCATTGTCAATACAAAGATAACTTATATATATATATATACACACATATATATATACACACACACATACATATACATATATATACTTTTTCTTTTCCTGTTTTGGCTGTCCAGAGGCATATAGAGTTCCCAGGCCAGGAACCAGATCCCAGTCGCAGTTGCAGCCTAAGCCCCTAGCTGTGGCAAGGCTGGATCCTTAACCCACTGTGCTGGGTGGGAGATGGAACCTGTGTGCCAGTGCTCCCAAGACGTGGCTGATCCTGTTGCACCACAGTGGGAACTCCTAACTAATATTTTAAGATTGCTAGGATTTCCCCTCATGGCTCAGTGGAAACGAATCCCACTAGGAATTCATGAGGTTGCGGGTTTGATCCCTGGCCTTGCTCAGTGGGTTAAGGATCCAGCATTGCCATGAGCTGTGGTTTTAGGTTGCAGACGCGGCTCGGATCCCGCATTGCTGTGGCTGTGGCATAGGCAGGCAGCTGTAGCTCCGATTAGACCCCTAGCCTGGGAACCTCCACATGCCATGGGTGCAGCCCTAAAAATGACAAACACACACACACACACACACACACACAAAAGATTGCTGCTATTGTTTAAAGAGTGAGTTTGTAGAGCTCCTTCCTTACAAACTCACTCTTCGGACTCCTTATAATATGTGGAATACTGTCCCTTTTCATGTTTTGATTGCATTGCAAGTTTGATGTCGAGAAGACTTGATGTTAGAATCTGCAGGTCTCACTTTGGAGCATCTTAGGTACCTTGAGTGGTAAAGTGTTCCTGCTAGAGCTGATCTGCTCTCTCTTTACAATCAATGAATCCAGCTTATTTGTTGAGAGAAGCCTGAGATGTGTTCTGTTTGATGACGAATGTAGCTTCTTAAACATTTCCTTTCTTTCTATACCTCAAATTATTTTTTCCACATACATTCTTTATGCAAGATTGTGGGATTAAAATTGAGAGTGGTATTAAAGTGGTGAAGAAACTATAGTTTGACTTTTCTGTTTTCTGACTACTAATGGTTTGAAAAGTTACCTAGTGGCCACTAACAATACTGGACCTATCTTGGAAAGTATTCAGCATTTATAATTGCAGTGCCTTGGTGTTTGTCTAGTCATTTATCTTGCACCAGGTTTTGAGTTTCTTTTCTTTTTACTGCGGCTACCCTCTCCTAAGGTATTTGCAGCTTGGCTGTTAAGTTACTTTTGTTGCTTTATCTTTTGGTAACTCTTTAGTATTAAAGACAAGCTTCCTTTTTTTTTTTTTCTTTCCTTCCTTTTTTTTTTGTTTTTCTATCATGAAACTAAACTGGGTGTATTGTAATAGGAAATGTTAACTGGAAGGATTTTTTGTTTTCTCCTGCAGAGAAGTCCACCATACATTTTCTCTCCAATTCCATTCCTTGGACATGCTATAGCATTTGGGAAAAGTCCAATTGAATTCCTAGAAAATGCATATGAGAAGGTAAGTCTTTCAAATAATTAGTGCTTTTCCAATTTTCTTTTAAATGGCAGAACATTAAAAAAAAAAGGTAAGCTTATGCTTATCCATAGTATAGGAAACAGATAAAATTGGAGCTGCTCTGGTTTCGGAACTGGAGGGGCCTTGGAGACCCTCTTATTATCTCCCATTTCCTGGGGTGATCTCAGAGAAAATCTAGTTCTGGCAACTATGATTTAAAAATCCCTGGCCTCAATTTTGTATTCACTAATCATAGTTAGAATTGATACTGACTGACCCTTCTTTCTCTTAACCATGCATCTGTGGAGTTTGCTAACCTGCTCTGCATGTGTTCCATGACCTCACAGCTCCATGGCCATTCAGCCGCTTTGCCCTTCTGCCCACTCAGCTTTCTCATACCAGTTCAGCCATTTACTCCACAGTCCCACTTTGGACTTGTCCCCACGATTACCTGTTTTACCTCCACAGTATTAATTTCGACACTCTATTCTTAGACCACTACTTCTTCTCCTGCATAGCCTGTGCAACTCCTTCCATTATAACCATTCTTTGACCTCATTAGATGTTTCAGTCCATTGTCCCATCTCCTTTCTCTTGATCTGTCAGCTTCCTTTCTTTATATCCCTTCTTTTTACATTTTGGGACCATGGTCTGTCATTCAATACGTTACATTTCCTTGCCCCTGGCTGTTTGTTTGTCTTTTTAGGGCCACACCCATGGCAAATGGAAACTCCTAGGCTAGGGGTCTAATCGGAGCAATAGCCGCCGACCTACACCACAGCCACTGCAACGCCAGATCCGAGCCGCATCTACGGCCTACACCACAGCTCACAGCAATGCCAGATCCTTAACCCACTGAGTGAGGCCAGGGATTGAACCTGCAACCTCGTGGTTCCTAGTCCGATTTGTTTCCATTGTGCCATGACGGGAACTCCCATAATTACAAATTTGGACAAAGATTAGGGGAAGATTGCATGGAATTGCAAAGTTTGCATTGAATTGCAAGGTTTATGAATGTTAATTTTCAGCAATGTGTTCGATTATTTAGAGATGAGGTCTTAGCACAGTGGATGTGGGGTAACATCACTGTGCATGCTTTTCTCTCTTTAGTATGGACCTGTATTTAGTTTTACCATGGTGGGCAAAACGTTTACCTACCTTCTGGGGAGTGATGCCGCCGCACTGCTTTTTAATAGTAAAAATGAAGACTTGAATGCGGAAGACGTCTACAGTCGCCTGACAACACCTGTGTTTGGGAAGGGAGTTGCATATGATGTGCCTAATCCAGTAAGTGACCCTGTCGTCTTAACACCAAATCTACACTGGGATATTTATAGCTTGTAGTGTAATACACGTTGAAAATGGAGCAGTTATTCTTTGGTTTAAAAATCTGAAGAATCACGAGACATTTAAAAGAAAGAAAACCATGAGTAACTGACAAAGAATACGTATTTTGTTTTATAGTTGCTCGCATGGGCTGAGCAACTTTATTGATTTATTTATTTTATGCCAGATCCTTAACCCACTGAGCAAGGCTGGGGATTGAACCTGCATCCTCATGGATGCTAGTCAGATTCGTTTCTGCTGAGCCACAATGGGAACTCCAGGCTGAGCAATTTTAAAGGACTTCCTGTACAAAGAAATGGAATCAGTGAGAACTTAGCATGCTGGGATTTGATTTGAAGGGCTAAGAAAAAAAAATTCCACTAGAATGGCTTCCTTCCTTCCCATTCCCACCTGAAATTCTAGCGTAAGAACTCTTTTGGGCTGGAGATTTTTGGATTTAGAAGTTTGTGTGATTTCTTTCTTTTCCCCAAAGTCAAATATTAGTGTGCTACAATTTGATATAAAGTACAGATCAGATAATTAGCCCCAGTTAGTTGGTGCGGGCTCCGGCTGTGAATGTGCCACCCTATATAGCAGGTGAGTGCTAACATGAAATGTCGTTTCTGCGGACGGGGGAGGTGTGGAAGAATGAATAGCTCCCCCCAAGGCCAAAACCAAGAGCCTTCTGAGTTCCGCCTGCGGCACAGCAGGATTGGCGGAATCTTGGGAGCCCTGAATTGCAGGTTTGATCTCTGGCCTGGCACAGTGGGTTAAGGATCTGGTGTTGCTGCAGCTGTGGCTTAAATTGTGATTGTGGCTCGGATCTGATCTCTGGCCCAGAACTCCATATGCCGCAGGGCAGCCAAAAATGAAAAAAAAAAAAAAGCAACAAGCTGATAGACTCCCAGTTAAATAAACACTAACCCAATCTAAGGCTTCAAAAGAAAAAGAAAGCTTTGGACAGTTCCTCTGGCTGGATTTATCTATTCATTTTTCCACACAGCTGATCAGATTTTAAAAACAGAACTGCCCCAAAGGGCTAGAACTGTTAGTTGTCTTAGTGTGAATTTATTTTATTCAGACTGTATCACAGTCTAATTAAACTTCTGGAAGATAATATGAGAAATGATATTTGGGAATAGATGGGAGAATATGTGAAGGAGGATAAAAATATTAGCAAAGCATAATGGACCCTTGGGAGACTGTGTTGGCCTCTGGTTTGAACTGGAAGACTGGAAGGTAACAGAATAGGAAGGTGGAGCCCGGGAGTCCTAAGTGGGGCAAGCGTGTATTTTAGGAAGGAAGGCAGGAAGTCGGTTTCCTGATTTATCATTTGTCTTGGGCCTGCATAGCATGTCTTCAGATGTATGTGTAGATGCTTTAAGTTTCCCAAATCTGGTGTAGTTAAGAAAGTTATTTTTCTTTTTATTTTCAGTTCTTCAGAGGATTGCTTTCTTTGAGTGTTAAAGAATTATAATGACCCAGAAGAATCCTGTGTGAAAACAAAATTGTGTTTTAATACTTATATACCTTTAATATTTTGTAGGTTTTCTTGGAGCAGAAGAAAATGTTAAAAAGTGGCCTTAACATTGCCCACTTTAGACAGCATGTTTCTATAATTGAAAAAGAAACAAAGGAATACTTTCAAAGTTGGGGAGAAAGTGGAGAAAAAAGTAAGCAAAATGTTTTGGTTTTGCATTTGTTCTAATATTTTTACTTTTCTGTGACTAGAAATCTTAAGAATGTTTGTGTGTAATAAGCAAACATACAACATACATAAAAGCACCTTAGATTTAATGCATGTTACTATTGTCATGGAGTTAAAAGATCCAAGAGGAAGTGATTATTGCTGCTCACGTAGCAAAACCTTAAAATAGGTTAATTAACATGCATATCAGAGAGCCCTTCATGTTTCTTTCATGGCTCAGCAGTTAATGAACCCGACTAGTATCCATGAGGACACAGGTTCAATTCCTGGCCTCGCTCAGTGGGTTGGGGATCTGGCGTTGCCATGAGCTGTGGTGTAGGTTGAAGATGCAGCTTGGATCTGGCCTTGCTGTGGCTTTGGTGTAGGCCGGCAGCCACAGTTCCAATTCGACCCCTAGCCTGGGAACTTGCATATGCCATGGGTGCGACCCTAAAAAGACAAACCCTCCAAAAACCCACACATATCATTTACCTCTTTTGTACAAATAATATAAAAATGATTCGTGATTGAATTTTGAAATAAACTGCATGTAAAACTTCCATTCGAGGTCATTTCAAGATTATAAAATAAAAAATTTTGAATGCCCTGGAGTCCCCTTTGGTGTAGTGGTTTAAGGATTTGGTGTTGTCAGTGCAGTGTTGGGTTTCTTCTATGATGTGGGCTTGATTCCTGGCCAGAACTTTCACATGCTGTGGGAGTGGCCAAAAAAAATTTTTTTTGAACTTTCAGTGGGTAAGTAAAAGTCTAAATGGTTTAATTATAAATGTAATACCTTATTTTTCTAATATTGTGTGAGAATAATTTTTTCCAAGAAAAAAGAAATTTAAATACATAAGCTTACTGTCACCAAAAGGGTGATTTTAGCCACTCTTAATGGAAATCTTTAAAAAATGTATTATATGCTTTCTTGCATTATATAGAATATATTGAATTTAACTTCACATTCTATGGATAGTTCTGTGAGTCCGGTTTTTATATTGGACTGTAGTAGGTCTTACCTTCAGAGACAGTTGCCATACCCATAGCAGGAAGCAACCTCTGCCCATAGGGCAGTAAGTATGGGTCACCATGGTCTGGGTTTGGTCTTCAGCTTCTTTAAAAGATCCAGAAACCTGGTTTTATTTAATACACTAAAGTTCATGTGACATATATCCTACTGTGCAAGAAGCTGAAGTATAAACTAGAATGCCAGCTAAATAAATCCAAGTATGAATTATGGTTCCAAGAACACTAGAATATTTGCTGAACTTCTTTTTGGCAATCTAATTAGAAAGCCAAATGATAATCGGAAGTTCATTTGGTGAACATGGAATTAAAGAACAGGACACTGATTGGATAATTTTTATGACTTCTAAGTGTCATCCAGATGTGCCTGCCTGACTCACCGTCTCTAATGTTGGGATAAACTGGATAAACTGGTGATTAGTTACAGTTTTCTTTTATATACGGTCAATACTTCAGTTTTTAGTGCTGACCTCTCCCACTTTTGACCTGGGGAATGACCCATTCTTCAGTCTCTGGACGGCTGTTCTTTGGGAAGTACTTCATTGCTGTTCCCATGTGCACTAAATGACCTTTTTGGTGCCTTTTTATACTGTGACCTGAAACTCTGTTCGCCACATTCATTTTTATCTTCATTTTAAGTGAGGTTTAATGCCTTTATGGAATCTGTTTCGGCTCTCCAAAGCAGTGGTGTGCCTCCCATCTTTTGGTTTCTTGCCTCTCTTTGTTGTAGACACAGATCTGTCTATGGGCTTCTTTTTGACGGTATGGATAGGATCTTATTGGTTCCCAAATTAAGTTTCTATTCTCATTTTCCTTCACAGTACTTTTATATCTCTAAGAAAACAGAACATTTCAAATGAATTTTGGCAATAGTAATGGAAATGATCTTTCTCCCTCTAGATTTGTTTGAAGCTCTTTCTGAGCTCATAATTTTAACAGCTAGCCATTGTTTACATGGAAAGGAAATCAGAAGTCAGCTCAACGAGAAGGTGGCACAACTGTACTCCGATCTGGATGGAGGTTTTAGCCATGCAGCCTGGCTCTTGCCAGGCTGGCTTCCTTTGCCTAGTTTCAGGTATGGATAAAGAAACTACACTTGGTCATTTCACTTTTTGTAATGACTGTCGTGTTGGTATGCTTTGCATTAACAAAGATAAAAATTAAATATAAAACCTAATTGGGGGAGCCCTCATTCTTCTGTAAGAATTCAAGACAGGTTTTATTTACATAGTGAGCTCATTTAAGGTAAGTTTCAGTTTATTAGAAAGGTGATTTGTTGTCTCTCTGTTCTAATTTTAAAACCTACTTATCTTACATATTCCTTCTGTTCTGGAAGTTCTCTAAACTTTACCTGAAAGTACTAACGTCTTCTAAGCACTTGTTTGAAAATATTTGCCTCATTTGCAATAAATTATGAAATTTGTTTTGAAGCTATTAGTACCTTTCTTTAATTTTCTCTTCTCTATAGCTCTATTGTGAGCTCCTTAAGGGCAGTGATCATCTGTGATACAAAGAAATATTGCTCATAGGACTTGAGGTATATAGCTTAGTGTCTTGCATATTAGTAGTCTCTCTGTTGTTGTAATGTTTAATAGTATTAAATTGCCATACACCCCTCCCCAACAAAAAAGGGGGAGTTCCCACTGTGGCATAGTGAGTTAAGAATCTGATTGCAGGAGTTCCCATTGTGGCTCAGTGATAGCAAACCTGACTAGTGTCCATGAGGATGTGGGTTCGATCCCTGGCCTCGCTCAGTGGTTAAGGATCTGGTGTTGCCAAAAGCTGTGGTGTAGGTCGCAGACATGGTTTGGATCCCTTGTTGCTGTGGCTGTGGTGTAGGCCAGCAGCTACTGCTCCTGATTCTACCTATAGCCCAGGAACTTCCATATGCTGCAGGTGTGGCTGTATCCAGCATTGCTGCCTTCGGTGTAATTTGCAGCTGAGGCTCAGATTCAACTCCTGGCCTGAAAACTCCATATGCTCTGGGTGCAGCCATTAAAAAAACAAAAAAGCAAACAAACAAACAAAACTCCTTTGTTGATTCATTTCTGTTCAAGTGAAAAATGAGGAGGCGTTAAACAGGAGTTACTCCCTTTTCCTTCTGTGCCCCTCACTTCTATCTAATTACAGAATAAAGAGGAGTGGGAGTAAAAGGGAAAGCCAGGAGGGTTCTCGGGAACTCATAATACCTTATATATTTGTAAGTTATCCAAATGCTTTCATCCATATTATGTTAAAACATCCAGCATAGCACTTGGCCACAGTGGGTTCTCTATAGATGTGGACCGACTCCATTTCCAACTTCCTCATCTCTAAGATGAAGTCTGAAGTTCCTGAGCTTGGTACGATAGGCCTTTCACACCCCAGCTCTGTCTTTCTGGAACCAACTGATTTAACCAGGTTATTTCACTCATTTTCATATACAGGCCTTATGTTTTTCTGGCTCTGTTGTGTTCATACCCTTAAACCTCAACATTTTCTTCTCTTGTACCGCATCTCAAATGATCCTTAGTAACAGTCCTCAAAACGAAGGAAGGCAGCAATTTTTATTAGAAGGCTTGTTAAGAAGAGGCTAGGTAGTCAGATTGCCTAGTTTTAAATTTCAGCTCCACTGCTCACGTGACAGTGTGACCTTATGCATTTACCTGTGAATGGCAGATGATCACATCTCCCTCACAGGAGGTCAGAGTGGGTAATTCACTTGTAGTACCTGTTTTACCTAGTGAGCACCACCCTATATTAAAGGTAAAATTTGGGGAATTGAAGTTGCTTTGTGATTCTACTAATATTTTAATGAAAAGTTGAATCATATCCTATATGCTGTGGTCATAGTCTAATTCTTAGATCCTAGATCCTGCATCCTAGGTTTATTAATACCCTAAATCCTATGGAAAACTAAAGTGACTCTGCTACAAGAATTAGCTTGGTTAAAATTGGAATTTCATGTTAATGTAAAAGCGTATTCTGCTTTTTTTTAACCTGGAAAATGGTTATAAAGGAATAATCATTTGAGTCTTATTTTAGGTCTTTAGTTAGAACATATGCAGTATGTTAGGAATCAGGGATGTTATATGTTAAAACACTTTCCTGAGAGTTCCTTGGTGGTCTAGTGGTTAGGACTTGGCACCTTCATCGCTGTGACCTCGGTTCAGTCCCTCGTCTGGGCACTCTGATTCTATATCAAGTCCCTGCACGTTGTGGCAAAAAAAGAACAAAAAAACAAAAACCCAAACAAAAAACCCCCACACATTTCCTGCCCTTAGGGGCCCTAGAAATTCCTAACAATATAAGATTTTCATGGCTTTTTTTTTCTCTTGGTTCTGAGTTTTCTCAATTTGATTCCTGAAATTGCTTTATCTGTTAAAGTCATTTTCAAATGTTTGAATTACAGACGCAGGGACAGAGCACATCGAGAGATCAAGAATATTTTCTATAAGGCAATCCAGAAACGTAGACAATCAGAAGAAAAAATTGATGACATCCTCCAAACCTTACTAGATTCTACTTACAAGTAAGAGCTCTTCAGATCACATACTAAGCTGAAGCAGGAAATTACACATTAAAACGTAGTTATCTAACATGCCCATTTAAAAAGTAATAATGCTGGCAAAATCAGTAGCTATGACCTTTGATGAAACATAAATTACTGGGATCCTGTGCCTTACTAGAATCCCAGTGACTGCACATGGTGAAGCGTCTCCTAGTAAACTGCAATGAGGTATTTTGTAATCAAAATCATATTTTCTATTGGCCTCTTTTCCCTTAAGGAAAAAAAGTTCTGATTTGTGACAGGCAAATGTAAGAGAAAAATTAATTCATCATGACCCCTTATATAAAGCCTGGGGCATGGACTGTATCTGCCCAACATTCATTTTGTGTATGTGGTCTGTTCTGTAGGGACGGGCGTCCTTTGACAGATGATGAAGTAGCTGGCATGCTTATTGGACTGCTCTTGGCGGGGCAGCACACATCCTCAACTACCAGTGCCTGGATGGGCTTCTTTTTGGCCAGAGACAAAACACTTCAAGAAAAATGTTATTTAGAACAGAAAACGGTCTGTGGAGAGGATCTGCCTCCGTTAACTTATGACCAGGTTTGTTGTATTTTCAGTTTCGTTGCTGCTTTATGACGCTGAGTATGTGTGGCTAATTTTTAAAGGGGACAGTCTGAGATTTTCTCTGTACTACAGATTAGATGAATTAGATTCTCAAATTTTAGAAAATTCCCCACGGCCTTCCCTGGAACGTCCTAATGCTGGACCCATCTTGTTGGTATTTTGTTGATGATTTTTGCATGTGTATTCATAAGGGATTTGATGTCTTTGATAGATTTTGGTACCAGTGTAATATTGGTCTCAGAGCATGCGTTTAGAAGTGTTCCCTCCTTTTCCTTTTTAGAAGATCTTGAGAAGGACTGGTGTTCTCTTTTCTTTTTTTAGCTCAAGGATCTAAATTTACTTGATCGCTGCATAAAAGAAACATTAAGACTTCGACCTCCGATAATGACCATGATGAGAATGGCTAGAACTCCTCAGGTAAGTCTCCTTGCTAGATCTCCCCCTCTGTGCCCTCAGTTTTTATTTATCAAAAAGAAATATTGTAACATGAATTTTTTAAATTAAAAAGTATAAATAATCACTTCTACATAATTTTAAGTGTTACATTTTCTAAATACATAAACATCTTTTCATAATTACAGATAGTATACATGCTAATCTGTTCCTCACATTTTTATTTCAGTTAGGGTTTTTAAAATAGAAGTATGTTTTCTTGGTTTTAAAAATAAGATTATGTGTTGTGAAAAAAAATTCTAACGTTGTGGAAGTGTGTAAATTGGATTGTGAAAAACTCATGGAAAATCCCACCTCTAACCCCAAGGCATTGTCACTTTTTAAAATTTGTGTATAGACTTCAAACCCAAGGTTCTGTCATTTGGAGATCACTTTTGAGTTAAAATAATTTCCAACTGGACTGTCATCTAGCCAGTTTTAAAATGTATGTATATTTCATGTATTTTAATGCTTTGTTACACTATGACCTGATTATTTGGTAGAGTATTTTAGAATTACCTACTGAATATGTTGCTTTCATTTGTAGATTGTGGCAGGGTACACCATTCCTCCAGGACATCAGGTGTGTGTTTCTCCCACTGTCAATCAAAGACTTAAAGACTCATGGGTAGAACGACTGGACTTTAATCCTGATCGCTACTTACAGGACAATCCAGCATCAGGAGAGAAGTTTGCTTATGTGCCATTTGGAGCTGGTAAGATGATAGATAATAACATTTTACATTTGCAATGTTTATTCTGAAAACATATTTGTGCCTGTTGTGGTGTAGCGTTTTAAGGGCCCAGTGTTGTTTCTGTGAGTATTCGTGTTTGATACCTGGCCTCAGTGGGTTAAGGTCCCTGTGCTGCCACAAGCTGCTGTGTAGGTCGCAGATGCAGCTCGGATCCAGAGTTGCCATGGCTGTGGTATAGGCCTCAGCTGCCGCTCTGAATCGACCCCTAGCCCAGAAACTTAAGAGAAAACAGGCAGAACACTCTTTGACATAAATTGCAGCAGTCTCTTCTTGGAACTGCCTTTTAGAGTAATGTCAATAAAAACAAAAATAAACAAATGGGACCTAATCAAACTTTAAAGCTTTTGCGCACAACAAAGGAAATCGTAAACAAAACAAAAAAACAACCCACAGAATGGGAAATGCTATTTGTAAATGAAGTGACCGACAAGGGATTAATCTCAAATATATGAAGAGCTCATGTAGCTCAACATTCAAAAACAAACAACTCAATCGAAAAATGTTTAGAAGGTCTAAACAGATATTCCTCCAAAAACAGACAGATGGCCAGAAGAGCACGTGAAAAGATGCTTAATTAACATCACAGAGAAATGCAGTTCAAAACCTACAATGAGATAGCACCTCACACTGGTCAGAATGGCCATCATCAAAAAGCCTATAAACAATATAAATGCTGGAGAGGGTGTGGAGAAAAGGGAACCCTCCTACACTGTTGGTGGGAATGTAAATTGGTACAACACTGTGGAGAACAGTATGGAGACTCCTTAAAAAACTAAAAATAGAAATACCCTGTGATCCAGCAATCCCATTCCTGGGCATCTATCTGGAGAAAACCATAATTCAAAAAGATAAATGCACCCGAGTATTCACTGAAGCCCTGTTTACAATAGCCAAGACATGGAAACAGCCTAAATGACCACTGATAGAGAAATGGATAAAGAAAATGTACATATGAACAGCAGAATATTACTGAGCCATAAAAAACAATGAAGTAATGCCATTTGCAGCAACATGGTTGGACTTGGAGATTATCATACTAAGAGAAATATATGATATGTATACATAATATATGATATCACTTATATGTGGAATCTAGTAAAAATGATATAAACAGAAATGGACTCACAGACTTGGAAAACAAACTTAATGGTTACCAAAGGGGAAACGTGGTGTGGAGGAATAAGGCAGTAGTTTGGAATTAACATATACACAGTACTGTATATAAAACATAATCAAAAAGGATCTCTACTCAATATAATCACTTATATGGGAAAAGAATCTGAAAAAGATGGACATATGTATACGTACAACTGAATCACTTTGCTGTACAACTGAAACTAACACAAGGTTGCAGATCAACTATACGCCAATATAAAATAAAGATACAAATAAAGATAAAATCTCTTGGGATTTTTATTATTTATATTCTTGTGAAAATAATGTCATCTTTTTGATATGTGTGTTTATATGCTGTTCACCTTAACTGTGAATAAACCAATCTTACCCCTCCAGGCTAAAAGACGTGAGAAAGAATTTCAACTAATCTTAATGGAAACTTTTTTTTTTTCTTTACAGGACGTCATCGTTGTATTGGGGAGAATTTTGCCTACGTTCAAATCAAGACAATTTGGTCCACTATGCTTCGTTTATATGAATTTGATCTCATTGATGGATATTTTCCCACTGTGAATTATACAACCATGATTCACACACCTGAAAACCCAGTTATCCAATACAAACGAAGATCGAAATGAAAAAGGCCCCAAGGAACTAACGTGTGAACAGCATTGTAAACTGCAAAAGCATTGAAGAGAATGTTTAGGCAACAACTCCCAGTGTATTCTCTTTGTGAGTGTGTAATTTTAAAAGGCAGCCAGTTTAACTTAGGGTTTTTATATTTTAACTGAATGGTTCTACCAAATCTAATGGGCTTTTAGAAATTTAGTTTTATATTGGACATTACATGTGCTTTATGTAAGGAAATGAAACCCATTAGTTTGGGGAGGGGATCTGTGACAATTGGCAGAGTGTAAATAACACAATTTCCAGGTATTAATTTTAAGACCATACATAGCTCTTAGCAAGTAAGTTCAGAGTGTTCAGATCTTGGACTAGATCTTCAAGTATAAAAGCCCAGTGAAATCTCTGGAAGTCTTAGCTTATTTATTCATTTACCAGGTAATGTGTGTTTAAGGATAAGTGGGCAGGGAATAAACTCACAGTTAAAGCCTTGGGTAAGAGAATCCTATTGTTTTGGTATCATGATCCTTAATGATGGGGCTATGTTGTAGGAAAATAATGTCCTTGGAGATTTTAACTAGAAACACTGTCTGTAGGCATTTGAAGAAAGATCTATGACAATGACTTAATTATATTTCCTACAATATTCTTAATTATATTTCCTATAATCTTGTAACTTGATCTAATTACTAAATCTTATACATTTATCTGCCTGGTAAATTTATATCTGGTTCCACATGGTTGCATCCATGTTCAAGTCCAAAATAAAGTCCTTGAGGGGTAAGTTTTGTTCTCTTTTGCTCAAGGTGGTTGCTACTTTCTCTCCAGAATCTAATAAGCGGATGTCTGTTACTAGTTCTGTTAATTTGGGTTAACAAGACTTTTTTTTTTTTTTCTCCTTTTTAAAGACAAAATCTGGCTTTAAGATAAGAGAAATGCAAAGTAGGGGCCTTTGGAGTGTATCACTGGTCAAATTCTGTGAGGCGTTTATATTGAAGAATCAACTTATATCATAAGCAGGGGGAGTTCCTGTTGTGGCACAGCAAGTTATGAACCCAACATAGTGTCCGTGAGGATGTGGGTTTGATCCCCGGCCTCGCTCAGTGGCTTAAGGATCTGGCGTTGCCGCAAGCTATGGCATAGGCTGCAGATGTGGCTCAGATCTGGCCTGGTTGCGACTGTGGCCTCAGCTGTAGCTCCGATTTGACTACTAGCCTGGGAACTTCCATATGCTACACGTGCAGCTATAAAATGAAAAAAAAAAAAAAAAATCTAACTGGGGACCTGACTATATGATACCCATAATTTGACCAGTTTGTTACTCCTAGGTGAGGCAAATGTATTTTCCCTTATGTATATTACAGTTCTGTTTAAAAGGCTGGAGAACTCATGTTAACTCCACCTAAGAAGGTAAAATCTGTGCTGTCGAGTTTTTCACAGTGAAATCATCTTTGAGAATTTATTCTGTACTCACAAATTGTAAAATGTGTACTTCAAGGAGTAGAATTCAAACTCGACTAGTATCCATGAGGATACGGGTTTAATCCCTGGCCTCCCTTAGTGGGTTAAGGATCCAGTGTTGCCGTGAGCTGTGGTGTAGGTCACAGACGCAGCTCAGTTCTGGCATTGCTATGGCTGTGGCGCAGGCCAGCAGGTGTAGCTCTGATTCAACCCCTAACCTGGGAACTTCCATATGCTGTGGGTATGGCCCTAAAAACCAACCAAACAAAAAGGTTCAACTACAGTGTAGTTAAAATGGTGAAGTCATTTTTATTTCAGTACTTGACAAAATACCCCATAAAATTCAAAACTTCTACCATTATACAAAAATAGGTCTCTACAAGTGATATTATCTGTCTTTATCACCAGTAGCAAATATATTAGGCAGAAACAAGTAACTTCAGTTGCCTTATAAGAAAAGTGCAGGACACCTCGAGCTACACATTCAACAGTATCGTAATGCGCCAAAGTTTAATCTTTTCACCCATTTGATAAATACACAAGGTTTATAATTTAATCATTTAAATTAGCATTCCACAAATATACATGTAATTTAATGATTATTGTGCATGAATACATACACAATGCTTTTATGTACAGATTCCAGTTTGTTTTCATGTGCTGGCAAGGGACTTGTATACAATCATAAGCTGTGTTCGTATTGGTCCCAGTGAATATCCACAATACAAAAGCACAAAAGAACCACTGATTTACAAAAGGGAATTTGTTTAAAATCGCTTTGATTCATGATGTTTCAAAGGATTATCTTCTCATGCCAGCATGAAACTGAGTTGAACCTGTAAGATAGGAATAGGATAGTTCAGTGATTTCAATGAGACTGTGACATACCAGACTAACCAGTTCACAAAGGGCAGAAGAGGCTTTGTGGCGCAGTGGTAGCGCATCTGACTCCATGAAGGGCAGAAGAAGGGGGCACCACTTTTAAAGACTTTTGTTCCTAAAAAAGCCCTATTCAGAATTGAACTGATTTTTAAAAGAGATCTTTTTTTGTCCTTTTTTTAGGGCCACACCCGCGGCATATGGAGGTTCCCAGGCTAGGGTCAAATCGGAGCTGTAGCAGCTGGCTTACACAACAGGAGATCTTGAACATACATTCCAAACTCACTGTGGCTGGCTCCAGGGCATGGTGAGTGAGACTGACGATAAGATTCTCAGTAAAGTGCCCTGCAGATTGAATGTTCTATACCTCTTGCCTCTTGAAATACATTTTGGTCTTAAAAATCTGGGTCTTGTGAAATATAAATGCTCAAGCCAACAAAGTCCCGCTATGATAATAATTGTTTCCTACAACTATAAGGAAAAAACTTCTTATATGAAAAATTCTTATATGAATAGGTAAACCACTAACTTAAAATAACTGGCTATTAGTTCTAACTATTTTGTCAGAATAGTAGGAAAAAGGGTCTTTAATAAAAGGAAAATCATTTTAATTTAATGAGCGTTGTCGGTTAATCATTAAATTAAAATGATTCAAAACCTTTGAATCAGGGGTGAATTGAGAGACAGAGGAGAGGTTTTCCCACAATAAAAAGGGAGGGGAATCCACTTTTACTAAGTATGAAAAATTTTTGTGCATTTCTCCCCCTTTTTCTGTTTTTTTTCAAGCAGAGACAATAAAAGGTCATTTTTACACAGTCCTTTGAATGAGATGGGTTTCCTGGATCACACATAAAAAGCACTTGCTTCCTTCTCTCCTCTCATCTCCCTAGCTCTTATCTGGATGCCTGAGCATGTGTCACTTAGGAACCAATTCTCCAGCAGACTGTGTGTGCCTCAGAGTACTCTGCACATTGATGCTCATCATGCATTTCACCTAATCGATCTTCTTAATGAGATAAGCAGGAGAGTGGGATCCAGGGTGATAAATCATGCTTTGGCTTAAATTCCTAAATCTAGCCTGGTAACTCGTACTGAAGTTTAAGAGTTGATGTCCTAGTGAGGAAGGTCAAGGAATTTCAAGAAGAGAAAGAGTTCTGGGTCTATCTAGCATCATGGAGCGGCCAATACTTGGTTAAGCTGAGGGTACCTGACTGTACAGTTCCAAGTCGTCTTTGTAGCGCCTCCAGCCGAGTGATATAATCTGTCAGGGCTCTGTCAGGATCATAATTCTGAAGCTGAGAACATGCTAAGGAACTGGGATTTAAATCAGCTGGAGTGCCTGGGTACCTATGAGATCAAAAATATGAACATGAATCCAAATTACCCAGAAACAATGCAAGCAACATACTAGTCGACCTCCACCTTGCCTTCAAAAGTTGGACCACTGGTACTCTGCCTCATCTGTATCCCTCATATGTCTGAGTTTGCCTTGTATAAAGGAAAAAACTCAATAAATTCGAAGCAGATACTAAGTCATCAAAAGAATGTCCAGCACACTGCCTGTTGCTAAGGCCATCAATAAATACTGCAAACATATAAATGCACCTCGTCATGCAAACTTGAGAGTTTTTTCATAATTCTGGAGACGATCAATTTTAGTCAATGCCTTTCTCAGTGTCTAATCACAGCATATATATCAAATAACACTTGACTGGCTCTGTTTCCTATGCCCTTGGGAACCAGTTACAAATCCAAAAACTATTTTTGATTCTGAGCTTTAGGTTATGCAAACCACATATAACTAAAAAGACATTTAGCTTTTTCAATGCAAATCAGCCAAAGCACTAACACTATCCTTCTTTCTCCGTTAAGAATTAGTATATTGGTACAGGTTTTTATCAAATTCTTACCTATTCTGAAATGGTAAAGGAGACCTTGGATAGTCCAGATCTGATCTTGAGCGATACGTAGTGTGTCTTGGTTCTCCATATAGCTCCAATCCACCAGAAGAATGATAAAATGAGTCAGTCTTTTCAGCACCTAAAGTAATCCAAAATGTACCTTGTAAAGAAAAAAAATACCAAGCCCTTGAAAAATTCCTACAAAAGATAAGGCTTCAGAAGACCACCATACTCTACCACTCTATTTCCGTTTTATTGTCGTTGTCAACTATTCTTGCTATAGGGAGAAATAAGATGACCACTGTTGTTTTATTTATCTGTGAATATTAGTATTTCTGATAATCTGGAAGTAACCGTACCTCAAAGAAAATAAACTATTTTCTATTTAAAAGACCTCTTCTTAGTTTTAACTTAGTTTTAACTAGAGTACAGTTTGGGGGAAATCTGTGGCTAAAAAAAAATAGATTAAGGTAATCAACTCTTTTCATACTACTGACTTTTACTGGGAAAAAAACTCAAAACCAAGATTTACTAACTTACAACACAGAATTCATGTATGGTACAAATTTTAGTTGTTTCAGTATGAGGATGTATATTTCAAAAACAATTTGCTTAGAGTACCAAATATATTTATTCTTTCTCTTTATAGAACATATGAAGGTGGTTTAATATGAACACATACCAGTTATGCTGTGTGTCTATAACTGTGCTCCCCAGCTTCTGACCTCATCCTTTTGCCTGAAATGTTGAAGCCCTAAATGTTTGGGTACAGAGAAAAGGACTTTTTTTTCTTTTTTGGTCACCCCATGGCATATGGTGTTCCCGGCTAGGGATCGAATCTAAGCTGGCATTTCGACCTTCTTCACAGCTGCTGTAACACCCACCAGATCCTTAACCCACTGCCTGGGATGGGGATCAAACCCGGGTCCCTGCTGCTGTAGAGACACTGTTGATCCCTCTGCACCACAGCGGGAACTCAAAGAGAAGGAATTTTAGCTGTTTTATTATATCAGCTATTGGTAAACTCAGAAACTTGTTTGAATATTGCTCAATTGTGAAAACTTCAAACCATAACTTCAACATAATAGAGAAAAGAGCAATCCTATCTTGTATCAGAGCCTTAAATGCAGTTGTAACAAGAGTGGCTCTGGAGCCAGACTGTCAGGATTTGATGCTGGCACCACCACTTCCTACTGAGTAATTTGGGGCAAATGACAAATGCTTTCTATGCCTCAGTTTTTCATCTGTTAAAGTAAAAATCATAGTAACTATACTTGCCTCATAGGATTATGAGAATACATGGAAAAAAGCAGGGCCTGGTGTGGAGCAAGTGCTCCATAAAAACTAGCTCTTATTAGTCTTGGGTTTTTTTGCTGCTGTTGTTTTAAAGAGTGGACCCACAGCATATGGAAGTTCCTGCGCCAGGGACTGAATCCCAGCCACAGCTGCAGCAACACCAGATCCTTTAACACACTGCACCAGGATCCAACTGTGCCGCCGCAGCAACACAGGCCACTTCAGCAGGATTCTTAATCTACTGTGCCACAATGGGGCCTCCCTTTATTACTCTTTACGATAGCAAGGTCCCAGCTTTGTTAGTTATAAGGGCTCTGTCTTTGGACAACAGAGGTCCCAGAACACATTATTTGGAAGGCATTACACCTGTAGTAATTTTAGAGAATCATCAACATAAGAAGAAATTCTATTTGACTTCACCTGGATTCAATCCAAAGCCATCCCTGTTAATATTGATGGGACCAGAACTTGTGACTCGATGCCATCGTCGAACCAAAAATTTCATTCTAAAAGAGATGCCAAGAAAAAAATTTCACAGGACATCTATAATGTAAAGAGTATAAATATATAGTTCCCACAAAAGTCAAGACCTACATTTAAATACGAACACAGAACAAACTTCAACATATCACATGGTTGCTTAATCTAAAATTATGCAAATGTGCCCTGGTATGTGGCAAAATTAACTGAAACAGAAAACAGGGCTTCCCATAGGCATCAGAGATCTCTTTTGTTAAGCCAGTACCAGGTCCTGGCTTCAGAGGTACACAGGACACAAAGAGATGGAGAGCAAAAGTAGAAAAGGGGAAGCTGGATGGGCAAAGAAACAGCTAAAAGAAATGAAAAGAGAAAAGAATGGAGAATATAAAGGACAGATGAGACTGGCAACAAAAACAGCAGGGAAAGCTGGAAGAGGAGTGAGGCAATGTAATCGGGGATGCTGGCTTCAAAAAGAATGGGGGTGGCACTATCACAAACCAGCTACAGTGAGTTTCTGCCTGCCCTGTCCTGGCCCAGGGAACTTTTTGGAGCACAGTTTTCATTTCTTAATTTCAACCAAACATGTAAGAAGACAAGAAAAAGAGGGAGGTACAGTGAAGTCCTTCAATGGCAACTGGCTTTCATGGAGCCATCATGGATTCTACTAATCAAAATTAACAGCTAACTCCTGTGACCTTTCATTTTGTGTCTCCTAAATTATGTGCATATTGGTCTATCCAACCTTTAGGGATCTTGGCTGGAATTATGTCTTTTTTCTTAACCAATGCATCCTCCAGCACATAACCTTGTACAGAGGGTACCAGGTGATGAAAGGAATGAAAGACGAGGAAGGAAAGTTTTTCGCTTTCTCCAACCTTCTAACCTGTGCCAGTGCTAAGAAATGACAGAACCAAATAGAAGCCATCTGGCAAGGGGTCTGGGAGATGGAGCGTGCAGGCTGCAAGCTCCTGGCAGCATGGAGGCTGGTCTACAAGGGCAGTGAGGAGTGAAAGCTAGCAGATGCTACCCAGCACACAAAAACATTAATTACACTTCTCATTCTAGCTTTGTGGTCTTTTGGGATACTTGTGAATAACTTGAATACAACAGAACTGGATAATACTTGGCTAGGTCCTCAAAGCAGTTTGATACTTAGCTCCATTTCAACCACGTACAGAAGGAGCACCAGAGTTCCTAGCTGGAACTACCAGAGAAGGAGTAACAAAAGCACTAGCAGAGTCCTATGCAGAGCCAGGCCAGGGCTCTCTAGAGCTGGGCTTGAGAATGGGTTATGTTAGTAATGAATAAAACAAATGTATGTCAGCCTAAGTAACTTCAAAAAAACACTTTTCTGTCTTATGATCTCTTTTATTTATGTGTCTGAGCTAGTTGATGAGCTTGTTTTGACTAAAAACAAAACAAAACAAACAAACAAAAAAAACAGAGACAAATCAGATTGGATGTCCCAGCCCTGAGTCACACCAGTTGCCTGGATCTGGGAGGGGCCTTTTTACAGGGTTTCTATAGTCAACATAAGGTATCCCTGACTAAAGGATGAAAACCTAGAAAGAAGCTGGCATGTTTTAGTGATGTACCACATATTATATGAATACAGAGCACAAAAGGCAGAGAAAAGACAGAGGATTAAAACTAACATTTTTTTTAGACAGCCTTCGTGTATTCTTTCAAGTACTTTACCTCGAAATTGCCATGGACACTCTGACAGCTGACCGAAACCTGGTGAAACCCTTTGGACGGTTGGTGATCACCTCTAGATCTGCGAAGGCCGGCTGTGCCCCCATCCGGGCAAGTAGAGCCAGGCTGGCATCCTCACATTCCTGAAACCCACCCAGTAACAGCAGCAGGTATTTCTTTTGATAAATGAGAGCCTTCCGAAAACTTTCTGCCCTCAGGTATTTACCATAAATTCTCTATGTTTAAAGAAAAACATAAAGACATTATTAAGAAGTTATTCAAATTTTTCTCTAGGGTAAGAACATCCCCTAAATATTTTTTTCTAAGTAGCAGTAGTAGAATGGCAAGTACCCTACCACTGTTTTCAACTTTATCAGAAAAGTTAAAAGTAGAACTAAACCTCTCTATTTCTGCCTCCCAAATTCTTCTAACTGAAATTAACACTTGGGGGATCGAATTCAAGCCATAGCAATGATAACGCCAAATCCTTAAGTGCTTGGCCACCAGGGAACTCCCTAATTAATGGATTTTAGCTCCTATTAATCATATTCATTGCAAATATTTGTCTTTGCATTATATGGGATTTTTTTTTTTTAGTTGTACAGAGCTACTTTCATTATTATCAGTAATCCTTTTTTTTTTCTTTTTAGGGCTGCATCTGTGGCACATCAAAGTTCCCAGGCTGGGGATCAAATCAGAGCTGCAGCTGCCAGCCTATACCACAGCCACAGCCACAGCCACAGCCACAGCCACAGCCACAGCCACAGCCACATCTGATGAAAGCCACACCTGTGACCAATGCTGCAGCTTGCAGCAAAGCCAAACTCTTACTCACTAAGCGAGGCCAGGGATTGGACCACATCCTCCTGGATACTAGCTGGATTCTTAACCTGCTGAGCCACAATGGGAACTCCTATTTAACTTTTTCAATGTTAAAGTTTTCTGTCCCTTTAAGAGACATAAATTTATGTTCACTCAATAGTTAAAATAAATATTTCAAACATTTTTGTTTCATTTTCTTGGATTTTATTTTATTTTCGCTGCTTCTGCAGCACATAGATGTTCCCAAGCCAGGGACAGAACCCTCACCACAGCAGCAACCTGAGCCACCACAAAGACAACGCTGTGTCCTTAACCTGCTGTGCCACAGGGAACTCCAGACAGTAGTAGCGTTTTTGCTGGGAGTTGAAAACCTAACTTTCTGTTGGCCTATTAGAGATGAAATTGTGGAAAGTGGGACCATGAGTTCGGGGTCCTGCCACTTTGACCATTAATAGAGCTTAATCTGGTCCCAAATCTGGGCATGCTTCACCACAAATTTTTTGTGACCAGTTAGAGACCTGTATTCATGAAAGACTGAGTAGGGAGACCCTGAAACAAATCCTGAATTTTAGGATTCAGTGAATTCAGAATTTCTTTAGTCTGACAACTAAGATTAGTAAGAGATGAATGAGCAAAAGCAGAGGAGCAACTTTAGTATATGTTTAGATGGAAGATGTCTCCTACCTTTATTGTAGCGTGCTCAGACTCAGGGCTCAGATTTTGAAGTAAAGCTTCATTTCTTAGTTCAGCTTTTAGTTTGTACACTTCAGCTTCTGCCCTTTTCAAGGATTTTTGGAGAGTCAACTTTTCTCTGTTCCAGACTTCTTTTTCTGAAGCAATGATGGCTTCAATGTTGGGGCCACCACTGAATGAAAACCTGGAACACTGCAGAGACCAGAGGCTACTTACATAATTTTTAAGAACAAGTCTCTAAAGAAAGATATGAATTAAACATATTAAAGATATCCCTATGAGAGACACAGAAGTCTCAGCTTTCTAACCTCAGACAGGGAAGTTCAAAGCCCATCTCAACTGACATTAAAGAATATCCACTAACTTTAAATTTATGGTTTTGCTAAGTAGATTAACTTTCCAACTAAAAATCCTTGTGAAAACCTAGTCCAAAAGAAGATGTTTAGATTAGTAGAGCTTTGAACAAAATAAAGTCTAGAAACTTAAAAAAAAATAAACAGACCATCTGGGTCCAAATGCTGAACCTGTGCCTGACATAGTACACTGAAGAAGTGGGGGATAAAACCCCTCATGTACATAGGGAAGTGGGTCTCTACAGAAGCTGTGTGGATGTGTTGTCATGTAACTGACCACACAGTTGGTCTTACTGGTCTTTCCTTTATATTGGATGGTAACAGAGATGACAATTTAGTATTCTGTAGTTTTTAAATGAGGAAAATAATCTAACTGATAAATAACTGAAAAGAACAGGCAGAATGAACATTTGAACACTTCTTCACATGTATGTGCAGTTCGTCCACAGGCAGCGAGGTACTTGGCTTTGGAGATAAGTACATCTTGGTTTGAGTACTGACTTTAGTTTGCTTGTGTGCACTGCTGAGTGTGGATTAGAGATTCTGAACATATATAACCCAGAATCTGCCACAGGGAAGGTTCCCAATAGATAATAAATAAATAAATAAATAGCTATTATTATCACTCTTATAAAAATTTCCAATGATCCTATTAAGAATCAGATACTTAATATGTAGCCATGATAAAAACAGACGTACATAATCTCTGCCAGCTCCTGTCCGATAACACCTGATCTGCTCCTCCAGCTTCATAACCATGTTTCTTAAATCATTCTTTTCTTCAGTTAGTTGGCTGATATGTCCCGTCAGCTCAGCATTTTGTCTCAGTAGTCTTTCAGTTAACGAGCCACAAGAAGTGCTTGGGGACATTAAACTGGACTAAAAGGCAAAATGGCATAAGGTCATGTAAACACAAACATTTACGAATAGAGAATATAAAAATTTGAAGTCACCGAGAACAATTCATTTCACTAAGAAGCAGTGCTTAAGCCGAGTATTACATGATAAGTAGGAATTTACTAAGTAGGAATTTACTAAGCAGGAGGAACAGCACAAAGTCTTGGGCAAGAGTGTGTTACTTTTAAGGAGCTATATAATAAGATACTTGTGAAGACTAGAGTAGAGGATGCTTTCATTTTATGAATAATAGACCTGAATGGGGGCAGTTATGAGCCATGAAATGCTTTAGGTTGGAGCATGCCATAAACAAGATTTATGTCTGAGAAAGAGTAAATTAGGGAAGAAATATCCTGGTATCAGGCAGACACATAACAAAGTTATGTGTTACCAACAGTCCAGATGAGAAATGCTGAAGTCCTGAAGGCAGGCGATAACGAAAGGCATGTGGGACAAACATGTAGGACGCAGAGGCACAGGACTTGGTGACTCCTTGAATGTGCAAGTAAGAGTGAGGGAAGGTGGTCAGAGGTAACTTTCAGCTTTCTAAACTAGTGAAATCATGACCAGAAATGTGGGTTTGGGACAGGAAGGAGAAAAGAAAGACGATGCTCAGTTTAGAACATGCCTGTAAGTTTCTGAAGGGGTCACTATGGGCTATGTTTCCCCAAGAAAAGATGTCTAGTAACTAAGTGAAAATACAAACCTGGACCACAGGTCAAAGGTCTAGACTAGAATTGTAGTCCACAAGAAGATAAGCTCCAACATGTTTTTTTTTTAATCAAATTTGTTCACTATACCTCCAGAACCCAGTATAGTACCTGGCACAAAGTAGGAGCCCAATGTAAGTATTTGTTTCACTAATTAAGTCTATTGAGAATTCAGGCTGTGGGAATGAATGAGCTTTCACAATTACAGTTAGAGGGGAAAATAATGAATGTGCATAGGAAACAGAGGGACTCATGAAGGTGACTGACAGAAGAAATTAGAGAATATTAATACAAAACATAAGGAAAGAGAGGGTATTTAAAATGAAAGAGGTCAAAAGTTTTAAATGCCACAAAGAAGCCAAGATAGACAGGGATTGAAAAGCACCACCAGACCAGTCGACTGTCAAGAAACTGGTAGCTTTCTTGAGGGGGTTTCATGGAAGGGTTGAGGGTAAGGCAGACTACTCTTTCCAAACCTGGTTTGCATTATACATTGTGACTATTCAATAATGACAATGGAAATTAATTTCCCCTCAAACTGTCACTATCTTCTATTAGGGGAAGGGAAACATTATTATTCACCTTTTAAAGAAATGAAAAGATAAAAATTAAAACTCTTTAGAAGATACTGTGCCAGGAGTTCCTGTCATGGCTCAGCTGGTTAACAGCTCGAGTAGCATCCACGAGGACGCGGGTTCAATCCCTGGTCTTGCTCAGTGGGTTAAGGATCTGGCATTGCCGTGAGTTGTGGTGTAGGTCAAAGACACAGCTTGGATCCTGTGTTGCTGTGGCTCTGACGCAGGCCAGCGATTATAGCCCCGATTCGACCGCTAGCCTGGGAACCTCCATATGCTGCGAGAGTGGCCCTAAAAAGACAAAAAAAAAGAAAAAGAAAGAAAGAAAATACAGTGCCAGTTTCAAATGATTCATGCAATTTCCATTACATCTTTGTTACTGATACTTTACAAGGGGTTTTTAAAAAGTCTCACCTCTTCACTTGGCTGTCCAATTAACTTTTGTAGTTGTAAAATAATTTCATCAATATTTTCCTGAACCCAAACAAAATCTTCATCATCTGCTGTTTCAAACTGCAGTCTTCAAGAAAAAGGCAAAAAAGTCAAAACATATCATCAATGAGCAGCACTGACTGGCACAAACATTACGGAACGAGTGACATTCTGCTTCACCTATTACTTCTACTTTACATTAAGCGCTGTTTCCCTGAGTCGGGATGATACGATTATTTGTTGTCAGGTGTATGAGTTTTGTTAAAAGAGTATCACCTCCTAACGTAAACATACACTACTCTGAAAATTTCAATCCCCTGCTCCCGCCACTAGTGAGGGACAGATTCTGTCCAGCTTGTTTAACCACATCATTTCCAAAGGTCAGGCAGAAAAGTCTAACCTATTGGAGGCTTTCTGAGCTAGACGCTGGAGTTTTGAAGCCGCACGCTGAAGTTTTTGTCTGAGCATTTCTAATTCATGATTACAGTCTCCTCTCTTCATTTCAATCATTTTAGGATAGCTTGATTCCTTTGTCTCTCCTTCTATTTTCTGCTGAAGAACCCAATTTCTGGTTCGATCACTGGTTAAACTCCATGTGGTTGGCTGGTAATTTTGGACAGAAAAAGTATTAATTATAAATGAATAGCATATCACATTCTTTCTTATGGGAATATGATTATTATTTATATTCCAAATAAACTCCTATAGATCTCATTTTTAAATGATTTGTGCAGAGCTATATACATAATTAAATCCAATATCAAAATTAGGTGATCACATGGCTACAGTATCTCTTCAAAAAATATTCTAAAACAAAGTGTCAATTTACCTCATTAAGATTCTGGTACAGAATTCTTCTACTTTCTCGTTTTTCTTCTCGTTCTAGCTCTTGCTTTTGGAATTCCTGCATAATTCCTTGAAGTCGTTTTCCTTCAAGGTCTAACTTATAAACTTGCTGTCTTTTCTCTTCCAGCTGGCGCTGAAGATCTTCCACTTTGGACTGGAGCTCATGCATTTTTTTCTGTCCCTCGGTATTGGCCTCTTGTTCTGTCTGCAGTGTCTTTCTGTGAACCTGCCTATCCTTTTCCATTTGCTGTCTTGTTTGCAAAGAATCCAGTTTATATTTCTCAGTCTCATTTAACAATTCTACTATGCGACTGTGTTTCTCCTCTAGCTGTTTCTGGAGCTCTCTAAGGAGGTCATCAGAGGGCAAGGATGGCCGAGGCTGCCCGCTATCATCGCTGCTCTGCAGCTGTGCATGCAATTCCCGCTCCCTGTCCAGGGTACTACTCATTTCCCGAATTCGAACTTTCTCGGATTCAAGAAGTACTTGAAGCTCTAAGTTTCGACCTCGTTCTTCGGATAACTGGGCATCATGTAGCATTCTTTGTGATTCTATTTTTTGCTGTGATTCGTTTAATTGTTGTTTCTTTTGTTCCAAAAGTTGATTTAGCTGCATATTCCTTTGTTTCTGACCCTCAAGTGAAAATTTCAGATCCTTGCAGGAGAAAGTTGAATTAAAAAATTTGTCAATGTTAATATTCTTGAAAATGCTTTATAAGTATACAATTGTGCCTTTATTTATTTATTTATTTTGGTCTCTCTGATTTTTATTTTATTTATTTATTTATTTATTTTTAATTGTGCCTTTATTAATACTAAGTTGGTAGTATCTGGTAACAGAATTGATTATTCAACTTATTAAACCTATACTTTCAGGTGGTTAGAGTAGAGTTATTTGGACCGCGAGTTGATTTTCATCAAAGAATATAAACAAAACAGAGTTAAGCTAAATAATACTTTCTCTCCCAACATTAACCATACCTGGTTGAGGAATATGATGCAAAGTACACTTCTTCTAGGATTAACAGCCTTTAAAAATATAGTATTTCTGCTATAATGTGATGTGAGTTCCTGAAAACCCTTGTATTCCCAATACCACATACTGAAATCAAGGGTACTTACTGGGAAAGCTGGTTAGGGACAAACTACTCAAAACCTATACAAACTGGTAATGATAAAAAAAATAACAAAAACAAAACAAAACAAAAAAACCAGTAATCAGGGAGTTTCTGATGTAGCTCAGCAGGTTATGAACCTGACTAGTATCCATGAGGACGTGGGTTTGATCCCTGGCCTCGCTCAGTAGGTTAAGGATCTGGTGTTGCTGTGAGCTGTGGTATAGATCGTAGACACAGCTTGGATCTGGCATTGGTGTGGCTGTGGCCAGCAACTGCAGTTCTGATCTGACCTCTAGCTTGAAAAAAAAAAAAAACAACAACCCCACAAAAGACCAAAAGACAAAAACCACCCAACAAACCCAAAAAACAAAACAAACAAAAAACAGTAATCTATGGAAATAACATGTCCTTGCTTGTTAGAAAGCTCACTATGGCTGGAGGCTACCACGGAAGACCTTAAAAAAAATAAAATAACAGGACAAATTCTGCCTACATAGTTTCGTTTTGCTTTTTTTAAGTCTAGAGCTAGTGGGTACTGGGATTATGTGGCTAGAGGAAGAGCTCTGAGCCAGCGGTACTAGTGTTAAAGTGGCACTGCGTGCAGGACAACCTGCATTGAGCTGCCAGATGTGCAAGGCTGGGGTATGCCTCTCTGGACAAGAGCCCAGTGTGAAAGATCTCACTCTAAGTTGTCTTAAAATACAGCAGCAAGGGCTCCTGCTGCCAGAAAGTATCACTCCTCCCTTTCCCTAGAAGAAGACAGGAATCAAAACTACTTCTACATTAAACTGATGCAAATGTCCTATTTATCAAATTGTATATGCAGTAATTCAAATTCCTAAAACATATGCTGCAGAAGAAGAGTCTGTAAGCACCCCTGTACGCAGCAAAACAAAAAGGATCAGACCATTAGCAATTCTGATAATACAGTTCAGATAACATAATGATATTCAACACAGAGTTAATTTATGACACCTAATAAACAGTCTACGGTCAACATTTTAGGAAGAGGAACATCTCTCTTCTATCATTTTGGATTTTTCCACAGACATTTAAAGACAAAGATAATAATACCTCAAGCTCTTCTTTATCCCGCTCTTCATTGCGTCCCAGTTTGGCTTTCTCTTTCTCCAAAGCCCACTGTAGCTCTCTGGATTTTTTCTGTTCACTTGCTAAAGTGTCATTAAGCAAATGTACTTCATCTGTTTTATCTTTAATTTCCAATCTAAATCAGAGAGACAAATGAATTCTTATAAAACTACTTTGACCAAGTATTATATTGAAACAGAAAAGAGAAAAGCTTCCACTGAAAAGTGTTGGCATATTATAAACTAGTTATTAGAAAAATACAAACCATGTTAAGGATTAAGAATTTTTGACTGTGGTTCATTTCAAATTGTTTCTAGTAATGCAAGTATTAGTTATTATATACCATTGTAAATAATTTATTACAAATAATAATAAAAATTCCCTTTATCTTCTACTACACATGGGAATCATCATTTGTATGTGAAAACAATGTTCAAAATAAGGATTATACTTGTAATGTGTCCTTGGGAAACAGAATAGCTCAGTATTTATATCGACAAATTATCCTTTTCACATGCATTATCTTTCTCTTTTTTTGGGCCAGGGATTGAATCCATGCCACAGCAGCGACTGGAGACACAGCAGTCACAATGCCAGATCCTTAACCTGTTGCACCATCAGGGAACTCTATATGCATTTCATTTTAAACATTTTGCATATTTAAGCTAACTAAACCATGAATTCCATTAGATCATAAATATCACTTCAAATTACTTAGTGGCAAAATAAAGGTCAAAATTATGTATCTTACACAACAAATATCAAATACAGTTGAAGCCACTGAGAGAATATGCCAATACCTAATCATGAGTTTATCACTTGGAAAAATATGGAGTGTTTCCTTTTCACTATAGTTTTTCCTATAAATAACAGTTTCATGCCATTTAAACAGCATATAACAATGTTACGTTTCTGTAAGATCTGCACAATGTCTGTGACAAAATTACCCCAAGTCCTTCACTTATTCAGGTTTCTAATAAGGAAGCTTGGCACACCTGAATGCCTCTAATTCCTTTAGGTGCTTATGCTGTGCCTTGAGTGTTGTTTCTAGTTCCAGTTTAGTTTGTGCAAGTTCACTTTTTAGTTCAGCAACCACCATTTTCTCAGAACTCAGTTGTTCCTGCAGTTCTGTTGCTCTGTCTTTCACACTGCTGAGCTCCACTTGCATCTCCAGGATCTGAGATTGCTTCTGCTGCATATTATATTCCAAGAGTTCTAAAAGGAAAATTATTAATATTTAGATTATTATCTAGCAGCTCATATTTGGTTTATAAATATCTGTTGAGAAGAACTGATCTGTGATTTAGGAGATTACTACAAAGCAAATATGAAAAGATTACAGCCCCCTAGGGCAGTTTATATATATACCTGCATATGCATGCTTTCCTCACAGTGCTAAATCATCAGGATTTCAGTACTATACATATACAAGGATGATGAAAGTTTAACAGAATTCATTACTGGATATACGATTTGAAATAAAGAAAAAAACCTGAGGTGTTCACATAATACTATACCAACAGAAATCTGTATTTGTTCATTCAGAATTTCAATAGCTCACACTAAAAAATTCCAATGGTTTTTGGCAGCCAAAGTGCTTGCAGAAGTTACCCGTGTAACTCTGACTACAATGAGCAGCACTGCTTGCTTGTTTCATTAGGCCCTCCTTCTCAGTCCCTGAAAATTTCATTATATCAGAAGTGAAAGTCAAAATGCCAACCTGGATCATTGTTTTTTCTTTAAAAACATACCAAATCCCTGCTAAATGCCAGTTATAATGAAAACAAAGTGAAATGTTCTCCCTCCTCCCTCCCTTTCCTCTTTCCTTCCTTCCATCTTTCTCCCTTTCTCCCTTCCTTCCTTCCTCCTTCCCTCCCTTCTCTCCTTTCTTTCTTTCTTGGGGCACACCTTGGGAATATGGAAATTCCCAAGCAATGGGGCGAATCGGAGCCACAGGTGCCAGCCTCCACAACAGCCAGAGCAATGCCAGATCCGAGCCACACCTGTGACCTATGCCACAGCTTGCAGCAACACTAGATCCTTGATCCACTGAGTGAGGCCAGGAATTGAACCTGCATCTCATGGATACTAATTGGAATCTTAAACTGTTGAACCTCAATGGGAACTCCAACAAAATGAAATATTTAAATCCCTAAGTAAAATAAATGAAAAAATGTAATGAAATACATATCAGAATACATTTTCGTAAAATATATAAACTTATGTACATATGCACTAGGTCTAAAGACATATTTCTTGGGTTTTAATAGTTATTACTTTAGGATTTAGGAATTACAGGGGTGATTTTTACTCTTCTTTTGCTTCTCTACCATAAATGTATTTTTAACTTAAAAAATTTTATCCACGTTCATCACTTCACATTACAATTACATCACTTCATATTACAATTCATATTACATTACTGATGTCAGGAGACAGGAGTAACATTAGCTTTAGAGAATTCATGTTAATTTAGGCTATTAAAACTATTTCTTATGGAGTAGAGGCTAAGGATATACATAAGGATACCAATTAGGCTTTCAATGTGATTCTATTTAACTTAATAAAATAACATTAATAAATTAACTAGAAATAATCTTCAATTAATCCCATGTCTAAATATAAGGGATATATTTAATTTGTGACCTCATAATACCTGTGTGCTCTAAAATATGTAATGAGGAGTTGCCTTCATGGCTCAGGGGTTAATGAGGACATGGGTTCGATCCCTGGCCTTGCTAAGTGGGTTAAGGACCCGGTGTTGACATGAGCTGCTGTGTAGGTTGCAGATGTGGCTTGGATCTGGCGTTGCTGTGGAGTAGGCTGGCAGCTACAGCTCTGATTTGACCCCTAGCCTGCTGGGAACCTCTATATACTGCTGGTGTGGTCCTAAAAAAAAGACAAAATAAAACAAAATAAAATATGTAATGATATTTAAAACCTTCAGCTTTTCAATGACAAATGTGTGACTGGTATAACTTTCAAATTATAGGTGTTTCTATAATTAAACAGAAATGAAGACAAAGACGGTCACTAGATACAATGAAAAATTAGATTTCAGTCTAATTTCTAATGATTTCTAGCTGCAGCTCAATTTAAACAGATACTTCCAGTGAAAATTGAGGAAAACAGGGAGTTCCCGTCGTGGCTCAGCGGTTAGCGAACCCAACTAGCATCCATGAGGACGCGGGTTCGATCCCTGGCCTCGCTCAGTGGGTGAAGGATCTGGCATTGCATGAATTGTGGTGTAGGTCGCAGACGTGGCTTGGATCCTGAGTTGCTGTGGTCTGTACAGCTCCGATTGGACCCCTAGCCTGGGAACCTCCATATGCTACAGGTGCAGTTCTAAAAAGACAAAAAGAACAAAAAAAAAAAAAAAAAAGAAGAAAGAAAGAAAGAAAAGTGAGGAAAAGATTTGACAAGCACATTACAAAAGCAAAAATCTAGCTAGCCAATAATCATATGACAATAAACTAAGGGCAACTCAATAATTAAAGAAATGTAAATTAAAACCATAGCTAACAATCTACTGCATACCAAGATTGAAAACAAAGGACCAACAATATCAACTGATGGCAAAAAAAACAACGCAACTTTCATACACTGCTAGAAAATGCACACGCTGATATGACCACTTTGGAAAACAGTTTGGCTTTGTCCAAACCTGAAGATATGTATTCTATGACCCACTGGATACATTTCTGGGTATGTATACAGAAGACTCAGGCATGAATATGCATCAGAAACAGGCACCAGAATGTGAAGAACAGTATGGAATTTAAGAATAGCTAAAAAAGCAGAAACCACCTAAATGTTGAACCACAGAATATATATATAAATTGTGGAATATTTACAGAGGGTAATTCTACAAAGTAACAAAAATGAATGAACTAGAGATAAATGTGGTGACTGAGAAGAATGCTATAGAGAGGTAAAAGAAACAAGACACAAATATATGCAGAGTGATAAAGTTCAAGAGCAGGAAAATCTTTAAACTTAATATGGTTTAGGAATATATAAACAGGCAAAAACAAATCAGGATGATGGTTACCTCTAGGGTAACCTCACAGAGGAGCCTGAGTTCTAGGTTACCACAGAGGAGCAGAAGAGGGCCTCCGGAATACCTGACATGGGTAAAGCTTCTACAGGTACTCATTTAATAATATATTATACTATGTATTTGTGCATTTTACACTTTTCTGTATGTACGTTACAGTTGACACGTACAAATCTGTGTTAAAAAGAGATGATCCCTTTCACTGAGGATTTCTTTTTCTTTTAGGTTATCCTTACCTAGAGCTTCAAAACAAAGATAATGAACTTAATGGGCTAAACAACCTGATCAAGGCAATGCTTGTTCATTTTAAACTAAATATGTTTATATGTCAGAAAATTACTGTCTCTTGGATTATACTGTGAGAATTACTGTCATTCTCTCTCCAAACAGCTAGCTAAAGTCATTTTAAACCTCTACAGGAGATAAAAGCAAAGTTCTTTGCTATTTTGAAGCACGTCTTTACCAGACTGTTTGGCACACAAAGAATTTTTTTCTCTTGCATTTAAGGAGTAACCCTCTTACCTGCACCACCACCACCTCTTCCCAATGTCAAGAGCTGTTGCTTTGTTTATGATGGAGCAATAAGCTTAAATGGCACAGCATTACTGAGCGTTTTTAAAATTCTATTAGTATGAGTTTATGCCTAGTCAGAGAACCCTAATCTAAACAAATTTTTTTCAATTCTTAAAAAATTTAGGAGTTCCCATTATGGCACAAAGGAAATAAATCCAACTAGTTTCCATGAGGACGCAGGTTTGATTCCTGGCCCCACTCAGCAGGTCAGGAATCCAGTGTTGCCATGAGCTATGGTGTAGGTCACAGACATGGCTCAAATCCCAAGCTGCTGTGGCTGTGCTGTAGGCTGGCAGCTGCAGCTCCAGTTCGACTCCTAGCCTGGGAACTTCCAGATGCTGTGGTTGAGGCCCTAAAACACACACACACACACACACACAAAAATATATATATATATGTAGTGTGTGTTTACATATATACACGTGTGTGTGTGTGTGTGTGCGTGTGCATATGCATGTTTGTGTGTGTGAATCTTAAAACGAATCAGACAACTCTTTAATCCCTAGAGAAATTAAGGTAGATTAATTCACTGATATGAGAAGGAAAAGAATCTGACTAGGAAAAAATGTTTTAACTGAATAGCAATAATAAATGAAACAAAGTGAAATATTTTTACCCAGTTGTGTCACCATATGAGCCCGTCATATAGCATACCTTGGCTTGGCTGATCATTCTCTTGTTCTCTTTTCAGAGTCATTTTCCTACCATTCATTTGAGCATGAAGTGCTTGAATTTCAGATAACAAACTCCTTCTATCTGCTTTCTGGAGGCATTCCATAGCTGACTGATATTCAATACGCTGTAAAAAGTCAAGAGAGTTATAAAGACAAAAAAATTAACCACAAGGAATTCTGAAGAACGACATGCTAAAATTCCTATATATCCTTCATCCAAATTCCCCAAATGTTAATCACATTTGCTTTTAAATTCTCCCTTCCCCGCCCTGGCCCTGTGTATGCGTATACTTTTTTGTTTTTTTTTTGCGCTATTTAGGGCCATACCCTTGGCATACGGAAGCTCCCAGGTCAGGGGTTGAATTGGAGCTGTAGCCACTGTCCTACACCATAGCCACAGCAATGTGGGATCCAAGCTGCATCTGTGATCCATACCACAGCTCACAGCAATGCCAGATCCTCAATCCACTGATGGGGGCCAGAGATCAAACCTGCGTCCCCAGTAATGAACTAGTTGAGTTCACTGCTGCTGAGCCACAATGGGAACTCCTGTGTATATATTTATACACATATGCACATATCAATTTTCAAAATTTGTGAGGATATACTGAAAAATGTTACTTTAGCCTCAAAAAATTGCAGTTTATAAATCCCTTAAAATAAGAATGTTCTTTTACAAACCACACAGTACAATTATCAAAAGCAAAGTACTACAATACTATTAGCTAATATACAAAGCTTATTTAAATTTTGCTAAATATCCTTAAAAGCAAAAGGGGAAAAAAGTGGTATTTATGTCTTTGTCTTTTGTGACCTTGAATTTCTGAGTACAGGCTAGTTATTTCGCAGAATATCCCTCAATTTTAAAAAAGTTTATTTTGGGAGTTCCCGTCATGGTTCAGTGGTTAAATTCGACTAGGAACCATGAGGTTGTGGGTTTGATCTCTGGCCTCGCTCAGTGGGTTAAGGATCCGGCGCTGCCATGAGCTGTGGTATAGGTCACAGACGCAGCTCAGATCCCGTGTTGCTGTGGCTCTGACGTAGGCCAGGGGCTACAGCTCCAATTAGACTCCTAAGCCTGGGAAACTCCATATGCCACAAGTGCAGCCCTAGTAAAGACCAAAAAAAAAAAAGTTTATTTTGGAGTTCCCATTGTGGAGCAATGGGGTTGGTAATGTCTCTGGAGTGCTGGGACACAGGTTTGATTCCTGGCCTGGCCAGTGGGTTAAGGATCTGGTGTTGTTGCAGCTGCAGCATAGGTCACAACTGCAGCTGGGATCTGATCCGTGGCCAGGGAGCTCCATATGCTGTGTGGTGGCCAAAAAAGAAAAAAAAATTATAACAGCATAACATTAAAAAAAAAGTTAATTTTGAATTAATTTAAGACAAAGTTTCTGGGTACCTTTCGGCCTCCTTTCCCTGATAATATCTTATATAACTATAGTACATTATTAAAACCAGGAAAATACTACTTAAAATGTAGGACTTATTCAGATTTCATTAGTTTTTATGTGCACACACTCTTTTTTCTTTTCTTTTCTTTTTTTTTTTTTTGCTCTTTAGGGCTGCACCTGTGGTGTAAGGAAGTTCCTGGGCTAGGTAGGGGTGGGAAGAGAGTTGCGGCTGCCGGCCTACACCACAGTCACAGCAACGTGGAATCCGAGCCATGTCTGTGACCTACACCACAGCTCACGGCAATGCCAGATCCCTGATCCACTGAGCAGGGCCAGGGATCGAACCCACATCCTCATGGATAATAGTCAGATTTGTTTCTGCTGTGCCACAACGTGAACTCCCTATGTGTACCCATTCTTTTTCTTGGTGTAAAGAACTATGAAATTTTATCACAGATACAGTTCATGTAACCACCACCAATCAGGATACAGAACTGTCTCATCACCACAAAGAAACTCTCCCTAGCTCTAACCCCTGACAACCACTGATCTGTTCTCTATCACTACAACTTTGTCATTTCAAAAGTGCTATGTAGGAGTTCCCGTCGTGGCGCAGTGGTTAATGAATCCGACTAGGAACCATGAGGTTGCAGGTTCGATCCCTGCCCTTGCTCAGTGGGTTAACGATCCGGCGTTGCCATGAGCTGTGGTGTAGGTTGCAGACGCGGCTCGGATCCTGAGTTGCTGTGGCTGCGGCGCAGGCCAGTGGCTACAGCTCCGATTAGACCCCTAGCCTGGGAACCTCCACATGCCGCAGGTGCGGCCATAAAATGACAAAAGGCAAAAAAAAAAAAAAAAAAAAGTGCTATGTAACATACAGGATGTTGTGAGTATCAACAGAGTTTGATTGCCTAGTAGTATCGCATTGCATGGATATACTATGATTTGTTCTTCCATTTGCTTGTCAGAGAACTTCTGGGTTGTTTCCAGCTTTTAGCTATTACAAATAAAACTGCTATGAATATTCATTCATGTACAGGTTTTCATGGGACATAAACTTTCATTTTGTCTGATTAAGCATCTATGAGTATGACTTCTAGATCATATGCTAAATGTATATTTCACTTTATAAGAACCCGCCAGATCATTTTCCAGAGTGGATCTCCCATTTTACATTCCTACCAGCAACGTATGAGAGATGCAATTTCTCTGCTTCCTCACCAAAGCTTGGTATTCTCACTAAGTTTTATTTTGGCCATTCTGATAGATGTGTAGCGGCTTTATTTTGTTTTGGTCTACTATGTCCCCATGAAAAGATTTCAGTTTTGCATAAAAGTGACATTTCTTCCTATTAGGAGGTACATGTCTATCTGTTCCATTATTAATGATTTTAACTCTGATCACTGGGTTGAGGTGCTGCCTGCACAGTTTCTTCACCATAAAATTGTTGTTTTTCCTTTTGTAACTAGAAAGGATTTTCTGAGGATTTACTTTGAAACAACGTAAATACATTTTTCTGGTTAAACATTTTTATACTAGTTTTAGCACCCACTGCTGATTATTGCTTGAGCTGATTTACTAATTTAACTATTTCTTCTATACACTAGTTGCTATTCTACTGTAAGACTTTTTATTCACTTATTTAATCAGTATAAACTAGCAAACTTTTTGTTTTATAATCTGTCATTATTATATCAATAATAATATCATTATTTAGATGTTCACATTGTTCCAAATTTGGCCAGTGAGAACTCCATCAAGCTAGCCTTTGTGATCTTTTGACCTATTTCCTTCATTCTTTAGGTAATTTCTTATCTACAAAGCAAGATGTTCTATGTTCAGCCTGTACTTTCCCCATTCCAATCCTGGTCTACTTCCTTTTAATGTAGTTAGAAATCAAAACCTGGGCGCTAAGTGATGAGATTTTTAACTACTGATTTGATTCCTTTACTAGTTATAGATCTTTATAGGTTTTCTATTTCTTCCTGAATAAGTTGTTTTTTAACTGAAGTATAGTTGATGTACAAATTATATACATTATAAGTGTACAATGTAGTGATTCACAATTTGTAAAGGTTATACGCCACTTAAGAGTTATTATAAAATACTGGCTATATTCCCTGTACTGAACAATATATCCTTATAGCTTATTTTATACATAATAATTTGTACATCTTAACCCCTACCTTTCTATTTCCCTTCCCTCTCCCTAATGGTAACCATTCGTTTGTTCACTGTATCTGTCAGTCTGTTTCCTTTTTGCTATAATCCTTGGTTTGTCTTATTTTTTTTTGAATCTATATAAAAGTTATATAATACAGTATTTGTCTTTCTCTCACTTATTTCACTTAGCATAATACCCTCTAAGTCCATCCATGCTCTTGCAAATGGTAAAATAGCATTCTTTTTTATGGCTGAGTAGTATTCCGTTGTATATATACACACATTTTCTTTATCCATTAATCTGTTGATAGACATTTAGGTTGTTTCCATATCCCAGCAACTGTAAATAAAATGCTGCTATGAACATGGGGTGTGTGTATTTTTTTGAATTAGTATTTTTGTTTTCATCAACTATACACCCAGGAGTACAACTGCTGAGGCTGAATGAATTTTGATAAGCAAACTTATGCCATTTCACCAAAGCTTTTGAATTGATATAAAATTATTCATAGTATTCTATTATTTTTATATCTCAGCTATATCTTTAGTTATAATCCCACTTTTATTTCTAATTTTTAAAGTGTGCTTTACCATTTTCCTTAACCTATTTTCCGGAAATTTTCTATATTATTAACTTTTCAAAGAACCAACTTTTGATGTTTTTATCCACACTACTGTATCAGTGTATGCATTTCACTAATTTCTTTTTTCTTTATTACAGTAGAGCGTCATTATTTTTAGATTACATACTTAAGAATTTGCCTTTTCATTAAAATTTATCTGTAGCCCCCAATTCAATACTTGTGATGATGCTCTTATGGTCATTCTCAAACCTGCACATAGAGCAGCAAAAAACTTAAATCACCCCATGTGCATGTTCCTAGCTGAAGTTGAACAAGGTGATATTATAAATAAGTATCCTTTTTGCCATCTATTCAGTGCTGCGTTTATTTTGTACTTTTGAGTTTTTATTGGTGATTTTGCTATTTAAAATGGTCCCAAGCATAGATATGAAATACAGTCTAGTGTGCCTAAGTACAAGAAGGCTGAAAAGTACATTACAGAGAAAATGCATGTATTACATAAACTGTCTTTAGGTATAAGTTACAGTGCTATTGGTCATGAGTTCAACATAAATGATTCAATAATATATAGTAAGTAAACAGGATGTTTTTAAATAGAAACACACATAAAACAAGGTTATGTACTGACTGGTTGACAAAAATATCATTACTAGGGGGCTCACAGGAACCTATCTTCGTATTTCCCCTGTAGCAATGGCTCAACATTCCCAGCAACTTTACAAGATCTAGCTACTATAAATAATGAGAACTGATGGTATCTTATTCTTTCTACTTTCTCTGGGCTTAGTCTATTACTCTTTTTCAGACTTCCTAAGCTGGATGATTGGTTCATTAAGTTTTGGCCTTGATTCTTTCCTAACATTAGACCAAACCTCTATTTTTTGGGATTTTTTTAGGGCCGCACTTATGGCATATGGAATTTCCAGGCTAGGGGACAAATCAGAGCTGCAGCTACCAGCCTACACTATAGCCACAGTCATGCCAGATCTGAGCTGTGTCTGCAACCTACACCACAGTTCACAGCAACAGCGGATCCTTAATCCACTGAGTGGGGCCACGGATCGAACTCACATCCTCAAGGACACTAGTTGGGTTCTTTACTGCTGAGCCACAACAGGAACTCCTAGACAAAGCATTTAAGGTAATAATTTTTCTCCTAAATATTGTTAGTGGTTCCTGTTAAAATTTTAACCTTCACGTTTACTCTAAAACTAACCAATAACTCATTTTTAATTGCAATGAAAAAGCATTCTTTGTTTTAAAGTTTCATATTGATACCTGTTCTTGTATTCTCTGTTCCAAACAGTTTAGTAATTCAGCTGCATCTCTAGTACCAAGAGCTGTCAGCTCAGTCCGAAATGCAGCTAGTAAAACACTGTGCTCCTTTAAGAAAACCTGCTGAAGAGCAAGCAGAAGTTCACCTCGCCAGTCGGAGGAGCTCTCGTGAGATTGAGAATTATCATAAACCTAGCAGTGTATAAAAGACAAAAGTTAGTTTTCAAATAAGCATGTTTAAGAAATGTTCTAAAAGTGCTGTCTACTATCAGTATTAAAAGCCTAGAGGATATGAATTTATTTTCAAGTGTGCAACTTGGAGCATTTAAAAACTATACAGTAATTTACATGAAAATACATCATAAAAGACAATTTCATTTATAAAGTACATTATTACTTATAGAAATCATATAAAACTATTTAGGTGCATAACATTCTTTGAGTACCTCAGCCTCTTTGTGCACTTGTATCTTGGTAATTAAATCCCTAAGAGAGGAGATTGTACTGAGGAAAGTTCTTCTCTCTTCTAGCCAAGATTCTGAAACTTGCTGAGCAGAATGGTCTTCTCCATCACTGTAAGGAGATTCGGTGAGAGAGAGCACCTGCATACCTTCATTATGGACAGCTCTCAGTAATCCCTGGAGATCATAACCAAGAAGTTAGAATTAAAGACGTTTTTCAAAGTCTGCAAAGTCAGATACAGAAAGGGAAATATATTTTAAGATAGCTTATCCCAGTTAGTTTCATTCAGAAAAGCCACTGTGGAAAGGAAACACCAGTCTATCATTACTGAAGGCATTTTTCCTGTGGAGGGGTAAGCCAGTCCCACAGGACAGCATATCGCTGTGTGTAGCGCTCATCTCTAAATTCATTTTTTTTTTTTTTTTCTGGCCATGTATGTGCCATATGGAAGTTCCCAGGCCAGGGACTGAACCCACACTACAGCTATAATCAGAGCCACAGCAGTGACAATACCAGATCCTTAACCTGCTGAGCTCCATCTAAGTTCCTTCATCTTATCTCCATCTAAGTTCCTTCTATTTATCTAATGCATTCTTCTTGAATTTAATTATCAGGCACTAATTTGACCAAAAGAAACATGTAGGAGATAAGTTCTAGTCTTTGACACTGTTTTAATAATTCTGGCAAACTAAAATACTAGGAATAGAAATTATCTTTTAAAAACTTTTACACAAATAATCACTAAATTGTACTTTATTTTCTGCAAAATATAAAAATAAAATTAACCAGTCCTCCAAGCATCCTTCTAGCTATGTAATTCTCTTTTCGAGAGATTTCACCATATTAAGGTCTTCTCTACTAACTTGTAATAAACTACTATGTTCAACATAGAAACTGCACTGGCTAAGTTTTACTAGAGATGTCTGTCTTTTAGTTACCTTTATTTTCTTTGGAAATGAATCTGCTGAACTTTCACCTTCTTCTCCTCGGCCTTCTGATGCTGTGTCAAATCCCTGACTTTGTGTAAGATAAATACCCTGACTCCAGTCTGATCCAGAATCTAAAATAAAGAAAACCGTTGCCCATTAAAGAAAAACAAACTCTTTTTAAACATGTACCATAAAAATTCCATAAATTTGTATAACTTACCACTGGAACATATTTCTCTAGCTTGGTAAGCATCAGAATGTGTTAATTCAGGAACTGAGGATCCCTAATCAGAGAAAACAAATAAAAAAATAATGTTTGTGAAACATTACTATCTGACTGTACAAAATGGAAAGATTTTAAATCGTAATTTTATCATAAGGAAGAAATTGCCTCACATTTCTTGAACTCTTAAAAACACAGAATTTTGAAAAAAAAATCATTGAATGTTGAAAAAACACATATGATGAAAACCAAATACCTCTTTAGATCTCAGACACTGTATCACTGACTTCAAGGTACCACATTCCTCTGTCAGTAACTGAACAGCAACATAGTGATCTCTCTTTAAGGTTTCAGTTTCTGAAATATGTCTGGATTCCATATCCAGAATTTCAGCTGCATGTAGTTCTTGCATTTGCTCAATTTTTTCAGTAAACTGACTAATTATTTCAGTGACTTCTTCCGATGAACATTCACTCTGTAAATCAACTTGGATTCCTGCATTTCTAACAAGAATTTGTGGAGTCTGATTGCTGCTATTGACCTTGAGAGTCTCATCTGTCTGGGAAGTGGCGCTTTTACCAACTTTCATAGGCAGTGGCTCTAATATGCAGATATTTCTGTTTTCTTGAACCTCAGTATTATCTTCTTTTTCTAAGAAGTAGGATAATTTCTCTTCTGCCTTTTTGAGTTGATCCCTAACTTTGCCTAAATCTTCCTGGAGAAATGCCATATTTGTTTCTTTTACCTAAAACATAACAAATAGAACAATATAACATTCAATTTAAAATATTACATGTAGAATTTAGGATAGAGAGAATATAATTCATGCTAATATGTTTATTTTTCACAGAATAAAAGGAAAAAAATTCAGGAATACTCATACTTTTCGTATGTATTCACATATAGATGTATAGTCACAGATTACCACAGAAGTGAAAGCATTTCATCAGCCTCCACTTTTGGTTTGCAGGGGATAATACAGTTCCCTTTAACATCTGTCTTTCTCCTCCTTCATTAATCTGCATAGACTACACATTAAAAAAAAAATTCCCTAACAGAGATTCCAAGGAAAACAAACAACAGAAATGATAGTAACAAAATCTGTAATAACTTCATCAAATTCACAATGGATTTTTTTCCCCTAGCTGTTAAGATCTGGGTTTGTTTTCACAGAAGAGGATATACTTTGAAATGAAATTAAGATAGGTAGAAATAAGTGAATTAGGAACTACGTTACTCATTTTACCAGAAGTTCTTCTTGAAGTTTCTCTGCCTTCTCTTTATAACTGGCAAGTTCTTCTTTGGTAGCTGCTGACTCAGCTCTAAGTGTGTCAAGTTGACCAAAAAATCCATTTTCTTCACTAGTATGAATCCGCTCAGTAGTTGTCTGAATGGCAGTGGAAAACATAAACACATCATTTTCAAAAACAAAGCCAAGTTCAAGGCACTTTTACAACCTAATGAGGCCTTTTCAGGAACAACTTCCTATCAGATAAAAAGAGTTTAAATGATCCAGGTTCTTTCAACAAATAGGGAATTCTTCTTCAGGACCATCATTTTATATTCTTGAGACAGTAAGAAGGATTTTTCAGGGAAAAAAAGGTAAATCATGTCATTAGTATATATCTTAAAATTTTATAATTAATGAATATAGTTTTGTTACCCATTCAAAACTGTTTCATATTTATATCACTTTTCTCAAGATACCACGTTACTAAGATATTTCTTACAAGTTTTATATATGTGGAAAGTCACATTACTATTTTAAATTCAGTAATGTAAACAGCTCCAGTAGGCTAGGAGGAAAAAGCCTAGTAAGCAGAAAGAATTATTATCCTTGGTGAAATACATTATCTATAGAATCCCAATATAAGAGTTAATCTTCTGGTATTTACATAAGAATACACATTTATTGTCCAAAATTATAAACATAGAGAGTGAGAATTTGATAAAGTCCTTTAACATGTGTCCTATGCTAAAAAATAACTGCAATTCAGACCTTTACTTAAGAAGACTTATAAGGGTGAAATGCAAATTTTTCTTAGGAAATGATGAAATCTATTATGAGGTATAAAATCTGCAAAAGCTAATGACATCACTCACGTATTAATTCATAAGAACACTAGTATATTTTGACATTTTTCATTATTTAAAAGGGATGATGACCATATAATATGCATGCTATAAGAAAAGGAAAAATCCCACACAAGTTCCAGAGGACATTTGCTATATGTAACATTTCCAAGTTTCTTCTCACTGTTCTACTTAATGACCACACTAGTGAAATAAATATCATGATTTGAACACCTCAAAATATATTTTGTGTCCATTCTTCTAGTGATAATACGACCATACGGAACAATATTTTTTATAAAAACCCTTAATATGAGTTCCCTTCTTGATGCAGCAGAAATGAATCTGACTAGGAACCATGAGTTTGTGGGTTCGATCCCTGGTCTTGCTCAGTGGGTTAAGGATCTGGTGTTGCCATTATCTCTGGTATAGGTCACAGACATGGCTCAGATCCTGTGTTGCTGTGGCTGTGGTATAGGCCAGCCAGCAGCTGTAGCTCCGAATGGACCCCTAGCCTGGGAATCTCCATATGCTGCGGGTTGTGGCCCTAAAAAGACAAAAAAAAAAAAAAAACAAAAACAAAACAAAAAAAAAACACCTACCTTATATCAATCGCTAGGTGTAAAGAACATCATAGTTTAATTTAGTAGTTTAAGGAACGAAGGAACAAAAAGAGTTTCCTGGGGTATTAGCTGAAAAAAAAAAATCAAATACAAACTAACCTTGAGAACTTCAAAACCTCCTTGAGGGCTTCTTTTCCTTTCTTTGCCTCCCTGTTTTTTCTCCTTGTCCTCCAATAGCTTCTGTAATTCTAATAACTTCTTTTCTTTTTCCAAAGCATTTTTCTCTGCAATTTCTACCTGCTCTTTTTCTGAGATCAAGCTAGTCTGCATTTCAACTACCTGGCTTTCTAATTCTGATATTCTCAAGGTCAGTGCTAACACATTTGATTCCATCTCATTTCTTGTTAGTTGATTTAAAGTCTGTGTATCTATTCTTCCAGATTCTAATGAAACTACTTGTTTATCTTCACAGAATTTTGCATATTCTTTAACTGCTTCAAGTTGGACCTGGCTCACAAGGGCAGCAGCAACCTTTTCCTCAAGTATATTTTGCAGGTTTACAATCTTCTTTTTAAACATTTCTGTTTCAGACTGGCCTTGCTCCTGCATGTCCTTTATTTGTTTATGACACTGGGTAAGTTCTAAGTCCTTTGCATTCACAGTGTTCTCAAGTTGTAGTACTTTTGTTTCCAAACTGCTTATGGAAACTTTGCTGTTTTCTTCAAAAGATTTGAGGTAAGTCTGATCTTCCAGGGCACCCTCGGTGAGGCCTACTTCTAGTCCAGGTTTGTTTTTGCTCAGATCATCTATAGCCATGTTAAGACTTTTCTCTGGTGTGCTCTGGACTTTTTCTATATTTTCACGTTCTCTCTTTAGGCTGCATAATTCTTGTGTTAGCTGGTTCATTTTAAAATTGGTTTCTTTAAGTACATTTTTCGTAAAGGCCATTTCCTCATTAGTGGTTTCTACCTGCTGTTCCAAAGCCAGTTTCTCCGCCATTACCATATCCAACTGATGTTTTAAACTATCTGCTTCTTCTGGAAGAGTATTAGCATCCACTGATGTCTTCTGTTCAATATTTGCCAATTCCTGTTGAAGTTTTTCAATCACTTCATTGAGCTGCTCAATTTCTTCTTCTCTGTTTTTCTTCACACGTTCTTGATCACTCATCAAACATTCTATCTGGGTTTCAAGATCTTTTATTAGTTCATTTTTTTCTTCAATAACCTATTAGTCAATGAAAACAAGTAACACACATAATAAATATATGTTTATATTTGGGGAATTTTATTTTACTTTAGGGCAAGATCTTAAAGTGTTGATCACACACAAAAACGATATATTTCTTACACATACTAAATTCTTTTTTTTTTGTCTTTTTGCCTTTTCTAGGGCCACAGTCGCAGCATATGGAGGTTCCCAGGCGAGGAGTCTAACAGGAGCTATAGCTGCTGGCTTACGCCACAGCCACAGCAACGTGGGATCCGAGCCGCATCTGCAAGCTATACCATAGCTCACGGCAACACCAGATCCTTAACCCACTGAACAAGGCCAGGGATCGAACCCACAACCTCACGATTCCTAGTCGGATTCGTTAACCACTGAGCCACGACGGGAACTCCCATACTAAATTCTAATATAGGCCAACAGTTCCCCATTATATCAAACAAGGAACTTATTTAGAATTTCATTCAGAAAGTCATTAAACATAAAGTGATTTACACATTTAGTAGCTAATGCATATAAGTAAAATAGTCAATATTAATGCATTCTAATTGAAAAGGATGAAACTTTTTTTTTGGTCTTTTTAGGGCAACACCTGCAGCATATGGAGGTTTCCAGGTTAGGGGTCAAATCAGAGCTGCAGCTGCCAGCCTGCACCACAGCCACAGCAACATGGGATCCCAGTTGTATCTGCGACCTACACTAGCGCTCACGGCAATGCCACCAGGGTCTTAATCCACTGAGAGAGGGCAGGAATCAAACCTGCATCCTCATGGATACTATTCAAGTTCATTACCGCGGAGCCACGACAGGAACTCACAAGGGTGAAATATTGAAATAAAATAGTTTATAACATATGGTGTTCAAATGTCATCATCTTATTTAACTCATACCAAAAATAATTTTTAACAGATTTGATTACAATATGATGAAATCTGAATCAACAGGGATTCCCTATAACACATCAAAAATCTTTGACAATATTAGGAGGGGACAAAAATACACATAACATGTTAGACCAGTGTGTCTTAATAGATTAATGGGTGAAAGGGAATTAAGGTTTTATTTGGTTTATATATTCAAAGAAAAGCAAACAAAATTTTAGATTAGCCACTATGGAAAACAATGAAGAGGTTCCTTAAAAAACTAAAACAAGGAACTCTACCCAATATTCTGTGATAATTTATGAGGGAATAGAATCTGAAAGAGAATCGATGTGTGTACATTTATAACTGAATCACTCTATTGTACAGCAGAAATTATCACAACATTGTAAATCAACTATATGTCAATAAAACTTTTAAAGAAATGGAAAAAAAAACCCAGAAAACTAAAAACAGAGCTATTATATAATCCAGAAATCCTACTCCTGGACATATGTCTAGAAAAAACAAAATCTCCAATAAGATACATGTTGAAAAAAAAAAAAGATACAGGCACCCTAATGTTCATAGCAGCACTATTTAAGTTGCCAAGACAGGGAAACAATCCAAGTGCCCATCAACAGATGACTGGTTTAAGAAGTATATATATATATACACACACAACTGAGTGATATATATGTATCACTCAATCATAAAAAAGGATGAAATATTGCCGAGTGCAGCAACATGAGGGAACCTAGAGAATATCATACTAAATGAAGTCATACAAAAATAAATATTATGTGATATCACTTATATGTGGAATCTAAAAAATAATGTAAATGAATGTACATACAAGACAGAAACAAACTCACAGACACAGAGAACAAACCTGTGGTTACCAAAGAGGAAAGGGAAAGGAGGATGAATAAATGGGAGTGTGGGATTGAGATACAAATTACTATACATAAAATAGACAAGCAATAAGGATTTACTATATAACACAGAGAACTATATTCAGTATCTTATAATAATCTATAATGGAAAATAATATAAAACGATCACTTTGTTGTACAGCCGAAACCTTAACAATATTGTAAATCAACTATATTTCGATAAACAAATATTCTAGCTTGAGTAATTTCATATAATAATTTTAAATTAGTATACCTTGTTATCTGTTGTAATCTGAAGTTGATGCTGAAGTTTTGTGATTTGCTCATTCAATCGGTCAATTTCTACTTCTTTTTCTTGCATTATTTGAGCAAATTTCCCAAATAGTAAATGTTGGTCCTGAGTAGAGATGGCATCAGATTCCTTTATGGCAAATCCCAGTTTTTCCATTTCATCCTAGGGTCAAAAATAACCATCTCAGTTGGATAAGCATTACATGTGATTTTTATAACATTCTGTCACTTAACTCTTACCAAGCTATAGTGCCCAACATGTACAAAAGGAAAAAACCAGAGCTTTCATAAAGTTATTGTAAATAATTCTTAAAATAGTTTGATAAGAGTCTCCAAAATTTTTCATTTATGATGAAGTCAAATGTTTATGTTAGGTTGAAGATAAATTCCATGAAAATCCACTTGCAGTTAATGTTCCCCTGTTAAGTATTATTTAGCAGCTGGATTTAGCAAATGCTTAACACAAGAGCTACACAAGACCAAAACAATTAATTATTTAGAGGCAAAGATTTTCTTAACTAATTACCTTAAATAATTTGTTTTCTTGTTCAAGTTCTTGTAGGCGGGTAGTAGATTCCTTTTTCTGTATTTCTAATTGCATATGCAGTTGCTGGACTTCTTCATTCTTATTTTCCAGTTCTTCTCTGAACTGTTCTAACTGTTCTTCTAAGTTTGTGATCTTTGATAACAAAATTAGCAATAGGAAAGAGAAAAAAAACCGTCTATAGAAATGATTACTTTTCAAGAAAGAATGAAAAGTGCTATATTAGTTCGATTGTATATATGCTTAAAAGACATGAGCCATGAGAACACTGGAAAGTGGTCTCCTTAACCCAGATGTAACTGTGTGGTTTCTAGACATTTTCTAAGTGAATACCTTTAAACTATCCTGCCCAAAGCAAAGAGACCTTTGGAAGAAGGATACAAGAAACCATTTTTCTACCTGAAATTATCCTCTGGTAAAGTATAAGAGTTATAGGAGGAAACTTATTTTAAAACTTACCGTTTTAAAACTTATTTAGTGTTAAATTAAGCTATCAAAAGGTTCAAGAAAGCTGTAGATTTAAGTGACTTATTTCAGCCACCAAGTGAGACTAGCTCAATTTAGTCCATATTAATACTTAACCTAATGAAAGGTGTGACAGCTATGAACCTTACTTGAGCAGAAGCGAGCAGAGTCAGACTCTAAGACCATGAGATCATTAGGTCTGAAATACAGAAACTTAAAAAATAAGTTAGTAAAACCATTTTAGAAAAAAATTATAGTGCTGCTATCTGCAGGACAATTGAAATTCAGCTCATTTCTGAGCATATTACCATTAATGGTAAAGCAACTGTTCTCTAATGGTTATACAGAGATGGAAACTAATGGTGAATATTAAGAGCTAGTTACTGCTTTATTTAAAAAATTGGGTTCAGGTGAGGACAGGAATAATCATTTAGCTCAATGCTTTGTGCTTCTTAACACATTTTTAGTGAATGAATTTTCATGTGTGTATAGACCCAATGATCAAAATTGCTGCATTATAAGCAAGCTAAGGGAGTTCCTGTCATGGCTTAGTGGTAAAGAACCTGACTAGTGTGCATGAGGACACAGGTTCAAGCCCTGACCTTGCTTAGTGGGTTAAGGATCTGGTGTTGCCATAAGCTGTGTCATAGGTTGCAGATGCGGCTCAGATCCCACATTGCTGTGGCTGTGGTATGGGCCGGCAGCTGCACTCCAATTCTAACCCTAGCCCGGAAACTCTCTTGTGTCATGGATGCGAACCTAAAAAGCACCCCCCCCCAAAACAACCTAAGGAGTTCACCTCGTGGCTCTGCAGGTTAAGGACCCAAAAATGTCTCTGTGAGAATGTGGTTTGATCCCTGGCCTCACTCAGTGGGTTGAGGATCAGGAGCTGCTGTAAGCTGTGGCACAGGTTGCAGATGCAGCTTGGATCCAGTGTTGCCATGTCTGTGGCACGGCCCTGCAGATAGTTTCAATTCGACCCCTAGGCCAGGAACTTCCATATTTTGAAGGTATAGCGGTAAGAAAAATAGTAATAGTAGCAAATAAAATAAAAGCAACCTAAGATCCTAGAAGCACCTATATATCATTTATTACCTTAGAACTTGAAAGGGGGCATATTCTGATTTTACCCCAACATGAAATCAGAACCATATATTGGCATTAGCAAGGCAAAGACCTCCAATATTTTCTTAATAGAAATTATATTGATACTAGTAATAATAACAATCATTTATAGACAATTTACTATCAGGTACTACATAAGATGTATTATATGTATTTTTTTTAAACTCTGGAACTTTATGACATTTTTACTACGATTACGCCCATTTCAGAGACGAGGAAGGGAGTCACTAAGAGGGGAGTACCTTGTTCTGCAGTTTCAAGGCTGGTATGTGGAAGACAGCTTGTGAACTTCAGGAATTTTCTGGAAACGTACATTCTTAACCACCCTCTTTCCTACTTCTAATAACTAATGTCTAAGACTTAATATTTAAATTATTTTCTGTAACACTGGTAAACTCAGTAGACACACCTTAAATATATTTAGTAGTTGTACATATATAATTATCAGGTTACTTCACTGAAAACTGTGATAACTGTATCTTCCTCAAAGTTACCTAACATAATGGTATTTATACTCGTCCTTATCTTCTACAGCTACTTTTGATGACAAGGTTTAATTTCAACACCTACATATTTAAGTTCAAAGTTGCTGCCCTACCTCACCTGATATTTATTTTCTTTTTTGATACAACAAAATTTATGGTCAGATTCTTCACCTTGACATTCAAAGGATGGCCCCTGGAGCAGAAATGGCATCGCTTGGGAACGTTTTAGAAGCAGATTCTCAAGGCCCATCCCAGAGCTACTGAATCATTTTAACAAGACCTGTGAGCCATAGCAACACAGGACGTGCACATTAAAGTCTGAGAAGCACTGGTCTAAAGCATTTAAATTCCTGTCATAACTAGCTAAACCTGGCATCAAAACAGAGATTTCAGTTCCCACAATGACACTGTAAGGCATTCTTTCCTCTCATTCAGCCAGACTTCAGTGTCAGTCCCTGGCTTTCTTATTACTATGTCTGTGACAACCGAAACCCAGAAGAATATTATTAGGGCTTAAAAACAGATTGTTAGCTTTTGGGTTTAACCCTGTTTATTTTAGCTACCAAATGATATCTACACTTCTTGGATTACATTAATTTGTACCCATTTGTGCTTTATTTTAAACACTCCTCTCTTTCAAATGTATATACACCTCCTAGGTAGACCAGCAGATTCCCTGAAGACCAGCACAGGTTTTACAACTGAACAGTGGTGGTCTACATGTAGGAGTTCAGTAAATGTGGAATGACAGTTTATAGTATATCTCACCAACAAGGCAAAACATACCTGGGTGCTTTGGCAGTAGAGCATCACAGAGCTCCAGAATCAGAGAGACTGAGGTGGAATTCATGCTCAAAGACTTACTGTGTGACCATGAGTAAATTAGCGAAACTCTCTTAAGATATGACTTACTCATTTGTAAAGTGGAGGTATCAACAGAACCTATCCTCAGGGAGAATGGAAGGATTAACGATATAAGGCATCTAAAATATTTATTTACACTTTCTAGCACAGACCTCAACAAAGTTAACTACTATCACTTATTATTGGTTAACTATTACTATTTACTATTGCCATCTGTAAGCTAGATCTCAGCAGCTCTATAAAAAGCTAAAGCCTATTGAAGGCATCTTTTTCTTAAAGAAATTCCTCCTTCTATTTCTCTCCAAATTATTCTCTTTCCCTTACACATCCTGAAACTCCTATCTTTCATGGTTTTCTTCTCTTTCTATTCGTTCTGCATTTCTAAACACTGGAATAAACTTAAAAAAAAGTTTTACAAATATAGGTTATGAGAGTAGTGGGAAGTATCTCAACTATAATGATACATAAGCATCTTATGTTTATACTGTCAGATATCTGAAAATATCTGTTTAATGTAGAAGAGAATGGGTAAGAAGTTATTTTCATTAAAAAATATATATTTCAATTTTACAGTCCTTTCTTTCAGTCTCCACTTACTGAGTGAGTGACAGGGTTCTGAAAAAATACTTGTCACTGTTATTCAAATCTAGTAGACCAAGGTCAGCCATCAGTTAAACACTCTAATCAATGAACATGTCTGGCTCTGTCTCACCTGTAAAAACTAGGAGCTAGTAGACTTAAGGCGTATGCTCTCTAAAGTCTCCTGTAGTTCCAACAACTATGAGTTTGAATAAAAGGCAGGCAGTTATTGGACACTTACTTTAAGAAATTAAGGTGTCAAGTAGTATTAAATAAAACTAAAGTGGTAATAAAAATATAAAATTAGTAAACTTAATCAACCAGTCTATAATCGAATATCATTGCCTTTGGGTTCAGTTTTGGAGTTCCAGCTTTTTAGAAAGCAGACAATTTATCTGATTAGTGTATGGTAAATCCTTTAATGTTAACTCTTTTCAAAATACAAAGAAATAGTTATATAACAACATTTGTGCTCCCTGCGCCTCACATAAAAAACAAAAAACAAAATAAATAAGAACCTCTTAAACAGACTATGTGATAATAAGAAAATAATCCTCATGGAAATGATAATTTGTATTAGTCATTTATACAGGAAATTTTTTTCCCTTCTAACTAGAAGTTCTCTGAGCTATAGTTTTAGCTGACTTCGAAATCATTCTATTTTTCAAAGCACTTATTAACACTTATATGTTCACATTCAATAAATATTTGTTAAAATATATCAAATGTCTTGAGAAAACTATATGGAAAGAGATGAATATGTAATTAAAATTTTTTGAACCATTTTAAATTATATCTAGCTAGACAATATGGAATACAACGTGCTTTAGAAAAACTAATAGTATACAAAGGCTTAAATTAAGTTATAATTTAATTAGGAATTGGAAATTGCTACTGCTTTTTTTTTTTTTTTTTAATCTTTTTGCCTTTTCTAGGGCTGCACTCATGGCATATGGAGGTTCCCAGGCTAGGAGTCTAATCAGAGCTGTAGCCGCTGGCCGACACCAGAGCCACAGCAACGCAGGATCTGAGCCGCATCTGCAACCTACACCACAGCTCACGGCAATGCCTGATCCTTAAACCAATGAGCGAGGGCAGGGATCAAATCCGCAACCTCATGGTTCCGAGTCGGATTCATTAACCGCTGAGCCACAACGGGAACTCCAGAAATTGCCACTGTTATAAAAGTGTATTTTCTAGTTTTTTTTCTTTTCTTTGAAGGGAAGGAGTAGAAAAAACATAAAAGAACTTTCGATAATTACATTATTATTAGTCTTTTAAGAACATGCTTAGTATTTTGTAGAAAGACATTATTATCTTACAGGGCAATACAACTTAAAAAACCTCTTCCTGCATCAAGGCCTTTATACTTGTCCCCTCTACCTGGGACAGTCTTCCACACTCTAGTTTATTGATTAAAATATTTACTGTCCTCAAGGTCAACTTAGGCAGTGACCTAAAAAACAGTCTAAACTGGTTTTAGATCATAAACACTACTTTGATCAAATGATATTTTCTAAAATAATTCAAACCACATTTTGTTATTAAAAATAAACTTCTGAGATTTCCCTGGTAGAACAGGTGATTCAGATCTGGCACTACCACTGTTGTGGCTCAGGCTGCTGCTGTGGCACAGGTTAGATTCTCTGGTCCAGGAACTTTTACATGCCACGGGTGTGGCCAAAAAGAAAAGAACAAACAGAGAAACTCCTTACCTCTTTTTCCTTTCTATCTATGGCATCTCGTTCAGCCTGCAATTGTACTTCTAGGGATAATTCCGCTTTAGCTTCTATAGCCCCAAACTGTTTTCGGTCCTCCACCTTTAAATATATGAGAATTTTCTCAAAACTTCAGATACTAAATTCTGATTATCAATTTTAATTGGAGAAGTTGCAATTCTATTTCTCTAATTAGAGGTAGATAGTCTACATTAGTAAATACTCAGATAATCAGTCTTGAACACATTTTATACAAATTCAAACTGCAATGTTTGACAATCTTAAATTTCATTTCTCAGATACAATGAAAGTGATCCCCTTATCTGCTCCCCTCCCAAACTTCCTTATTTGCTCCTCTTTTATACATTTTTACTTTCTGTAGCATAACAGGAATACATTTCATCACTTCTTAGTCTGGGGTAAAGCATCAGCTTAAACTGGTGTCTACAGATTTTTCGCTTGGCTATCATTTTAGAATCACAACCTTACGGAGGATTAAAAGTAAGATTAATTCTTTTGGTTTAATTAATTTTCCTTTATTAGGACTCAGATATGCAAAGAACATTTGGAGATAAGAATAAACAGAAATGGTTATGATGCCAATGAAGACATAAAGGTATATACATTATGCAATAATATCAACAGAGTCAAAAGTAATTTTTTCTTTTAAAAGAACAGATGCTCATGTAACTAAAAATAATCTGCATTAAAATAAAACACTTAATAAAATTAAGCCAAAGAAAATATCACACCTTTTGAAAAGTGTCCGTACTAAGGAGTAAGGCTTGCTCCAGTTCCCTTACTCTGAACTCCAGTTTCTCAATTTCTTCATTCCGCTCCTGTATATCCCTCTGAAGCTGCTCTTTAGAGAGCAAAAGCTCACTGCACTTGTCTGTTTTTTCTTTCAAATGATTTGTTAATTGCTCAACCTGGAAATATAATAAGCAAACAATGTAATTTAAAAAATGTCAGAACGTTAATAATACATCTATCCCCACTTCAAAAATGACTTTTAGATGCTATGCTAATTCTATTTTTGGTACGGACAGCAACTATTGTCTCCAACCACAGCAACATATTCTGAGTTAATAAAACTAAGCAGAACTAGTAAAGAGAAATAATACTGCTTTCACCAAACCTTTAAAAAAATTCTCTAAAGACTAAGATTTTCTCTAGCTAGGAGAAAAAAATATATTTTTGAAAAAAAATACATTTTTGAATAATGCTGAATTACATGCTCTAATGGCACACTCACACTAAGACCTAATAAAGACCACAAGTTTGCAGAGCACTGACTTACACTCATACGTGAGATAAGATGACCTAAAAAAACTTTCATGAATAATATTTCTTTCCACAAATGGTTATATAATCAATACATAGTTCTAAATACCACAGGACCCTTTACTACAGACATGTGGGAAGTTTTCTAAGGCTACACATTGCACCAGTCCAGAACAGAGGCAACGATGCCAGGTGGTGAGAGGGATCTGTGTACCTGGAAAATTTCCTAAGTGATTCTGATACACAGGCCCTGTGATGGAAGGATACGGGAAAGGTTTAAGAGAGCTTATGAAATTAGTTTTAATTAAGTAAATAAAGAAAGCTTACTAAAAAAAGAAATGTGATGTTAAGAAAAAAAGGTATTCTTCGTTATTTAAGTGACTTAGAGGAAATTTTCTAAAAAATGGCACTTATTTCTCAAAACGTTCAAAGAAATGCAAACGTACCTACAATTATAGACTGAAGAATGGACAGTAATAAAACCACTGAGGAGAAACTTTAACAAAAGGTAGACTAAGCTTTGAAGTAAAATCAAGGGACAAGACAACAAAACAGGTATAGCAAAATGGCACAAATACTGTTACTGTTAGTTTTTTTGTTTTTGTTTGTTTGTTTGTTTGTTTCGATCCTGAGAAAATCAGAAGCTGGGCAATCAGATCTGGAAAAATAAGAGGAAAACAAAGGATCATAATGTTTTGGAAGAAAGCCAAATGCACATCCTTGTTAGTTTCTTGAAGTTTCATGAATGAGGCAGGTTTTGAATATAAGAAAACAAATAGTAGGAAATGGTAGTAAGTTCTAGAGCTTAAATATCCTTTTTAGTTTCAACAAACACATGGCTATTTTTCAAAAGTTAAAAATATGTCGGAAGCAGGATGAATAACTATAAACACTGTTGGGATTGATAACTTTTCTACTGCTCCAGTAGATAAGGCTGTTCTATTTGAGATTCCCTCTATTCAACGAGAATGTAGATATTTACTACGATGATTTTATAGATATTTTTACTTCTTAGGAACTTTTAGGGTTTCAAGAATTATCTCACATTGACATAATACTTACGTTTTTGACTTTGAATCTTTATATATAATAGAATTCCTTTTAAGTTTTTTTTTACAAAACACACCTTACCTTACACATGATACAAATTATTGTAAGGTAGACAGTATCATTAAAATTCTTACCTCTCTTGTCTGATGTTCACTGATAGGCTGGAATCTAGGTATGACCTTAAGTTGCTGTTCTAGTTTCTGTATTTCCTGTTGGAATACATCTCTCTCATGTTCTCTGTCAATGGCTTGCTCCTAAAATTTAACAATAATAGTAGCTGAAGAAATAATATTTACTGAAGCCATTATTTCCTTACTTCCCTTTAATTACCAGTACAGTTTTGTTTGAACACAAACAACTAATGACTAAAGAAACACCCTAAGTCAAAAAGATTTAAAAAGATAACATCTGTTGTATGGTACACTGACTATTAGGGCTCTTCAACAAAAATTTGAGCATTTAAATGATGTTTGGTACATTTTAAAAAATTCAAGTACTGCTAAATACAGAATGAGATAAAAATACATTCCTTAAAATGAATTTACTTTTTTGGAACAAAGGAGGGATTCTACTTTTTGTTACTAAACAAAAATAAATAGAACAAATTGTTTACTAATTTCTTTCATCTTAATCTAGGTTTTACAACTAAAATTATAAAATGTGTAAGGATCTGATTCTCTGAGTGGTGAAGAGAGTATCAGGTTTAAATGAAACCTGAAAGAAGAAAATCCATGTGAAATTAGGGACGTCACACCTTTTTGGAAGAGAGTAATACACAGCATGACAACTCTCCAGCCCCTTGCTTCCTAGGGCACCTTGTTACCTACATGTGTATCTTTTCTGGGTCAAACAGTGGGGGTGAGTCAGCTCTCAGCATCTTCACTCTGGCTACTGGTTAAGAAAAAGACTAGGACAAGTTTCTTAACTATGAATTTGGAAAGGCTAACTGGCAGGGTTTATTCATAATCTGCCTGTAGTCCTTTTAATTCTGAAAGCTATATAATAAAAACTACTAGGATTTTTCATTGAAACAGTACTTGGTAGATGACACATACAGATGGAAGTATTAGAATTTAAGAGTCTCTTCATAATTTAAAATCCACAACCTAGAATAGCAGCAAAGAGCATTTCATTAAGAAAATTAACATTAAAGTTGAGAATACTTACATCTAAAAACTTTCTCATTTTTTCTAACTGCTTTTCCAGTGCTTGGTTTTGCTGTCTTAAATCCATTAGTTCAGCATTCTTTTCCTGTTCCAGCTCTATAAATCTACTAATTTGTTCCTCAACGTCTATTTCTAGAGCTTTCACTTGTTTTTGAAGGTCATCCCGAACTTTTTCAGCTTGACACTGTACTTCTAGTTTTTCCTTCATCAGTTTTTCTGTTTCCTGTAGTAATTCTGTTTGGAAATGCAAAAAAAAATATTATGTTAAATCACAATGATATTATGAGAGCGATATTATCCATAACTGTGTTCAAATTTTAACTGCATGAAACGAAGGTGCTGAATTTTATTTCAAACACATGTAAAAAAGGAAATTATGAAACTATCAAACTAACATATTCCTATATAAGCAAGCAAGCTAGTATCAATAAAATTACACAGAATTAACAAAAAGATTATTTCCTGTCATTAAAAACAATACTTTTGTGAAAAGAGTGTAGCAGACGATCCCCTCAAAACCTACTTGCACTATAAGGAAAAGAGCAAAGTCTAACTAAATTCAAGCACAGAAATAACCTCATCTCAGGCAAAAATCAATTCATTCCAAACCCATAAAGTCATTTTTATATGCATACACAATACATAAGAAAATCAAGTACTGTAAATCTTTAACCAAGGTAAGTAAGAGTTACAAAAAAGAAACAGAATCGCAATCAGAATTTCCTGTTAGTCTTATTCCTCACTAGATCTATATTCCTGAGTTTGTCATGCTTACTCACATGTTATGTGAATCAAGGGAAAACTGACAAGCATGAGAGGTAATATGGCTTAAGAGTAAAAACTGTGAGTTCACATCCTAGTTCTGTCACTCTGTTACACTTAACATGATATCCTTCCTCACACATAAACTGGGGAGAGTAAGAGTACTGTGGGATCGAATTACTTAAAATATGTGAAGACTGGTACCTAGAGTACAGTAAGCACTATACACAAGTGTTAGCTGTTAGTATTAATATTAATCATATAAGAATAATGTATAACAATGCTCTAATGAAGAAAACGGAAAACATAACTCTAGAGGTCTTTAACTGGCCTGTCAACACTGTACTTAGGACTAGGAATCTATACAAAACAGCTTTCCTTTTAAAACAACATGGATTTAGATGTTAATATAAAAGTAAATCAACCAAAGTCTATTAAATTTTATTGATACCATCATCTTATATATTTCCTGATTCAGAAAGAGTATTTTGAAAAGTCATAGGCTGCAAGAGTTTAATATACTTGTTAAAGAAAAAAATTTTAATGAATGAGCATTTTCTTTAAAAAGACTTAAATGGTCTTAAGTTCTGTGAAAAAAACAGATATAATAAGATGATGGTCACTATGAATCTCAGTTGTTGATTCCAGATATAAATATGCATTTTTATCGTAAGAAAAGTTGTTCTGTTGTTAAAAAGAACTGTAAGTATGAAACACAACAGCAAAATCAGAGATATGTTAGTTGGCTGAAAAATCCAAAGGTCACCCAAGGACCATGCAATTTCATGAACACACCTGCTCCAGGTGCTGCATCGACTGCAGCATCTACTAGTCCTATTAGGAAAAAAAAATAACACATACACAGAGAACAAAAACATGATAATTTACATGTCTTCTATCTCCTAAAATAGAATAATACACATATACGCACACACAAGAGAATTAGAATTACCATTAGCAATATTTTGAGATATACCAGTACTTCTTGAATAATTTTCATATAAGATACACATAATTTCCACATTAAAAATTCCAACCTTAAACCTGTGTTAAATCTGAAAAACTTCACCATATTACAAAAAATGTATGCTTTATCTCTAAACTGATAAAATTCAATTAGTAAAACTCCACATTTATAATTCCAACTACATGTGTAATATAAACGTGAAAGGATTTGATAAAAAGGATTTAAAGTTCCATTGTTACAAACACTGACATTTTTTTTTTTGAACCAGTAAACAAACTTTAAGATGTTACCTAATTTCTCATTTAAGAAATTAATAAGGTTATTATAAATTTAATTTATAAGGTTTTTTAAATGGTTACTTATAAATTTCTTTATTCTTTTAACTCCTATTTAGATTAAACCAGATCTCAGCCTGCTTCCAACAGCCACTGATACCTTTTCAATCTAATATCCTGGAGGCTGAAATCCACCCTACATGCTCACTACTAGGGCCAGATCAGTGCTCTTAGTTAGTTAATCCAAGTATACATTTTTGCTGCCTTTCTGCAATTAAAAGAACTAAATCTTACACAATTTAAAAAAAATATCCTGTCTCATTTTATTTTCTTTCTTTTTTTGACCCCACCTACAGTCTATGAATGTTCCAAGGCCAGGGACTGAATCTGAGCCACAGCTGAGGCAATGCAGGATCCTTAACCCACTGTACCACAGCGGGAACTCCTATCCTGCCTCATTATAATGCAATTTTCCTTTTAGGCAGAGATTTGAGGATAAACAAAGAATTATCTTCTGTTAAAATCCACCAAAGGAAAAAGAAAAAAAAGTTCTGATTCCACATGACTGGCTAAAAAGACATTTACTAATAAGGTAGATTTTTTGTGAATTTTACAATCCCTATATAAAATACATAAATAATGGCACTGAGAGGAGGAAAAAAAGCCACTTTCAACCTTCAAGGAATGTTTCACATTAATCTAAAAATACATACGCTGTTCAACTGGGCCTGCCTCTGCTTTCATAGCTTCCTTCTGCCTTGACAGTAACTCTCTTTCTTCTTGGATCTGCTGTTGCTCTGCTTCCAATTCTTGTAATCTATTACCTGCACATAACAACTCCTGCTCAAGACGATCTATTATATCAGTTTTTTCCTGAATTTGCCTTTCAAAAAGTGTTTTTTCATCTGCATAGCCATCAATGACACCTATAAAATAAACAAGGAATGCAACTATTACTTATTTCAAATTTGACCATTTTTTATATAAACAATCCAAGGTGTACTGTTAGCAAACTTTATTTTTTTGTTGTTTAGGGCCACACCTGTGGCATACGGAAGTTCCTGGGCTAGAGGTTGAATCGGAGCTGTAGCTGCTGGCCTAAGCCACAGCTCAGAGCAATGCCAGATCCTTAAACCACTGAGCGGGGCCAGGGACTGAACCTGCATCCTCATGGATACTATTTGGGTTCATTACTGCTGAGCCACAATGGGAACTCCCTGTTTGCAAACTTTAAACCATCCCAACTTATTACAAGTCTTGAATGAATTTGCTGATGATGAAAGCAGCAACTACGATATGTTCAATGCAGCCTTTTTCTTGTTAATCACTGTGCCTAAATATGAAATTCCTCTGAACTTTCTATTACTTTGTTACGCTGATACATCACATCAAGTAGGTGTAATTCAATTTATTAAACAGATGTAAATAGCTAGATTCCTAGGAAGCTTAATATAAGTCAGATGCTTGTGAACCGAATAACATTTTAAATAAACTCGAGGAAGCTGACATTTTAAGTGATTCTACAAGGCCAATACCCACAACAACATGGTGGAATATAAACAGCATGGGGCTTTAGAGGCTTAAAGCCTTGAATGACATTTAATGCTGACTCAGAGCAATGTATTAGCATCTCTTCGCTCCAGTTTCCTCATCTTTAAAATTACAAGAGCTGTTTTAGGATAGTGGGATTATGCTAATAACTATCATTCATTTCTGTATTTTCTAAAATTTTTAACATTTTCTATAATCCTTTAAGTACTTTTTATAATTAAAAACTATATAAGTATAGTTTTTCAAATTACTTACAGGAATTTTGAAGACAAACTACAACTACTTTTCAATAGTCACTCAAAATTAAGAGTAGAGCAGTGGTTTCCAAACCTGGCTTGTAACGAAACCTATTTTTAGACTTGAAATTTTTCCACCCTCAGTTGCCAATGGCAAGTGCTCACCCTCGGCCTTACTGAGCTCCACAGCCAGCTGTTCTCTGGCTCTGGACTCCTCATGAAGGCGCTCTCGCAGTTCTTCTTGGCACTTAAAGGACTCTGTCACTTCTTGCTTCTGTCTAAACGACTCACGCATCAATTCTGTCTGTGTAACTTTCGCATGTTCCAGCTAAATGAAGAGGAAAAGGACATGTGAAGGAAGACAAAGTGTCGAGAATACCAGTGTCATTCCCCATTAAGTGTTAAATAAAAAGAATTTTAAATGAAAATATAGACACACTGTTGAACTGTAGTCATTTAACTTTTTTTGTTTTTTTTGGTCTTTTTAGGGCCACACCTGCGGCACAAAGGGAACTCCAATTCTTAAAGACTGTTGCTCTTCACATCAGATTACTATGTACCAACAGCAAACAGATTTTAGAATTACTAAATAAAGTTCTTCATGGTAACTATACATCAGTATACAACATTATCTAGCATGCAATTATTCTTGTTTTAATAAGATGTTTTAAATAGCACTGACAACTGATTACTTAAAAATAATATGAATACACATTTAAGCATGTTTTTTTTTTTGTCTTATTGCCTTTTCTATAGCCGCATTCGCGGCATATGGAGGTTCCCAGGCTAGGGGTCTAACAGGAGCTGTAGCCGCCGGCCTACGTCAGAGCCACAGCAACGCGGGATCCGAGTTGCGTCTGCAACCTACACCACAGCTCATGGCAACGCCGGATCCTTAACCCACTGAGCAAGGCCAGGGATCGAACATGGTTCCTAGTCGGATTCGCTAACCACTAAGCCACGACAGGAACTCCAGAAAATTAAGCATATTTTTAAATCACAAAATATTCCCTAAAATATCTGCAATAATATGTTGTTACCTCAACAAAGATAAAAATATTTTTACTTTTGACTTGCAAAAGATTAACTTTCTTTAAATGTCGATAACAAGTATACATTAATTTCTATTTTTAAAGAATGACTACAAAATATGAACTAATTTATATACAGCCATGCTCCTGAACATTCAGTCACATCCTAGATTTTAAAATTAAATCAATTACTTCCAAATGTACATATGTAATTTTTTCTGTGTATTATAAAATGGTTGCCTGGTAAATACATGACATGTCTAAAAAGAGTTCAAAGCTCTAACTAAATAGGACATGAGTTTTTTTCCTCCTTTTTCAAATTTACTGTATGTACAAATATAATAATGTACTTATAACAAGATAAAAACTTCCTTTAGATATGAAAATTTAATAAGTCTGCTTCTATATTCTATTTCTTAACAAGATCTAAATCTGCCTTAAGATGCATTTAAACAGTTGATAAAACCACAAGCAGTAACTTCATTTTTACAAAACAAAAATGTAGGGAATCAAATACAGTATATATAGAAAACAAATGTCATTTATTATAGCAAATGGCACTCACATTTTTTTGGAATAAAATTCCTTCAAATATTTATCTAACTTTATACTTAAAAACTCTTCTATCCAGTTAAAATATAGTTTATTCCTAATATTTACATAATACCTATACCTAATATCTAATAACATGAGATATAAAAAAGTCATATTCAATGTTTTCAAATAATTTAAGAAATTTACCACTACATTAAAAATATGTATCAAGTTTAGTAAATATTCTGTCACTTTAAAATAAAAGCTTCAGGGGAGGTAACAAAACTATTCTGAAAGCCATCTGTCTTGTTAAATATTAGCTAGTATACATAGTTAAAGCCATGAAAGTCATAAAAAGTGCTGAATAACTTCTAGTTATACTGAATAACTTGCAGTGAATCATCTACAACATTTAAGTGTTAAATGAACCTAAAATATTAATGATGCTAAATACCCTTAACAATGTTTACAGAATACATTTCACATAAAAAGCAGAAAAAGGCCTTTCCTCACAGGATTAGCAGGCATATTAAAAATATCTCTCCTAGAGAGTCAACAAAAAAGCTGAAATCAGAATCCAGGTTTCCTTTTTTCCCTTGCGGAACCACAGCCAAAACGCATCTTAAACATGTGGTTCCTTTTTTCTTTTGTGGAGCCAAATGTTATGATGGTAAACATTTCCTAACTGGCTCAATGACAATTCATGTAGCTGTTTTAGGTAAGCAATGCCTACTCCCGCAAATATAATCATTCCATTTCTACTCAGGACTGGCATCATAAACAAAGAGAAGTAAGATTCTTAAGGGACAAGCAAGCTCTTTTAAACAGCTTGTCTGGCATGAGAGAACTGAAATATTATCTCATTCTGCTTTCTGAAATTAAAAATGTAGCCAAGTTGGAGCTTGCAGACCAAATTTAACCCTTTAATACATTCATTATTAGAGGATGAATGAGTAACAACACACCAAAGAAGAGACAAGATTCTATTCCATTTACCCTTACCAAAGACATTTAAAGTTAATTTCTGTTTTTTAAAACTAAATGTATAAAAAACTGAAAGCATAAAATAAAACTATAAAAACCCAAATTTTTATACTTACTGAATATGGAGGGGTAGGCAGAGAAATTTTCGAAATAAGCTTTAATATGTGCCCATTTCTTTTATGAATAAAATGAAAAATAGAAGTGTTAATAATTACTGAGTTATTTTCATCCAAATGTTCACACAGAGGAAAAGGATGTGGTAAAGGCACACGAGATTCAACCTCATAAATGTCTTCATCTTGCTCTTCCAACCAGGAGCCACTTTTGACAGCTGACAAATAGGTCCTGTAAGAATCCATTCTAGAAGTTGTAGCTGCCAATGTTCCTCATTTGCTTTACCAGTTTTCCACTACATTTAAAAAGTTGTTTAGTTTATCAAGACATACCGCAGCAGGATGAAAATTTCCTTTTGCCACTATCAAATTAACATGAAATTAACTCTATAACTAAATACAAAAGAAAAGTCCCACAAAAAAACCTAGATCTCCATCAGTCTTCAACAAAAAAAAAGAACAAAACAAAAATAAAAGCAAACATACTTTCAATTAGAATAATTACTAAGTCATTGAAGAATGGAAAAATGAAAATATAAATATCTAGCTATCTAAGTAATAAAACTGCTTTCAGTATCAAATATGTCTGTGGAAATAAAAGCCTTCCAAGCAGAACCTGGCAGGGAAGGTCAAGTTTTAAATCTCCATAGTAGCAGTCTTAAGAATGTAGTTACAACATTATTTCCCTTGTTCCTGCTGCTTCTCTCAGTGCGCTGAACTGAGCTATTCAAATAGCCTCTCATGCTGAGCCAAAGGATTCTAGTCAGTGTCCCCTGAGGAAAAGGTCAGAACAGAGGGTGTGGTTTAAGGTCTCTTTACCTATAGGTACACTGACAGGTGGAATGTGAATTAATACGCCCACAAAAAAGCCTGCCTAACAGGATCTAAGTTCCAACGTCAGAACTTTGAAAAGGATATTTAGATAAGTTTATAATGCTTCTAAGATAAGCTAGTGTTTTTCCATTCCATTAAGAAATTGTTTTAATTTAACAATGTGAAGTCATGTTGGTTTGATTTCACAATACCAATTAGTTCTTTAAGTATATCATATAATCGTAATTACTTCTGGAAAAACTATTTCCTTTTGCTAAAAATAATATTCATTCTTTTGAGCAGTCATCGGAACTAATAAATCTAGGTAGTTCAGTTATAAGTTATTTCCATAGTGAATTGTTTACAGAGTGAATGTCAAAGGAAAAAAAAAAATCCCTTTAAAAGAAATGCATTGTATATAATAGCTGGTAATTATACCACTTGTTATCCTATGGACTCTGACTAAAACTTAAAAGCACAAGTTCTGTATAATGGCCTTCTGGTAGCTCCAGAAACCTCGGCAATTGTGAACAAACCAGATACTCAGAATTTTAAAAGAGGAATAACATACTTTTTAATATTTAAGTAACTGAAAAAGCTTTCATTGCGGTGTCTTTTCTCTACCCAGCAACTAAATGCCCTTAACTTACGATACTTTTATCTAGTATGGAAAAACCCATACTAAAAGAGAGCAGGTAATATCAATAAAAGTTCATTTCATAGCCACTTTCACTACACAAATTTTTTTTAGAGGCGCTAATACTCAAACCGTTCAGAGCTGACTAATAATTAGGGTAAAGAAAATGAGATTTTCTTCACAGAGTTCAGAAGCTACAGGGATATGGCCTGGGCAGGGGAGGGGCTGCTATCTCTTAGAATTCTGGACTGGGCAATGACAAATTTCTGTTTCCTATGGTTTCTTAATGTGAGGCCTCCAGTTAGCTTGTGAAAACATCTTAACATCTGTACAAAATGGAGCGCTAACCCTACCACCTGTGCAGCTATATTTGACTTTACTAGGGCTTTAGCAGACACAGATCATCAAGATGCTAAATGCTCAGCTTTATGAACCGGTGGGACCCATGCTCAGCATACCAAATACCTCTCAAATTAACCTTTCTCAGCTCCCTCTGCAAATTACAGTTTATTTTGATAATCTGGTGTCCAATTTCTCTTATTTGAAGCAAAAACAAAACCTTGAAAGTAAGACATATCCCTTTATAAATAGGAACATTTAGGTCAAAGTAAGAACTAACTGCAAAGAAAAGATCTCTCTAGAAGTGGGAGTGAAAAGACTCAAAAAAAGCAGCAAATTAACATGATTTAGAATGCGGCAAACAGCTTTCATAACAACAATAAATTAACTGATGGCATGTTATATTAACTCATGTTCAGAAAAGTGATCCTGAATTAAAATAGTTCAAATTACAGTCTATCCTGCCCCCATCACTGAAAGCATGTAAAACTTGTGTTTATCCATGCAAAACAAAAATTTACAAGTAAGGGGTATCCCCTTATAACTAGAGTCAAGGTTAAGAAACTAACCACGATGAAAACAGAATAAAATTAGGAGCAGGGGTAAGATTCAAAACAGCAATAAGGATGATTTAAGATGGGCAAACAGCTCTGCCCAAAACACCATATTAACCGATGGTATATTATATATACTGATGTTCAGATAGATTATTACTTTGAATTGGAATAATTCAAATTATATACATATATATATTTAATTTTAGAAAGTATATACATACATATAAACTTCTTTCAATCAAAAACAGTTAACTAAAATTACCTCAATTTTTAAAAGGACAGCTTTTAATTATCTAGACTATACAACAGCTTGTTAATACCAAGTTTCAGATCATCAAGATTTTAATGTATATTTGAAGGTATTAATTTGTGGTTTAGAGTTAGGTTTCCCAAACAAAATAGCTGAACTGTATAAAGTGAAGTTATTTAACCTTTTTTTCAAAAATATTTCCCTCAAATTGTATAACACTTGTTACTCTCTTTTGTATTTTTCTAAGAGACTGAATCCTGGATACAATAACCTGATAGAGCCCTGACTAAGCTTATAATCAGCTCACCCGGGGCAACACCTAATGGTACATGTATTTCAACACTTTATTACTATTTATGTTTAAACCACAACCATTACAAAGCAAAAAGCTTAACTTACAGTACTATTGTTTCAATCTCAGAAAAAGGCTCCTCTTTTGAGAAAACAGAGAAACATGTACCTTAGGTTCCATTACTCTTAAAAACAATTATTAATAAACTCATGAGAGTTGCCTATAATAAAAACTGTTCTTTTATTCATTATTTTCTTCTAATGCTTAAAGGAATCTCTTGGTAAATAATCTCCTATGGTTCTAAATAATACCTCTGGATTCTAGAAAACTTTAACTGCTAGAAGACTGTTTCCCACAGAACAGACTGATTTCTATTTCTACCTGATCCAAGAATCAAGAATTTGAAACCACATTCTCAAAGATAGCTTTTCTGCAGAACCACAAAGAGACTACTAAATAAAGATAATGCTAAAAAGATTACCTTTCTAAGGGCTTGAGTAGTCTCAACACTTTCATTTCTACTCTAACAAAAGGTATCACAACCAAAAGGAAACTGTAATAGGCTGAAAATGAGCCTGAATATATTTACTGTAGCCTGTCTCAGCAAGAGAGAAGTAAAATCCACCACAATAAATGTCTTATTATATGGATTTAGACATACCATTGGGCAAATCATTTGTGAAATCAAATACATAAAGTAAAATACAGATATTCTGAAACCAGGCTATAAAGGCAGATACCCTGATACTTAGTAACGAAAATGCTTACTTGTTCTTTCATTAAATTCAAGATCAATCTACGGAACCTAAAGCAGTTCCCAAACTTAAAACTAAACAAGACAAGGTGTAATCATGTTTCTTCGATTAAAATTACACAACATATAAAACACGACCTTTATTTATTTATTTATTTATTTTTGTCTTTTTAGGGCTGCACCCGCGGCATATGGAGGTTCCCAGGCTAGGAGTCTAATAGGAGCTATAGACGCCGGCCTATGCCAGAGCCACAGCAATGCCAGATTCAAGCCGAGTCTGTGACCTACACCACAGCTCACAGCAACGCCGGATCCTTAACCCACTGAGCAAGGCCAGGGTTCGAACCCACAACCTCATGGTTCCTAGTTGGATTTGTTCCACTGTGCCACGACAGGAACTCCTAAAACACCACCATTAAAGAGAAAAAAAAGGAAGGAAAGAAAGTACCTTGAATATTTGACAGTATTTACTCAAGACTAGGGGCCTTTTCAACAAAACTCCTCCTCCATCCCAAACAAAAGCCTGTAATCACAATCAATAATCTCTCCAATCTTAACGGAGGCAAAATCTCTAAGATCCATAGGCCACATATTCCACTTGTGTTCTGGATTTCATCCTCACCTACCCCAAGGACCTGGCTACACAAAGCCCATCCCCTCTGACCAGCATCTGCAACTTTTCCATTCTCAATATAAATATTCCCACCTTAAAAAGGCATTCTCCCCTTTTAAACTAGTGCTTTTCTTGTTTTCTTCACAGCCAGGTGTCATGAAATTGCTCTCTACTTCAACTTTTTTTAATTGTTGGAATTTTGAATTCCTCCTCTATCAACTCCATGTATCTATTCTCATCAAGGTCACTGATGACACCCATACTTAAACATCCAATGGACAATACAACCTCAGCATCCATGACCTTTCCATGGTATGACATTTATGGAAAATCACTCATCTGGCTTTTATAAAGCTATTCTCTTGATTTTTTCTCTTTTCTCTCATTCTTAATCTCTTTCATAGACTTATTTTCATAGACTATCTTTTAACTTTCAGCATCCTACAAGCACAAAAAATTAGCTCTGCACACTCTCCAAAACCATGGTGTCCAATGTCTTTAAATGATGACAACTTCCAATCTAGTCTCCCCAAACTCTAGACTCTAGTGAAGATCTCCATCTTCTCATGCATTTCACACTCAGATTATCTAAAACTGAACTCATTATTCACTTATTTTGCAACCCCTATCGTGGCAGATGAAATACGTCAAAAACTTGGTTAAAGATTTATGTGTGGTGCTGTCTCCTCGCCTTATGCCCCACATCCAATGTCACACCAATTTCTATCAAATTCAACTTCTTAAAAGTTTTAAAATCACTTCTCTCTTGTCGTAACTTGATTTCTATCCCTTTTCACTTGGAGTCTCCCGTCTCTGCACATCAGCATATCTCCTATCTTCCTACCATCTACCCATCACATTGCTGCTAGAGGAATCTCTCAAAAACACAAATTTGATATTCCTTTAAAATTTTTATTGTTACTAATTAATTAAATCAGAGGGGGTGCCTGAGGCATATGGAAATTCCCAGGCCAAAGATAGAACCCAAGCTACTATAGTGACACCAGATCCTTAACCTGCTGTGCCACAAGAAAACTTCTGATATTATTTTCTACCAAAAAGATTTCAATGACTCCCATATGTTTCAGCACAAAGGTAAAATTCCTTAAACCTCAAGGACTCTATGGCTTAGCCACTGCTGTCCTTTTACCCTCTGCTTCTATCAGTTTCCCACAATCCACCCTGGATATTTACAACGCAAAACTATTCACTGTCTCACATACTGATTTATAACAACATGTTATGCTCTCTGCCACAAATTTTCTTCTTGACCCACCCACTTAATTTCTACTTGCCTTTTAAAAATCTTTACTTAGAAGACTCATTTTCCCTCTCATTTTCTCTTGAATTACATTCACCTGCCTTACTCCACTGAAACTGCTCTTGTAAAGTAACCGATGACCCCTCAGATTTCAAAATCCATTCCTCACATTGTAACATAACTTGTCAGTTGTAAGTGACTGAATGATTCACTCCTTTCATTTTCAAAGGGCAGGAAAAAACGGCAGTTTGGAGTATGGACGCTGAAGCCAGACTACCTGGGTTCAAAGTCTAATTTAACACCTGTTTTGTACACCTGGGCAAGTTCTCTAACTGGTTTCTATGCTTCTGCCCCGAATCCCTCCATCTCCTCAGTCTATTTTTAACAAGGGGGTCAAAGTGATCCTTTTGGAAAACCTAAGTTAGATCAGTTACTTAAAAACCTCTAACGACCCAAAGCTGGAAACAATCTGTAAACCTCTGGATAAACAAACTGGTGCATCCAAACAGTGGAATATTCCTTAGCTATAAAAAGGAACAGACTACTACCACGAAAAGATGACTCTTAGGTGCATTTTGTTAAGACAATGAAACCAGACCAAAAGAATGCATAATATACAATTTCATTTATGATACTTTGGAAAAGGTAAAACTATAAGGACAGAAAGCAGCTAGTGGTTGTGAAGGGCAGAAGGTGGAGGAGGGGTTGACTATAAAAAAGCAGAGCAGCATCAGGGAATTTTGGGGTGACGGAAACACTCTGCATTATGTTTGTGGTGTTAGATACATAACTCTATCTATCTGTCACAACCAAATGAACTGTCCACACACAATCTGAAATTTAATGTATGTAAATTTTTAAAAAATTTACCAAAATGTGGAGGGACTCAAAATGGAATAAAAACTATAACAAATGATTCTAATTTTATTAAAAATGAATAACAAGGAGTTCCAGTCGTGGCTCGGCAGAAACAAAATCTGACTAGCATCCATGAGGATCCAGGTTCGATCCCTGGCCTTGCTCAGTAGGTTAAGGATCCGGTGCTGCCATGAGCTGTGGTGTAGGTCACAGACGCAGCTTGGATCTGACGTTGCTGTGGCTGTGGTGTAGGCCAGGAGCTGCAACTCTGATTCAGCCCCCACCCTGGGAACCTCCATATGCAGCAGGGTGCCCTAAAAAAGGCAAAAAAATAAAAAACTACACTAAAGGTATATGGAGAAAAGAGCTTACCTAGGATACTTTGAGAAAAAGTATTCTGATTGTATACCATACAGCTAAACATAAAAAAGTACTGTACATAAGTACCGTACTTAGTAAATTTGTTTTCATAGGGGTATAGGTTAGCAATTATAAAATTACTTTATGGGTATATGTGGGCATAAAATTACTTTATGGGTATAAATGGCTTAACAGTTAAAACTACTGTAGATCATGAGAGTCTGGTTTCTCACGGCTGGAGAACGAAGTTAAAAGGTAAAAGGTTAGAATGAATGCTGTGGTACTACATGAGAACTGGAGGTTTCAGTATGAACTTATGTTCTTATTATATATACAACAGATATAGAAATAACATAGATACAAGGGTTTATATCACATATATTTTCAAATTGTCTGCTGAGATGACCATGACACCACCTTAGTAGCAATAAGCTAAAATAGCACCTAGACCTTGGTTTCTTAATATCACTCTCCAATAAAAGGAACTTGGATTCCTTGGAGTGGTAATTTTTGGGCTGGGGCAGGAAAAATACAAGACAGGCCCAGGGCCTCTGTTAGTGCAAAGGCTCAAAAGAGTAAGCACTTCAAAAGTGCACAAGTGCCAATCTGAAATAGTTCTTAATGCCAAAGCCAGAACAAAGCAAATCACTATAGTAGGGATCATGACCAACTGAAAAAAAATTAATACCCATGAGTCCATATAGAGCTTGATTAGTTAAATAAATGTGAGTGAAGAAACACCTCTTAAAGAAAAATTCCAATCAATAAATGAAAGAATGAAGAAAACAGAAAATTACCTAAATTAGAACACCACAGTAATAACTTTACAGGTAAGATCTACCAAGAGGTGCTAAAATTAGTAGCTGGAAGTTTAAGGAGAAACAGGATATTTGCCTAGAATCAAGGTACTTACCCCAAAATATTTATTAATTACAAAAGAAAAACAGTAATAATACACTGGAGAAATCTCCAGATACCACAAGTAATCAAGATTAACATCACCAATAATAAGACTTGCACCTTTCGATTTTGCACACAGAGAAGAGCACATTACTTCTGCAGTGTTCTTGTCAAAAAAATAATAAGGTTCAGGTAATCATGAGGAAATATTCGACAATCCAAACTGAGGGACAATCTACAAAATAAGTGGCCAGTCCATTTTAAGTGTCAAGGTTATGAAAGATAAAGAATGACTCAGGAACTAACAGTCAGAGACTAGAGAGTAGAGAAGATGAAGAAGACATGACAACTAAATGCAATGTGGGATCCTGGAATAGATCCTAGAACAGAAAAAGAGCCTTAGTGGGAAAACTGGTAAAATCCAAACAGCTTATAAAGTACTGTACTAGTTTTAGTTTCTAAGTTTTGATAATTACAGTATGATTATGCAAGACGTTAACACTAGGGGAAGCTAAGAGAAGAGTACACGAGAACTTTTGGTACTATTTTTACAACTTCTCTGTTAGTCTAAAATTATTTCAAAATAACAAGATAAAAAAATTATACACAATGAGCTCATATCTCATTAAAAATTAAATTCCGAGCTCCATGTGATCTGGTTACCAGGTATCATTCTGACTTCATATCCAACACCTTTCCCCACTCTCCTTGCTCCAGCTGCATTGGCCTCTTTATAAACCACACAAAGAGATAATATACGATCACTTCAGGGCCTCAAACTTGATATTCCTTTCCCTGAAACATTTTTGCCCTACAATTACATGGCTGTCGTCAATACATTTCTTTCTTTCTGTTTTTAACGGCTGCACCTGAGGTATATGGAAGTTCCCAGGCTAGGGGTTGAGTCGGAACTGCAGCTGCCAGCCTATGCCACAGCCATAGCAACGTGAGATCAGAGACACATCTATAACCTATGCTGCAGCCTGCAGCAACACTGGATCCTTAACCCACTGAGCAAGGCCAGGGATCACCGCATCCTCAAGGAAACTACGTCGGGTTCTTAAATCCACTGAGCCATAATGTGAACCTCTCCTATACTTTAAGGCCTGTACTTGCCTATTCTTAGAGAGGCCTTCCTTAATCTTCCTATATAAAACATCTTTCTCCCCCATCGTGGTCGGTCTATCCTCCCTGTTTTATTTTTCTTCACAGCAGATATCATTATCCGGCATATGTTTATTACTGGTCTCCATCATTATAATGTAAGCTTTATGAAAGCAGAGACTTTGTATATTTTGGTCAATAATATACTACCAGTTACCTAGAAGGGTAACGGTTATATAGTAAATGCTCAATAAATTTGATGAATGAGTGACTCATCTCAAAGCATCAAGTCCTCCAGTAAGCTTTATTTGTTCCCACCTCACTCTCAGCTCAGGTGCTGTTCTCTTCTCTGCTCTTGGGGTATCCTATGCAGAGCTATTTATCTGAATTTTTCTTTCACTGCAAGCAAAAACATATTACAGCGGTGTTGGCTCTACTTTAGGATTTTTTTATGAAGAAGAACCAAATGACATATTACAGGAAAAATGGAATACTAGTTATTTCACAAAAAGGGCTATACATTATTTTGTATCATCACATTCAAAATAATTTTAGTTATTAATGACATATTCTGAAGAAGTCAATGTCTTCAAACATCTCTAATGGAATAGTAGTAACTGAACTAAATTTAAAGAAAATTTTGCAAAGCTTCTATTCCCACCGCCTTAAAAATATAATTCACCTAAGAAATATGACTTTTATATCAAATGTCAACAACTACTTTAAGCTCTTATTTATTAATTTATTTATATAGTCTTTTCAGGGCTGCACCCACGGCATGTGGAGGTTCCCAGGCTAGGGGTCAAAACGGATCTGTGGCCACTGGCCTACACCACAACCACAGCAACGGCAGATCCGAGCCACGTCTGAGACCTACGCCACAGCTCACAGCAACACTGGATCCTTAACTCACTGAGCAAGGCCAGGGATCGAACCTGCATCCTCACGGATGCTAGTCAGATGTGTTTCTGCTGAGCTATGACAGGAACTCCCTAAGCTCTTATTTAATAGATACTAACACTTTAAAATATAGCTAGAATAATGAACATTATGATAATAATTTCTAGATCAGTGGTTCTCAAACTTTAGTGTGTACCAGTATCACCTAAAGGTCTTGTTAAAAGACAGGCTGTTGGATATAGAAAACAGACCTGTGGTTGCCGAGGAGGAGGAAAGGGGATGGACTGGGAGTTTGGGGTTAGTAGATGCATTTAAACTGCATTAAACTATTACATTTAAACTGCACAAACAACAAGGGCCTACTGTATAGCACAGAGAACTATATCCAATCTCCTGGGATAGTCCACGATGGAAGATAAAATATATGAAAAAAGAATGTATGTATATGTATGACTGAATCACCTTGCTATACAGCGGAAATTTGCAGAACACTGTTAATCCACTATACTTTAAACATTTTTTTAATTAAAAAAAATTTAAAAATTCAGACCCTTTAACAGAAAAAAAAAAAAGGAAGGCTGCTGGATTACATCTTTCAATAGGTCTGGGGTATGTACTGAGAATTTACATCTAGAACAAGACCTTAGTTTTATTTATTTTGCTGTTATAGAGATCACACTTTTAGAAATATTTATTTACTGCCCTAGGCAAAATTTCTGTGATCTATTCAGTAATATTTAAACTGAGACAATACAGTAAAATATAAATAATGTACCACTGCTTTAGTATTTAACAAACAGAGAATAATAAGGCTCCTACTGTGCCTCACTACCTGTCACATAATCTTAGCCTGGGAAACAATGTCTCTGACACTCGCCTCCTGACAGTGTTAATGGATTATGGGGAAAGTTTCTTCTCAGTAGCCTGTAGGAACAAGTCCAACCACTGATCACTTCTGATTTATTTACCCTTTTCCATGGGGCTTGGCAAAAAACAAATATTATATTGTGCTAACCAGACTGTCCATAAATTACAATGAATATCAGGTAGTATAAAAAGCATCAATGAAGCCCAGACATCAGAAATAAGAAGAATCATAGACACTCTTTCAACTTCTCAACTTCTGTTTGAAGTACACATTGATCTAGAATACTCTGAATAAAGATGTCGGTAAAAATGTTAATGATATTGGCCCTGTAGCTGATGGCAATGAAACACTCAATTGATTAACACAACAGCTATGATTCTACAGATAAATTAAGTATTTTTTAAATAAGTGAAATTTCTTCATTTTAAAGCAGCACGTAATTTTAAAAATACTGCATAGAGTAACTTAAGAAACAATTAACATACAGGGTGTAAAACTTTTATAGAGAAAATTATAAGTTAAGCTATAAATATAGTGGCATATACCCTCAAAAATTCTACAAAAACAATACCTACTGTGAAAATTGTCCCTCACTAATTTCCTAATCAAGGTAGTAAAGTGGGGGTAATCTAATCATATTTGTGAAAAGGACGTAAAAAACACATGAAGCAATTTTAAGTTTCATTTATTATACTGACATAGTAGTGTGTTATGACATGCTTGAGCATATGGTTTATTTTAAAGATTCCTTATACTAATTCTTCGGAAAAATAATGTATTTATAATGGAAGATTTCATACAATGGTAAAGTTAAAATCTCTTTGGTATCAAAAAAAGAATATGTAAGGGTCTAGAAAATCTGAAAATTAAAACAATGAATATTATTATTATTATTATTATCTCTTTTTGCTTTTTAGGGCTGCACCAGAGGCATATGGAGGTTCCCAGGCTAGGGGTCTAATTGGAGCTAGAGCTGCCAGCCTTCGCCACAGCCACAGCAACTCAAGATCCAAGCCACGTCTGCAACCTACACCACAGTTTGTGGCAACACCGGATCCTTAACCCACTGAGCAAGGCCAGGGATCCAACGTGCAACCTCATGGTTCCTAGTCGGATTCGTTTCTGCTGCACCATGACAGGAAATCCAGCAATGAATTTTAGAACTTAAGGAGTCCATTGGTATATTACATTAACCATCACCATCCAAAAGACTACTGATAGCAGTACTCGTTATCACAAGCACAACAAATTCAAACAGGAGAACCAAACTAAATTTCTGTGAGACACTAGAAAGAAACATGTACTCACCATTCCCTGTTTAAAAAAAAAAAAAAAAAAACTGCTTCAAACTCAGCATATTAAAAATATAAGGAGGTTACCTGACTACTGGTTTCACTTATGGCTTCTAGGAGTTTTTCAACTGCTGCTTGTAGTCGAGAGCTAATATTCAGCATAAGCTCTTCATTTTCAGGGTCTATTTCAGTTCCAGCAAAGCCGCTCCTTACGAGCCGTTTTGAGAGCTCTGTTCCTTCCTCTGTTACTTTTGACCACATGCTACTGTCATTTCTTGGAATATCACTTCCAGAGTAAGATGATATAGATTCATCTGTAACTAGAATAATAGTATTTTAAAGGTAATAAATCAATTATAATTAATAAGTATAGCTGAAAAGTTACAAAATAACACCAAAAATTAAAACTTGAAATCATTGGATCTATAAAGCCTCTTAAAAACATTATCACAAAATAAATAAAATAGGCAAATACAGAACGTAATATTATTTGATAACCTACCAGATGTAAGAACGGGAAGAATAATGCTATGCTAATAGGACTTGGTATAAATTAGTATTTGAGATAGTATTTTTCTTTGATTAAAATATTTTAAGACTCCTTTCAATAAATATTTACTAAATGTCCACCATGTAGGGTTTACCAAGTAACAGAGAAACATACATGTGGCATGATCCGGTCCCTGTCCTCCAGAACATCACACACAGTTTAATGAAAAAACAAATATATAAACAACAACATGACAAGAAAAGCACTGTGTAAGGTCATGTTCCAGGTGTGTGGAAGGATAGGCGGGTTTGATTTAGGAGATCTTTTTGATTTCCTATACTGAGCAGTATGACCTGCTCAGGTAGACAGTAGAAGTGACTAAGATCTTCTTGTCACTTTTTAGTATGTATACTGGGAAGAGGCCAGACTAATGAGCAATTCTAATTTTAACTATAGACTCTTTTTTTTTTTTTTTTTTTGGTCTTGTTTTTAGGGACATACCTGCAGCATATGTAAGCTCCCAGGATAGGGGTCTAATAGGAGCTATAGCTGCTGGCCTACACCACAGCCACAGCAACACAGGATCCAAGCCACATCTGTGACCTACACCACAGCTCATGGCAATGCCGGATTCCCGACCCACTGAGTGAGGCCAGGGATCAAACCTACATGTTCATGGATACTAGTCTGGTTTGTTTCTGCTGAGCCACAAAGGGAACTCCATATTGCATCTTTATCTGAGGAATTAATTGCATCCTAGTGACATTTACTTTTAACGGATACAGAAAATTCGACAAAAATTCTCAATGATGGGAAGTCAAGGCATTATGGGGTGAAAGTATGCAGAGAAGCAAGAATGAGGTAGGGGAGAGGGCTGAAAAAAGGTAGCTAGAAAGCAGGGGGGATTCAAGATGTGAATGGTCTTAAATTTTATTGGAAGCTTGAAGTTTGGTAATTAAATCATGGGAAAGTAAACCATTTTTTGAGCAGGAAGATAATAATGAGCCTATGAATCAGGAAGCAACCTAGAACAATTCAAAGGAAGGGTTGGAGGAGAAGAGTCTGCCTAGAATGCTATTTCAATTGCCCAGGTAAGAACTGTTAAAGGCATGAAATAAGATGAACAAGGAACCAGGCAAAGGTTGGAAAAGACTGAATGTATAACAGAGAAAGAAAAGTAGTCAAAGATGACCCTGGGTTTCCGTCTGAGACGATTCTTAGATGAGAGAAGAGTCATTAAGAGAAATACTAAAAATATCAGGAGAAAGTGTCCAGAGCAAACATGAAAAACAGATAGTCTGAGGTATTAATGGCCTATGTGAAGGAACTAAGTCAACTTTCGGAAATCTGGGTCTGTGGAGACTTAGTAGACATTTGTAGAAAAGCGAGAGTCAAATCTTGGAATTAGACACATTTGTTTTAAGAGCACAAACACAGTAGTTCCCATCGTGGATCAGTGGTAACGAACCGTACTAACATCCTTAAGGACATGGATTCAATCCCTGGTCTCACTCAGGATCTGGCATTGCCGTGAGCTGTGGTATAGGTCGCAGACGCAGCTCAGATCAGGCATTGCTATGGCTGTGGTGTAGGCCAACAGCTACAACTCCGATTCAACCCCTAGCCTGGGAACTTCCATATGCCACAGGCATGGCCCTAAAAAAAAAACACAAACAAACAAACAAACAAAACACACACACACAAACACAGTTGGAGCCTCTGTATAAAATAAGCCAACAAAAGAAAATGTGTTTAAAAAAAAAAGTCAGAGAAAGACAGGAAAAAGATGTTCCAAGAGACAAGAAGCGAACATTTCAAAAAGAGATTTCAATAATGTTATTTGTCAAGAAAATCAAATAGGACAAGGAGTGAGAAGATGCTACTGGATTTAACAAGTGGGAGGTCACTGCTGTCCTTAGAGAGCAGCTTTGGTACTGTAGAAACAGAAACCAAAGCTGGTAAAAGCAAAAGCTGGTCTAATCTCTCTTAAGAGTTTGTTGAAGTTACCTTAAGGGGAGAACAAAATTAAGAAAAACCTTTGTTTTGTTGTTGTTATTATGAAGCAAAAAGACAAAAAAAAAAGGAACAAATCTCAAACACAAAATATAAGGATATATAAAACAAAATGGATTATAAAAAGCCACTGAATGTTAATTTTTAATGGCTAATAATAGACATTAAAGTACCTAGAAAAGATGATGTCAAGCAGCTTAATGCATTTTATTGATAACATTTTGAAGATACAACAAACAAAAAATCTGAATATGTTCCAATGAAGAAAAAGAATTTTCCTTTTTTTTGGTCTTCTGTTGTATTAGGGCTGCACCCTTGGCATGTGGAGGTTCCCAGGCTAGGGGTCTAATCGGAGCTACAGCTGCCGGCCTACGCGACAGCAACGCATGATCAGAGCCGCTTCTGCAACCTATACCACAGCTCACGGCAATGCTAGATTCTTAACCCACTGAGCAAGACCAGGGTTTGAACCCACAACCTCATGGTTCCTGGTTGGACTCATTTCCACTGAGTCACGATGGGAACTCCTAAAACAGAATTTGTTTACTCCAATGAAATAAAGTAATGAAAACATCAAACTTATACTGTATTTATAAAAACTAGTCTTTGGTGGGAAAAGCAGAGAAAAATATAAATTGGCAGGCCAATTTCATAAAATGTCAACAGAAATCTCAGAATGACCAGGTTGGTGAACAGAATCATGATTTCAGATTGGCAAACCATTCAGAATTGTGTCTTAAATACAGCAGATGGCGGTTATTCAAAAATTCTTTAGTCACTTACTTTATGGATTATACCATATTCATTTCATATAGATAGCGATAAACTTCTCAGTATAAAAAGGGTGGGTGATATGATAGAGCATTCTCCTGCCCCAGTGACCTGAAGATCTCCAGGGCTTCAACTGGAAACCACTGACTCTAGCCTAACCCTTGTAACCTAACAGATAAATTGTAGTGAAGCCCGGGGTAACCCAGAAACATGCCGAAGGTGACAGGGAGCTAAAATAATCAAGGACCTCCTCATTAATAATCCAGCATTCTTCCTGCACCATCACACTGCTCAAAAAAAAAGCTGCAAATGAAATTCAGACCCTGTTCTCTTAAGGGAAGTATAAGCATTTTTACCACTGAAACATCACATTACAGGACATTTCTTTTCAACCTTCCTGGAGGAAGTCATCTTTATGAACCAGTCTAGTATTCACTGAAGTTCAAGCACATTTCACATTGGCTCAAAATTTCCCCTCAGTTTCATAAAGTAGGTTACTATTATGAGGAAACAAATTAGTAAGTCAATTATTTATTTTTTTGGAGAGCTAGCAAGTCCACACATGTTTAAAATCTAAACAAGTTTAGACTTGAAGGCTGAAAATAGACCACAAGTGTTACTACCTACTATAAAAAGGCATATATAAAAACTGAAAAGCAGAAGTTGCTTCATAATCAGATTAAAACTGAACTTTTTGTTATATTAAATGACATAAAACATTTTAAAAATTCACTTTAGTTTTTACAATAATATTTCCATTAAAAATAAAAAGATACATCAGAGACATTTTAAATATGGGACATGGAATCAATATTTTTTTTCTTGTCTTTTTGCCTTATCTAGGGCCACACCCGCGGCATATGGAGGTTCCAGGCTATGGGGTCTAATAGGAGCTTTAGCTGCCGGCCTTCGCCACAGCGACAGCAACGCGGGATCTGTGCTACGTCTGCAACCTACACCACAGCTCACGGCAACACCGGATCCTTAACCCACTGAGCAAGGCCAGGGATCGAACCCACAACCTCATGGTTCCTAGTCGGATTCATTAACCACTGAGCCACGACAGAACTCCGTATCAATAGTTTAAAGACAGTATTTTCTTTAAAGTTTTAACTTATATTGCTTTAATTCAGTATTTTCTTCAAGATATAAAATGAAGCTAAGTGTCCCCAAATGATATTAGCAGTCTTCCTAATTTTGTTAATAAGACTAGCACACATCATTGCCAAACACAAAAACATGGAAAGTGCACACTATAACACCAGCAAAATTCTTATCTCGCCCCACCCCCCTTTTTTGCCTTTTATTGGCTGCACCTGCAGTATATGAAGGTTCCGAGGCTAGGGGTTGAAGCAGAGCTGTAGCTATTGGCCTATACCACAGCCATGCCAGATCTGAGCCTCGGCTGCGATCTACACCACAGCTCATCACAACGCCGGATTCTTAACCCACTGAGCAAGGCCAGGGATCAAACCCTCATCCTCATAGATACTAGTTGGATTCATTTCTACTGCCCCACTACAGGAACTCCATCTCAGCTTTAATATTCTTCATACTGTACTTTTTTTTTTGTCTTTTTGGGGCTGCACCTGAGGCATATGGAGGTTCCCAGGATAGGGGTCTAATTGGAGCCGTAACTGCTGACCTACACCAGAGCCACAGCAACATGGGATCTGAGCCGCATCTGCAACCTACACCACAGCTCACGGCAACGCTGGATCCATAACCCACTGAGCAAGGCCAGGGATCGAACCTGCAACCTCATGGTTCCAGTTAGGTTCGCTTCCGCTATGCCATGAAGGGAACTCCCATACTGTACTTAATTGTGAATTTAATCTTTCCTCTTATATCAATATTATTATTTCATTATCAGTTAACAGTTAAATAATCAATTTTTTTAATTTAAATTTTAATTTTTGGCCATGCCCATTGCACGCAGAAGTTCCCAACCCAGCAATTGAACCTACACCACAGCAGCAACCCCAAGCCATAGCAGTGACAATGCCAGATCCTTAACCTGCTTTGCCACCACAAAACTCCCCAAATTCATTCTTTTCAAACTTTGCTGAAGTTTTTTTTTCTTTTTTGGTATTTTTAGGCCCACACCCACGGCATATGGAAGTTCTCAGGCTTGGGGTCCAATACGAGCTGCAGCTGCCAGCCTATGCCACAGGCACAGCAATGCCAGATCTGAGCTGCGTCTGCAACCTACACCGCAGCTGATGGCAGTGACAGATCCTTAACCCACTAAGCGAGGCCAGACATCGAACCCACATCCTCATGGATGCTAGTCGGGTTTATCACCGCTGAGCCACTATAGGAACTCCTTTGTTGTTATTGTTAGAAGTATTTTTTAAATTAACTTCACTCTTGGTTAAGCTCTCAATCAAGGGCTATTTATTTTCTACATATGAATCTTGATGTGTACAATTAGGCAATATTTTCTTGGCCTCGTTGTAAAAGTAATTATCAAATTATGCTTTAAAAAACAATTATTTCATAAACTAGTTTCACTCAACCATCTAGGAAAGGGGGCATTTGGTATTCAAAAGACACTCTGAGTAATGTTCTATATATTACAAAAATATTTTGCACTTTTTTTGTTATCAGTTCTCCTAGACAATTCTAAATGGTTGCTAAAATATTTGGCAAACAACATACCTTGTCTTTTTTTTTGCCTTTTCCAGGGCTGCACCCGTGGCATATGGAGGTTCCCAGACTAGGGGTCCAATTGGAGCTGTAGCCGCTGGCCTACGCCAGAGCCAGAGCAATGTGGGATCCGAGCCGCGTCTGCAACCTACACCACAGCTCACGGCAACGCTGGATCCTTAACCCACTGAGCGAGGCCAGGGATCGAACGCACAACCACATGGTTCCTAGTCGGATTCGTTAACCACTGAGCCATGACAGGAACTACCGGCAAACAACATACCTTAAAAGATAGCAAATTCACTTATAGAGCAATGTTCCCATAGTTATAAAAAGGAAAAAAATCGGTAATTTAATTCAAGCTTAGAGGATTATGTTTGTTTCTTTTCTATAAGAAAGCAGACCTAAAAGAACATCTGATCTACTAGTCTTTCTTGCACGGTTGCATCTAAATCTCTTAATACAGATTAAATAGCCTATGTCCTATTTTTTTTTTTTTTTTTTAATAGCTGCATTCATGGCATATGGAAATTCCTTGGCCAGGGATTGAATCCTCTGCAGCGACTCTGCAGCTGCGGCAGTTATATCCTTAACCCACTGCACTGTAATGGGAACGCCATGTCTATGCCCTATTTTAAGACTTCTGGGAGTTCCCGTCGTGGATCAGTGGTCAACGAATCCAACTAGAAACCATGAGGTTGCAGGTTCGATCCCTGACCTTGCTCAGTGAGTTAAGGATCCGGCATTGCCGTGAACTGTGGTGTAGGTCGCAGACGTGGCTCGGATTCCACGTTGCTATGGCTGTGGTGAAGGCCGGCAGCTCCAGCTCCTGTTAGACCTCTAGCCTGGGAACCTCCACATGCCGCGGGTGTGGCCCTAGATAAGGCAAAAAGACAAAAAAAAAAAAAGACTTCTGGAGTTCCTGTTGTGCCCAGATGGTGAAGCACCCAACATAGTGTCTGTGAGGATGCAGGTTCAACCCCTAACCTCTCAGTGGGTTAAGGATCCAGAGTTGCCACAAGCTGTGGTCAGACAGGTCACAGATGTGGCTCAGATCCAGAGTTGCCATGGCTGTGGCATAAGTTTACAGTTGCAGCTCTGATTTGAGCCCTAGAGCAGAACTTCCATGTGCTGTAGGCGCAGGTGTAAGAAGAAAGATAAAGATTCCCAATAATAGTTTTGTCAGTCCAATTCTATAACCATTTATTGAACAATTTCTTTTTGCTCTATGTTTTACAACAATTCTCATCTAGTGAAGGAGGCATGGAAATTGTGATTCAAGACAAAATAAAATCATGGTATTTAATGTTCACTTAACACCATTTAATATCTAGTTCAATCAATTAAGGCTTTAAAATAAATATTTAGGAGTTCCCTGGAAGCCCACTGGTTAAGGATTGTTGTCACTGTCACAGCTATGGCTCTGGTGACTGCTGTGGCATGGGTTCAGTCCCTGGCCTGGGAACTTCCACATGCCATGGGTGTGGCCAAAAAAAAAAGGAAAGAAAAGCATGAGTTTCAAAGGAAGTTTAAAGTTACAGTATTACTTAAGCTCTTACTTTACTAAAAGTAGCTTTTTTTTTTTTTTGGAATTATCTTTGAATTTAACTGAGGCTTTAAAAATCACTTTTACTTAAAATTATAAATCAAGCTTTTCTTTGCACTTAGAAACATGTTACTGGCCAACCTGTAATCAGGCAAACTTTCTCTCAGGATAATTTCTTCCCCTCTTCCACGTGAAACTTAACAGAATACTCTCAAAAACTGCATAAACTGGAATTTTTATTTTTAGATGATTGGGCTCCAAATGGGGAGAACTTATCAGGTATGGAATGGTAGTGAAGGAAGGCCTTGATAACGTGATCCAAGTGGCCAGACCCCATCTTTCTCCATCTGACAAAAACTTTTTTCACTTTTGATTTCCTGATTTCCTCTCTAGCAAGGAACAAGGAATTGAAAAATATAAGATTAGAGACTTGAGCTTAGCAATGTGAACGTAAGAAATTCAAAGAGTCCAGCCCACACAGCTAGAAAGGAAGAATTAGGAAGACAGCTATGTCATGTCATGTTAGGACCTAACACTCGGATCTGCAAATACTCTGTCATACTTCAAACTACTTCTCCAAAAGGAAGAAAGGACCTAATAGAAGACAGTCCAAAGATAAGATCAAACCTTGGTTTTCTCTCTTTTTAGGGCTGCACCCTCCGCATAAGAAGGTTCCCAGGTCAGGGGTCCAATTGGAGCTGCAACCACCGGCATATGCCACAGCCACAGCAACATAGGATCTGAGCCACGTCTGCAACCTACACCACAGCTCATGGCAACACTGGATGCTTAACCCACTGAGCAAGGCCAGGGATGGAATCTGTGTCCTCATGGATGCTAGTCAGATCATTAACTGCTGAGCCATGATAGGAATTCCAAACCTTGGGTTTCCTTTTTATTTTATTTTTTTCCCCATTATAGCTGGTTGACAGATTTCTGTCAATTTTCCAACTACACAGGATGGTGACCCGGTTACACATACATATATGGATTCGTCACAAGTGATTAAACAGAATTCCTGGTGCTATACAGCAAGATCTCCTTGCTTTTCCATCCCAAAGGCAAGAGTCTCTTCTAACCATCTCAACAGGTTTGTGAAACCGATGCCTGATTCTTAAAAGCTCTTTATTTCTAAGATTTCCTTAATTTGCAGGGTGGTTTTAGGATGCTGCTTAAACCTCAAAGATATTGGTAAGAGTCCTGAGTGGTGATTTGGGACTTTTCTTTTATTGGTGAGAAATTAAAAAGCATTTGGTTGATATAGCACAGTAATAACCCTGAGTATGTGTAATGAAACTCTAAGACACTCCCTTGTCAATGCTAACAACAATGCTCTTTTGAGAAGACCGGCTATAGAGTATTTGTGTTTGAAGGTCTTTTTATTGGAAAATACCTTAATGTTCTCTCCTCTGTATTTTCAACATATAGTATGATGCTTTGAACTCAGCAAGATTTGTTGAAGATAATGATGACAGTTTCAACAGCATATAAAACTTTTACCTCCTGTGTGCTCCTCATGGACACATGACTTTATTGGTGTCTCTGCTTCTGACATCCAAATCAGGCTGGCAGATGACTGGCCTTTACTAGATCTATCTAGAATACCAAGGACATGGCGACCAATTGTTTCTTCAACAGCTGCTGTCGTCTTTACAACTTCTAAGAGGATTTTCAAAAGTCTATTATTAGCCTTCTGGAGTGCATACCTATACAGATAAGGAAACATTTATTAAAATGTTTAACCTTTTATAGCAAATACTTCATTATTTTCCACAAAAAATACACTATAAAATACTTGATTTAAAAAATAAAACTTCATATAATCCTATTAAAATGATATGCAATAGCACAATGAAGTGCGTTTTGTAATTGATTTATTTCATAATTACATAAAATTTTTTCTTCTGAAAAATTTATCAGTGAACTATAACATTTTCTTTTTTTTTTTATTTTTTTTGCCTTTTGCCTTTTTATCTAGAGCCGCACCCGCAGCATATGGAGGTTCCCAGGCTAGGGGTCTAACAGGAGCTGTAGCCGCCAGCCTATGCCACAGCCACAGCAACATGGGATCTGAGCCACGTCTGGAACGAACCTACACCACAGCTCATGGCAATGCCGGATCCTTAACCCACTGAGCAAGGCCCGGGATCGAACCCACAACCTCATGGTTCTTAGTCGGATTCGTTAACCACTGAGCCACGAAGGGAACTCCTAACATTTTTTTAAATGTGCAGCATTTTATTGACCTGAAAGAAATCAAATAATCAAAGTTTTAAGCTACAAGAGTTTCTAAACCAGAAGAAAATTTTAGGGAGATGCAAAAGCTCAGTTTTATGACGTGTAGTAGTACCCAAGCATATGCAAGTTATTGAGCTAGTAACAACATTCATAGTTACTCTTAAAAGTTTTCTACTCAAATTTTTATAGGTAGAACAAGATATTTTAAAATATAATTGAAAAATTCCACCAGAAAAAAAAATGTGTTAGTATTTTTATAACAATGGTGATGATCTATATGGTCAAGTTAAAACAGTAGACAGAGACCTATTTTTAAAAAGGTCTATGGTGCATTTTCACTGTCAATACCAGAAGGAATATCCCAGGTTATTTATTTTATCTGCTCCAGCGACAGAAATTTCTCCAGTTACATACACCACTGTCATTTCAGCCAGTAGGAGAAACCTATTTTCAACCGAATGGAATTAACAGTGTATCTCTTTTTTACACCACATTTTTACTTTAAAAAAATTAGAAAATATTCCTAACCACCCAAAAAAAATACCTTAGTAATCAGAGATAATCACTGTTAACACTTTAACACCTAGCCTTCTGGATATCCCTCTCCCCTTTCTTAGAAATATATACATTTTAAAAACAAAAATGGGATTATCCTGAACAAAGTGTTTTTGTAAGCTTTCCTTTTTCCTTAATATATGCATCTTCACATGCCAAGAAATATAGTTCCATAAATAGTGATTTAGAAGGTTATCTGATTAAAATTTTCTGAATAACTAAACAACTCTCTTATCCTAACAGCTTAATTCAACAAGATACTACAGTGGCAAACTATATATTTAATACATGTAGACAAAATAAAAGAGACTTTCATAGTAAAGGCCCTCAGACTTAAGACAGTTTTTCTCTTTCATCTTTACATTGTGGGAGGTCACCAACAAGGAGGTTAAAGGGTATCTGCTTTCACAGGCTTATGGCATGGCTATTTTAAGTCAGGCTAATAAATGGAACAGTCTTCCTTCAGTATTTGTCAAGTGAAAAAGTCAGTTCTATTTTTACACCTAGATCAAGTTCTCTGCTTACATGAGCAAGGATACTAAAAATAAAACTCTAAATAACTTAGTAGGAAGAAAAGAGTTTTATTTAACTTTTTCTGAGGTTTTGTTCAAGCCCAAACACCCCAGGATTAGGATAATCTGAAAATATTTCTACGTAAGAGAAAAGATTAAAACTAACATGGTGGCAAAAAAATAAATAGGAATACTCATTTATCAATACTCACTACAAAAATTCCTAAAAATTAAACACTGTATAATTTTAAAAATATACCAATTAGAGATAAATCATATAAAATAAACAAAATGTTTATTTTATATTGCCATGGTAACTCTAATTTTCATACACTGTCTTTCTTGTTTCAGTTCCATACTGACTGTGTTCCATACTGATGATCCAATGGGGAAGCCAAAATCTTAGGGGCCAAATTCCTCCATGCAAGCTGAGGAAGGAGGTTAGGAGGACACAGAGGGTTGACAGTAACAGAAATTGGAAAAGGAGGAAATTAAGTTAGTAGATATTAGTTTTAACTTAAAATTAAAGAAATTATTTTCATTTGAACAAAACAAATTTTAAAATGTGCTTAAAATTATTATTAATATGGGATTAACTATTCTCATTTTTATATGAACCTCTACAAAATCAAAGCAAGGGAAAGTTTTACTAATAGCGGATCATTCGTTTCTCTATAAAAAGTTGGATGTGGATTAAAAGTTCTCATCTGTTATATAGTAAAGTCATGAAAGAATCTAACTGTAGCCCATCACATTTAATTTTTTTTTCTCATCATTAACAAACCAGAGGGTGTCTTATACTAAAATCATGTCCATATAGCAAAGGAATAAGCTCACAAGCACAACTTTGCTTTTTAGGACTAAAAAAAAAAATGGCATATGAGCAGAATAAGATTAATTAAGAAAGGTTCAATAACCAAATAATGCCTTAACATTTGCTGAGTTAGGTATATGATCACTATCCAATAAAGTTACTTCATATACAAAAGATTTTTTACAATTTAATGATCAAAAATTGATCATTCTTTACATACAGATTTAATGTACAAATAAATGTACAAGATAAAAATAAGGACAAATCAAGTTTATATCACTGAAACAAATATTTTAATTCACTTTATACTGAAAAAATTACACATTCTGTATACCTTTCACTGGACAGAATTTCAGGAGGCACCTCTTCTGGTTTTCTGTCCAATTCCTTTTCTTTAAAGGCCTGTTCCTCAACGTCTTGGTTTTCATTTCCATTCTGTTTAAGTTTTTGTAAAGGTAGGGAGAACAAGACAGAAAGAAAACCTGTCATCTTGAAAACAGCATGTCACTCTTTCATATTGTTACGAAGTGAAACAAACTCTGTGTGCAAAACAGATACTGTTTGAAATAATATTTAACTATATTTTATCAAGAAGTTAGCATTATCATAAAAGATAAAACAGTCTGGTGCACAGATGCAAAAAAATACTAATGCTATACAGCCACAAAAAAGTTTGTTAGGTTATTCTGCTCCTTGGTGAAATAACAGTTGCTGCTAAACTACTGTCAGATTCAAATTACTTTGCATGGAATGTAAGGCATCTTGACTCCACCTACCTCACATGTAAACAATCACAAATACATTAAGTTCATACCTACAAAAAAACACATTTCACACCAACAACAAAGACACACAGATTCTACTGCATTGCTGATCCATTGTTCCTGGGTGGGCCAAAGTCCATACTACCTGTGTTTGCGTACTGCTGTTGCGCAGCTCACAACACAGCTTCTCTCTTCCAGCTAAAGACAGCTGCTTTAGTGCTTCCAGCTCCTCTAAAAGCACCCTCTCTCTCTCTGAAACCAGGTTTTCATTATCTATTGAGGATCTCTAAATAAGAAAAAAGGTCATGAGAGAATATCGTTTGCGATAGATGGAAAAAGCAGGAATATTAAGCAGATTTCTTTTAATCCCCCGGAACCAACAGGCCCTGGTTCTACCATGATTCATATCCCATGATTAGGGGTTAAAAGCATATACACAGTTCAATGCAAAATTTGAAATTTAAAGAAAAGCTAATTAGGCCAACCAGAAATTTGTGCAGCTCAATTAATATTATTTCATATGCCAATTTTGCATTGAGAATTCAGAAGTTAAAATCTACAAAATGCAATGAAGAAAAGCAAAATTAATTTTTTCAAATGATATATTTTCTGTTCAACTCCCAATTTTCCTATTATTCTACATGTGAAACTGTATTTCAAGAGTTCTATTATCTCTTATTTTAACTTTTCAAAATAAACTGAATAAATTTGTTTTATAAGAACTTTTACACAAATATTTGCTTTTCTACAATGATTTTGTGAGTATATTATATACAGTAAGTGATAAGAATCCAGTTCCCAAATACCAAGAGTATGTAAATTTAGTCAAGAAAGTGATAAGAACATTATAAAAATTTTCATTTCTCAAATCAAGAAGAGATGTTTCCCTGGAGAAATTTCCAGAAACATACAACTTCAGATTCCCATTCATGATTAAAAAGATGGATTAAAGATAGTTATAAAGATAAACCTTGGAGATGCTGAAAGACTCACAAAACTATAAATAAATATGGAGAAATTGAATATCAATTGCACCTCAGCACAAAGAATTTCCAAAGCTGTTTTAGTACTATCGCCTATATGGTCAATGGAATGATTAAAACAAACAACCTTGTAACCACTTTCTCTATGTGTAAACAAAGTAGGTAAGTCAAATGGTAGAGAGACTAGGCACTCCAAGGTTGAGTTAGGTGTCCCTATCAAGATTTAAGGCTGTCATACCAGCGGAGTTTGTTTCTAATGTTTAATATTTGTATTTATTTAGATCTCAGCAATAGTTTTGACTCTAAAAAAAAAAAGCTATATAAAGAATATTGCTATTTTAATTGGGGAGAAATGGGACTCTAGGTCCCTTACCTGGGCTAGTTGTTTATTCAGCCGCTTAATCTCTTCTTGTAGCTGTTCCTGGTCTTCTCGCTGTCTCTCCATCTGCCGCATGTGTGCCTGCCTTAACAGCTCTGTTGCCTGTTGATGTTCTTCATATTGCCGTACGAGTTCCTGTCTCATATCTTCCAACTGTTCTTCATTTAACATTAGTTGTCTAGAAGCATCTATGCTTGACACCAAAATTTCATCATGGAGCTAAAACAACAAAATAAATTTTTTTTAATAAAGATGAGAATTTCAAAAAAAATTAAAATTTCAACCATAAAAATCTGTCAGCATTGATATTTTATTTTTATTTATTTATTTTTTGTCTTTTGTCTTTTTAGGGCTGCAACCATGGCATATGCAAGTTCTCAGGCTAGGAGTCAAATCAGAGCTGTAGCTGCCAATCTATGCTACAGCCACAGCCATGCGGGACCCGAGCCACGTCTGCAACCTATACCATGGCTCACGGCAACGCCAGATCCTTAACACACTGAGTGAGGCCAGGGATCAAACCTGCATCCTCATGGATCCTAATCAGGTTCGTTAACCACTGAGCCATGACGGGAACTCCAGCACTGATAATTTAAATAAACATGAAAGTAATTCTAATACTAACCGCACAAGGCATCTTATTTTAAAATTCCCACTATTAGGCATAAATAATTTTTTAAAATATTTGTCCTAATTATAATGTCAAATCAAGTGAAATTAATTTATTATCATAATACAAGTTCTATAAAGCAAAATAACTATCAGTTATTTAGATGTAAGCTAAGGTAGGAGAAGAATAAAGACACTCAAGAGTCCTTCTACTCCTAATGAATAACTCCATTTATTTCTCTTGACATTCATTTTTTAAGTGCCGTCCCCGTGACATATGGAAGTTCCCAGGCTAGGAGTTGAATCTGAGCTGCAGCTGCTGGTCTATGCCACTGCCACAGCCACAGCAACGTGGGATCCAAGCAGTGTTTGTGACCCTAGAACAAAGCTCATGGCAAAGCCAGGTCCTTAACCCAACGAGCAAGGCCAGGGATCAAACTTGCATCCTCGTGGATACTAGTTATGTTTGTTACCACTGAGCCACAACAGGAACTTCTATTCCTCTTGAGATTTTATAAGGAAATAATATAAATGGAATACTTATATTCTAAAATTAAATTTATAAAATAAGAAATTTTCTCTTTAATTTATGTTATGCAGTGATCAGCAGAGTATTATAGAAAAATGCTTGGGGAGAAGCAGTCTTCAATAATTTTATTTGAAAATAAAAGCCTTATATTCCACTTTCTCATACTCATAAGAAGTCCACATCTTAGCGGATTTTTACAAGTCCCTAGATTCCTAAAAAGCTATTAAACAAATCATTTTGCCTTGAACACTTGCTGGCAAATACCTCAATTCTGCACTTAGAAGCTGACAATTTTATTTGAATATGCCTCTAAATAAGATATAACCTATCCTAAAAAATAAAGATCATTTAAAAATACCCTATCATGAACATTAATACAAAATTGAACAAAGATACTTTTAAAAAGTAGAATTTATTACATTCTATTAAAGGTACAGATGAGGTACAGACCCAGGATAGATCCTCCATTCATGAACAAGTAAAGAAAAAGAATTAGTTTACACCGAGGAGAATGCTTTAAATCATCTTCTCAAATAGGTAACTATTTCCTTGTGATATTATTGTATTAAATTAAGCAAGTCTTTTACTCATATATATCGTCAAACTGTGGTATCATGAACTGACTGAATCAAAATTAATGTAGATATAATTTACAATGAAGTTTTTTGTTTGTTTGTTTTTGTTTTGTCTTTTTGCCTTATCTAGGGCCACACCCGCAGCATATGGAGGTTCCCAGGCTAGGGGTCTAACAGGAGCTGTAGCTGCTGGCCTTTGCCACCGCCACAGCAACGTGGGATCCGAGCTGTGTCTGCAACCTACACCACAGCTCACGGCAAAGCCGGATCCTTAAGCTTGCTCTAATGAGCAAGGCCAGGTAGGGATCGAACCCGCAACCTCATGGTTCCTAGTCGGACTCGTTAACCACTGAGCCACGATGGGAACTCCTACAGTGAAGTTTTAACATGCACAACATGTATAAGACAAATAGGAATACTAAGAGTCAGCCTATTTTATTAATAATAATAAACTTATTTAATAATAAGTCATTTACTCATATACTTTAAAAACTGTAAGTCAAGACTGAACGGAATACTTTTCTCCATAATACTACTGTTAATATTTTTAGAGTGAGGGAAGCCAGAATTTTCTAATAAGTTTTATACTTAAGAAAGCATACTTACAGATTCTCTGACTATAAATGTTTTATCCTTGGAGAACATTTCTTCTGAAATAGTCAGTTCACGGTCCTTTGATTCTTGTGTATCATCAAGCCTATCCCTGTTTGATGACAGAACTTCCTCTGCATCTTCTCCTAACTCTTTACTAAGTGGCTTAAATTCTTGTTCAAATTTCACATTTGTTGCCTCAAAAGTCTGAAAACCAATCTGACCTTGTGATAATTTCATTTCGTTTAAATAATGTCGTTCTTGCTGACAGAGAGCAGATGTTTGTTTTGATGTAGTATCTTCTTTTTCCCCAGATAGTCTAGAGAGTTCAGTTTGCTGAGCAAATGCTATACTCATTGACACAATGACCTACAGAAACAAAGTAAACAAAAAAGAATTAGGTTTATAAATACTAGCAAGAATTTAAAAAGTAAGATACCTCTCAAAATTACATGAATTAGTAAAAAGATGGCCTCACAGTTTTAAACTACAAGAACCTCTTAAATAAAGCAGTAAGGGGACATGATTCTCTATTCTACAATGAATCTCATCCCAAGGTATTTTACTGCTTGCTTTTTAAAAATAAATATAATAAAAAAAATTTTTTACAACAGCAGAAATAAATGTTCAGTATAGAAATTAGAAAGGAAATAAAAGCCCTTATATTTCTCTCTTCCAAGAAAAATCACCATTAAAACTTCAGTAAATACTTTTGCAAATCCTCTTCTTACCTATAGATGTGAATATGAATAGGTACAGATACACATTTTTCTTGCAAAAAGTAGTTATGTTCTAATACTGTAATCTGTTTTTAGAGCTGAACTATAGTAAATATCTCAAGTCAAGAAATGCATTTTCATATAATTTTAAATGGGTTTAAAGTTTCATACTATACAGATATTATAAATTTATTAAACCAGTTCACTATGTTGGATATCTAGAATGAATCCTTTTTTTTTTCTTTTTTGCACACTCTGAGGCAAATGGCACTCCCAGGCCAGGGAGAGATCTGAGCCACAGTTGTGACCTACAACAGAGCTGCAGCAACACTGGATCCTTAAACCACTGTACTGGGCTGGGGATCGAATTCACAGCCCTGTACTCTACAGACACTGCCAATCCCGCTGTGCCACAGCAGGAACTCCAGAATGAATCTATTCTTAACACCAATTTATATACCACTGTGACAAAATATTTTTAATTGTTATCATTGTGTATATTCCTTCCAATTTCCTTACAGTAAATCCCCAGAAGTATAGCACTAGGTTTATGTGATTGGTGAGTATGGAAATACAATTCAATCTAATCTATTTCATTTTCCACTTCAACCCTGATCCTGAATACCTGCTTATTTTAGTTTCACCCACCATAGGTGCTCAGAAATTCTGATCAGCAGCCTTGGCTCTTAACAAGTCTAAGCCTTTGAGAACCAACTGTGTTGATGAACTTTTTAAAAACTTTTTGTCTTCTTGTCTTTTTAGGGCCGCACCCGCCAGCCTATGCCAGAACCACAGCAACGCGGGATCTGAGCTGCATCTGCGACCCACACCACAGTTCAAGGCACCACAAGATCCTTAACCCTCTGAGTGAGGCTAGGGATCAAGCCCGCATCCTCATGGATGCTAGTCAGGTTCGTTAACCACTGAACCACAAGGGGAACTCCTTGGTTAACCACTGAGCCATAAGGGGAACTCCTTGATTAACTTTTTTTAAAGTACCATGTCCACACAGAATTTGTAGTGGGGGAAGCCTGACTACCACTGTCAAAGACACAGCATGCTGGGGTTTGAAACTTTTGTGTCTACTGACCTTCAACCTTTTATGTTTTCTCTGTTGGTTATGGCCATATAACTGGACTATCACTTCAGTGTCCTGTCTTGAACCTGATTTGCATATCTGGGATCCTGATTCCCACCTGGTTCCTGCTAGCCTCCCTCTTTCCAACTGCAACGTCTTCTAGCTGCTGAATGGAGAACTGCTTGAATAGAATAATGCTAATGACAACACTATAGCAACAATAAAAGCAGCAATGATCACTTATCAATTTCTTCTATTATTTCATTTAAAAATCCTACAAGGCAGGTACAATTATTACCCTGATTTGAAGAGATGGGGAAACTAAGGAGAGAGAGTAATAAGACTATGATATTAAGTGATATTCTTGTCTTTGACCCTCAAAACAAAGAGCAAATAAATGGTGAAAGTTGCAGCTGAAATTCTGCATTCTTATCTAATCCCACTAACTAAAATGTAACACCGTACATCTGAACAAATCTGTCTAGAAGTATAAAGTTATAAGTGAATTAGGAAGAATAATTATAATGATAACAGTCAAGTCAACGCTGACAATTTTTTTTTTTTCTTTTTAGGGCTGCGCCCACGGCATATTGGAAGCTCCCAGGCTAGGAGTTGAATTGGACCTTTAGCTGCCAGTCTACACCATAGCCACAGCAACGCCAGATCCAAGCTGTGTCTGCAACCTAAACCAATGCCAGATCCCGAACCCACTGAGTGAGGCCAAGGATCAAACCCACATCCTCACTGCTATTAGTCAGATTCGTAACCCACTGAGCCACGACCAGCGGCTCAGAGCTGCAGCTGCCAGCCTACACCACAGCCTCAGCAACTCCAATGCTGAGAAAAGTGAAGCATACAAGATTAGGAGCCATGTCAATGGTCACATATGTAATAAATGTTACAGTAGAGATTTGAAACAAATCTATAGTTTTAACTATAGAGCTCAAGCACCTTAAACATTATATATTATATTAAACTGTAGCTGTCCAGAAAACCCACTACTACATCTCACCAAGTAAACTGGACCTCCTGGATGCCTATGCCAGCTTAAACAGAACCAGGGTTTGGCAATAATGTTCTGGACACTGCCATTAGGAAAATATGCCCATTACAGCAAAACGTCCAAGACTGTGAAGAAAGAATTAGTGAACAAGGCAACATAGCTTAGCAAAACATACCTTCAATATTTTTTAACTAGTTGTCAAAGCCTTAAAATTGCTTTTTATTTATTTACCTTTTGTCTTCTGAGGGTCGTACCTGCAGCATATGGAGGTTCCAAGGCTAGGGGTCAAATCAGAGCTGCAGCTGCCAGCCTACACCACAGCCACAGCAATTCAGGATCCAAGCTGCGTCTGCAACCTACATCACAGCTCCTATACCAAGCAACCTATACTTCGCTCCTGGTGAGCAAAGGCAGGGATCAAACCTGTGTCCTCATGGATGCTAGACAGATTCGTTTCCGCTGAGCCACACAGGAAGTCCTGGCTTTTATTTTAATCTCTTGTCTTGAACCTAATCTACTTATTTGTCTCTCAATACTAAGAATGCAACATGAACAGAAAGATTAAATATATGAAAGAGAAGCAGAGATAAGAATTATAGATTGAGATGGAGTTTCTATCATGGCTCAGTGGAAACGAATCTGACTAGCATCCATGAGGACACAGGTTCGATCCCTCGCTCAGTACATTAAGGATCTAGCGCTGCCATGAGCTGTGGTGTAGGTTGCAGATGCAGGCTTGGATCCGGCGTTGCTGCAGCTGTAATGTAGGCCAGTTCCAGTTTGACCCCTAGCCTGGGAACCTCCATATGCCTTGGGCCATAAAAGCAAAAAAAAAATAATATTAATAATGTAGAAAAATAACTCCAGAAGGAAGGTCCGAGACACAAGAAGGACTAGAATGGTTTTTAAAAAATTTGTATATATGTGGACAAATCTAAACACTGACAGGTATAAAGCAATAATATCTGCATTTAAACTATGAAATAAAAAAACACTAGACAGAGATTCATAATTCCAGTCAGCATATAGTAAACTCACTATAGTCTGTTTCCTACTGATTACAACTAAAATCTCTGAACAAAACACAAAAGCAAGTTACCTGAGAACTCTGAAAAGTAAACAAAAGCAGGCAAACAGCAGAAAGAGTCAAAACTTGGAAAAGAGATCTGTATGGGGAGGGTGAAACAGAACTTGTGTCCTGAACCTAATGGGACTGTCTGTTCAAAAAAATAAAATCACAATCTCCACAGGATTATAAACCCTAGAGTTTACATAACCAAATATTCAAATGTTCAACATACAATTCAAAATTAGACAGCATATACTTTGTTTTATACTGAATTTGTTACCAGGGAATCTGCTCTAAAAAAAAAACTTGAAGTTCCCTTCGTGGCTCAGTGGTTAACGAATCCGACTAAGAATCATGAGGTTGCAGGTTTGATCCCTGGCCTTGCTCAGTGGGTTAAGGATCCGGCGTTGCCATGAGCTGTGGTGTAGGTTGCAGACGCAGCTTGGATCCCACGTTGCTGTGGCAAAGGCCGGCAGCTGCAGCTCCTGTTAGACCCCTAGCCTGGGAACCTTCATATGCTGCGGGTGCAGCTCTAGATAAGGCAAAAAGACAAAAAAAAAAAAAAAAAAAACTAAAGGAAGTTTTTCAGGCTGAAGAGAAATAACACAAGAGGGAAATTTTAAGTCTGAACAACAGCAGAATACACATTCTTTTCAACATGCATGGAGTATTCAACCAAACAGAACATATTTGGAACAACAAACTTAAATGACATGAAATCATACAAGGTATACCCAACCACAAAGAAATTAAAAATTATTATATTAAATCAATCAACAGGAAGGTATCTGAAAATCCCAAAGATATGAAAATCAAACTTATTTCTAAATAACCCATGAATCAAAAAGGTCACAAGAGAAATTAAATATTTGGACTGAATGAAAATTTGTGGAATACAGCTTAAAGGAATGCTTATAGGGAAACTTACAGCATTAAATGCATATATTAGAAAAGAAAGGTCTTCTAGGACGTTAGAAAACAAAGAGCAAATTAAACACAAAGCAAGCAGAAATAAGCAAAAAATAAAGAACAGCAATCAATGAAAATAAAACAAAAACAATTTTAGAAAACTCAAAAGCTGGCTCCTTAAAAATATAAGTACAATCAATAAACTTTTAGCTAGACTGACAAAGAAAAAAGTAAGTAAGTAGAGATAACATAGATCCCATAGCCATTAAATGATAAAGAGATACTTTAAACAACTCTACCAACATAAATTCAAAAGCTTAGATAAAACGGACCAATCAATTCCTTAAGTGACAAACGGCCAAAGCTCATTCTAAGAGAAATACATCATCTGAAAATAACAAAATCTATTAAGGAAACTGAATTCATAGTTTAAAAAAACCCTTCCAACAAGGTACAATCCAGGCCAATAAGATGATCAAATTCTACAAAACATTTAAATCTGAAATAATATCAATACTAACATAAATTCTTCCAGAAAATAGAAAAGGGAATATATTTCAACATTTTATGAGACCATAGCATCTGATATCAAAACCAAATAAAAACATTATAAGAAAACAAAACTAGGAATAATGTTCCTCATGGATACAGACGTAAATATTCTTGACAAAATATTGTTAAATAGAATCCAACAATATAAAATGAGGAATACTGTCTTCAAAGAAGCACAAAAATACTTTACAGGTGATGGAGATGCTTTAAATCTTGATTGTGGTATTGGTTAAAACTGAACTTTTGTTAGAATTCACCAAACTTTGCACTCATAATTGGTGAATGTAAAATTCATGTGAATTACACATCAATAAGGATGATTACAAGTGAACAAAAACAAAAACCTGACCAAATGTTAAGTCACAAAAGAAGCTTTTGAAATTCTGAAAAACTGGTACCATAAAGATTACCTTTGGTATATGCATTTAGATTAGAAATGGATAACAAATAATTATGGTTTGGAAACTAAAAAAACTAGACTCAACAAACCTTGTAATTCTCTCCTTTCCATTCACCATACCATTTAATCAAATTCCATCTGTGGTTACAATTAACTCTGCCTATTCTCCGCCTGTGTAGCTGAACTTAACTGAGGAGAAAAAAATAAAAAACCAAGATGACTGGTCTCACTTGAAATTCACAACCACTACCACTGAAATGGGCCCTCGGTTATACTGGACAATTCTTTGTTTTTTTGATTAACAACGTTTCCTCAATTTCTGTCTTACAGCAAAGTGACCATTCACACCCAGTTCCTACTGCTGTACAGTAGGGCCATTGCTGATCCCTTCCAAATGTTACAGTTTGTATCCACCAACCCTAAACTCCCTGTCCATCCCACTCCCTCCCCTCTCCCCTCTGGGAAGCCCAAGTTTGCTCTCCTTGGCCATGATCTGTTTGTTTTGTAGACAGGTTCATCTGTGCCATTTTAGATTCCACAAATAAGTGATATCAATGGTATTTGTCTTTTTCTTTCTGGCTTACTTCACTTAGTATGAGAATCTCTAATTCCATTCTTGTTGCTATACTGCCATTATTTTGTTCTTTTTATGGCTGAGTAGTATTCTATTGTATACATGTACTACATCTTCTTAATCCAATCATCTGTTGATGGACATGTAGGTTGTTTCCATGTCTTGGCTATCGTGAATAGCGATGCAGTGAACATACGGGTGCATGTATCTTTTTCAATGAAAGTTTTGTCTGTATAAATACCCAGGAGTGGGGTTGCTGGATCATATGGTAGTTTTATATTTAGTTTTCTGAGGTACCGCCATACTGTTTTCCATTGCGGTTGTACCAATTTACATTCCCACCAACAGTGAAGGAGGGTACCCACAGTTACCATCATTCTCAATAGTGAAAATTGAAAACATTTCCACTAAGATCAGGAACAAAACAAGGATTGTCACTTTCACCACTATTATTCAATATAGTTTTGGAAGTCCCAGCCAGAGCAATCAGAGGAAAAAAAGATGTAAAAGGAATCCAAATTGGAAAAGAAGTAAAACTGTCACTGTTTGCAGATGACATATTATATCTAGGAAACCCTAAATACAGCTCCAGAAAACTGTCAGAACTCATCACTGAATTTGGCGAAGTTGTAGGCTACAAAATTAATACACAGAAATCAACTGTATTTCTATATACTAACAATGAAATATCAAAAAGAGAAATCAGAGAAACGATTCCATTTACCATTGCACCAAAAAGAATAAAATACTTAGGAATAAACCTCCCTAAAGAGACAAAAGATCTATACTCTGAAAACTGTAAGATGTTGATGAAGGAAATCAAAGATGACACAAACAGATGGAAACATAAACCATGCTCTTGGATTGGAAAAATCAATACTGTCAAAATGACTAGGAGTTCCCATTGTGGCACAGCAGAAATGAATCCAACTAGGAACCATGAGGACTCGGGTTTGATCCCTAGCCTTGCTCAGTGCATTAAGGATCTGGCGTTGCCACGAGCTGTGGTATAGGTCGCAGATAGATGCAGCTTGGCTCCTGAGTTGCTGTGGTTGTCATATAGGCCAGCAGCTGTAGCTCTGATTCAGCCTCTAGCCTGGGAACCCCCATATGCCATGCGTGTGGCCTAAAAAGGCAAAAAAAAAAAGAGAGAAAGAAAGAAAATAAAGACACAAATAAACCAATGGGACCCAATCAAACTCAAAAACTTTTGCACATCAAAGGAAATCATTAAAAAAAATTGAAATGACAGCTCACAGAATGGGAGAAAATCTTTGCAAACAATGCAACAGACAAGGGCCTAATACTCAAAATATACAAACAACTTATACAACTCAATAATAAAAAAAAAAGAAACAACCCAGTTGAAAATGGGCATAAGACCTAGACATCTCTCCAAAGAAGACATATGGATGGTCAACAGGCACATGAAAAAATGCTCAACATCACTAATTATTAGAGAAATGCAAATCAAAACTACAACGAGGGGAGTTCCCATTGTGGCTCAATGGTTAATGAACCTGACCAGTATCCATGAGAACATGGATTTGATCCCTAGCCTCGCTCAGTGAGTTAAGGATCTGGCATTGCCATGACCTGTGGTGTAGGTCACAGACACGGCTCAGATCCCGCATTACTGTGGCTGTGGTGAAGGCCAGCAGCTACAGCTTCAGTTCGACACCTAGCCTGGGAACCTCCAATATGCAATGGGTGCAGTCCCAAAAAGACAAAGAAAAAAACTACAGGAGTTCCCTTCGTGGCTCAGTGGTTAACGAATCCGACTAAGAACCGTGAGGTTGCGGGTTCGATCCCTGGCCTTGCTCAGTGGGTTAAGGATCCGGCGTTGCCATGAGCTGTGGTGTAGGTTGCAGACGCGGCTCAGATCCCGCGTTCCTGTGGCTGTGGCGTAGGCCGGCAGCTACAGCTCCTGTCAGACCCCTAGCCTGGGAACCTCCATATGCCGCAGGTGTGGCTCTAGATAAAAGGGAAAAAGACAAAAAAAAAGAAAAAAAGAAAAAAACAATGAGGTACCACCACATGCCAGTTAGAATAGCCATCATTAATAAGTCAACAAAAAGCAAACGCTAGAGGGGGTATGGATACCGGGCAATTCTATTCAATCCCCCCCCCTAAAAAAAAAAAATGGAGTTCCTGTCATGGCACAGTGGAAACAAATCCGACCAGGAACCATGAGGTTGCAGGTTCGATCCCTGGCCTTGCTCAGTGGATTAAGGATCCGGCGTTGCCATGAGCTGTGGTGTAGGTCGCAGACGTGGCTCGGATCTGGTGTAGCTGTGGCTGTGGAGTAGGCCAGCAGCCGTAGCTCTGATTTTACCCCTAGCCTGGGAACTCCATATGCCACGGGTGGGGCCTAAAAAGACAAAATAAAATAAAACTTCCCTTGTCTTTTCTATTTCTTATTTTAGCCCTCTTCTTTCTCCTTAAAGCTCTAACGTGTTCTCTTCCTTTCTCATTCTCAGGTGCTGACTTTGCCTTTTATTTTACTGAGAAAATAGAAGTAACCAGAAAAGAACTTCCAATCCCCAAAACCATACCTCAAACATACCTGTGTCATGAATCAAATATTCTTAGTTTCCTTCCTGTTATAATGGATTAAACTACCATGCTCCTATCTAAATGGCAACCTTTCAGAGGACTACATCTCTCTATTCTCAAAGACACAAGGACACTGCTCCAGCAACTCCTCTCCCTTTAATCAGCTATTTTTTCCTCTCTCCTCAGTCATTTCTACTTGTATAGAAATGTGATATCTTTCCTCTTAAAAACAAAACAGCAACAACAAAAACCCACCTCTTGACTCTCTACATCACCCTTAACCTACCACTGTATTTCTCTCCTCTTTCAAGGAAAACTCAAAATAATTCATTTCCTCATTCTTCTCCTTCACTCTCTCTCAAATCCAATCTAATCAACTTGTTTTACCAGATATCCCATAAAATATGTTCTTGTGAAAATAATCAATGATTTCACATTGTAAAATCCAGTGGTTAATTTCCAGTTCTAATATTTCTTATCAGAAATATTTGATACAGTTTAACACATTCTCTTGGTATAGTATTATCGGCTTTTGAGTTGCAATCTTTTGTCCTTTCCATATTTAATTTACCACTCCTTCTCCATCTCCATTTTTTTCCTCATTTCTCTGACCTCTAAACATTGGCATTCTCTGAGCTCAGTTCCCAGACCACTGCTCTATTTATACTCGCTATATTAATATTTTCCAAATTTTTTTCACTGCAACCAAGAGTAAACATACCTATACAACAGTTAAAAAAATTTATATTGTGACCCAAAGCATACATAGGTACTTGTGTGCATATGTGTGTTTATATAATTGAACTTTTCCATTAATATTAAAATCCTGGTCTCAAACCAATAAATTGATTTCATGACTTAAAAAGGAATTACATCTCTCAGTTTGAAAACCATTGCCCTAGACACTACCACAGTTTTTATCCTAGCTCTTCAACTCTAGATTTACATACCCGATCACTTCCTCAACACTTATATTTACACAGAGTAAGTGGTTTGCATTTAATGGGTCAAAAGATGAATTCTTAAATCTCCTACTCCTCTCCAAAACTACTCCTCTGAGGGTCTCTTTCATCCTACATCCTACACTTAATTAAACAGCAACTCCATTCTTCCAGTTGCTTAGGTCAAATTACCTAGAGTACTATTTTCCCTTGAAGGGCAAGTCATTGCCCCCCTTGCCTGTATTTCTTCCTGTACCCAGTTACATCTGCTGAGGAGGTAAACCTGTACCAGGATTTCACAATATTTCTTCAAATGCATCCCATGAATATGGAGGTGACAGGACCGAACCAAACTATCCTCCAACTTGGCAGAGCTGGCAGTTAGGCAGGCAGATGGCCTTCACAACTCTTGCCCATTCTCCTTGGCCATCTCTTGGAGAAATCTCATTGGAGAATTGCTGATTCTTCTCTTTCTTTTGCTTCCCACTTTCTTAAAAGATACTCAGTCTGTTATCTTCATTACTTATTCTCTTACTTGCTTCTGGATCCTCCCTACTATCACTAAAAGTGAGAACTTCTGTGATCACTCAACACAAAATAACACCATCTCACTCTCCATGGAATTTCCTACCCTTATTACGTTGGTTCATTTTTTCTTCATAGTACCTGTCACTATTTGTATACTGCCTATTTGTACCAACTAGACTATAAGGTCTACAAGAGCAATGATTTCTTCTTTTCGTCTGCTATACCTGAACATTCTGAACACTGCCTGGCAGTGAAATGTTAAGGAATGGCTACAGCTATTCTTTCAGTAGTATGTACCCAACTCACAGGCTGAATCTAATGTCATCTAGGTTGGGAATCACTTCCTCCATTGGGTTTCTTCTACATTACCTGTGCTTTTAAAACAATGTTTCTCAATCTTTTCCAGCATTGTATCTGAGAGATATAGGACCGAGCATAATCCCATCTATACTGGGGGACTAATGTCAACAATCCATACTATTCTAGGATAAGCTAGGCCATCAAATGTTGTCTCTTGAATCAGTACGTTGGCTGCCTTTGGAAGAGGCACTTTGGTGATATGCTTGGATGAATGATGCTTCACAAAATATACCTATATTATCACCATTATCACAGTAATATGACTACTTTTAAAATGTCATTTATGAGTATCATCTTCTAGGTACTTTATATGTATTAGTTTAATGAATCCTCTTAAGAATTACTATTATTTCTATTATTCTTTTTTAGCATAGAGGGAACTGAGATAGAAAGCTACCTTTCCTAGGATCACAAATCTAGTAAACCAGAAGAACACGAACTTAAAGCATAGTAAATCCTACATCAAACTTCATGCACTTAATCTCTATATTATAGTGCCCTGTTGTAACATTCTACTTGAGAAATTTATATAAGAGGTAAATGCAAGAGAAAACCCGTAACACTCTAAAGAACTAGACAGTGAGCGCCATATAAAAGTGATGGTGCCTCACTTTTTACTTTTATCTCCAGGAACCAAATATTCAATTCAGATACAGAAATGAGTACGTCCTTATGGCCCACATATTTTCTTGAGTCTTGACCTCTTCATCTAATTTATTTTTAACCTAATTTCTTTATGCACTTCCTGTAAATTCTATCACTCCTCCCCTTTAAAATGCATTTGCTCCATGAGGATTGTTACATTGGAATAGTTAAATATCATAAAAAGCAAACAAAGTCAGAATTCAACTGTTCCAATATAAGAACCCAATCAGGTATATGCATTTTAAAAGGGAATACATGGTGCTCCCTGGTGGCCTAGAGGTTAAGGACTTCGCATTGTCACTGGTATGGCTCAGCTTCAATCCCTGGCCCGGGAACTTTCAGATGCCATAAGCAAGGCCAAAAAAAAAAGCAAAAAACCCCCCAAAAAACAAAAACGAGGTGATAGAGTTTAGATGTTGATAGAATGGCTTTGGGCATAGCAGATAAGAGTATCTACAGCCATTAACACACAGTAACTTCTCTAGGAGGAGGCAGGCAAAGATATTACATGAAAGACCAAATACCTTCTTTCTCATTTCCTATCATACACCCCACCTTTAAGGAAGGCCAAACTCCTACCTACTACTCACAAGGTAACAGATATTTAACTCTGAAAAGTTTCTAATTTTACTATTCTATATCAAGAATAGAATGCTTTTCTCCAAGAAAAATTTACAGAACATTCTGAGGCAGAAGATAGATAGACTCCAGGACAGACATTTATAACCAGCCTCTTGTTTACATTTCCTGAGGTAGGAGATAGGTGGGCTCCAGCATAGACATGTACAACTAGCCACCTGTCTACACTTCAGGACAGAAAGAACAGGCACAAAGCAAATAATTGGTACTAGTCTCTGTGAACCTGTGAAACAATGGTAATGATGGATCAGAAGGGGGCTGAGTCCTGCTTGGGCAAAAGACCAAGAGGTCATATACTTCCCATCCTCAGGGTCAGGGAGACCCCAACTACACATGTGCAGACAAACCCCTCTGGGTGAGAAAGTGAGGGGACACTAGGCCAAAGTAAGTCTAGATAACCTTCCAACCATGCCTTGCTTTGGAATCCATCTTGGCCAACAGACTCACATGCAGATAGGAGAGGGTCTTGGGTATGGTCAGGTGTGAAAGACAAAACAAGACAATTGGGCAAAGGAAAATGAAGACCAGATATAAGTGATTTAAACCACCTCTCTGGTGTGCTCCTCATACCTGTGCTCTCCTTTGAGTGTGCATTACTGCTTTGCTTCTGCCTTAGATAAAACAGACTACTCCTCTCTGTACTGTCTCATTTGTACTGTTTCTAAAATAAACTTTGTATCTCATTTTACTGTCTATGTCTCCTTGATACATTCTTGCTTTCAACAGGGGTCAAGAATTGGGGCAATTTTGCTTTTAGCCTCTAGCTAGTCTAGTGGCTAGGATTCCTGGCTTTCTTCCAGACAGCACAGGTTCAATTCCTGAGTAAAGAACTGAGATCTCACTTCAGGCCATCACTCACTGCTGCCTCCGAGATCAATTCCACTCAATGGCATTGTGGTTAAAACAAGTATCTGACACTTTACACGAGCTATGTATAAAACTTACAACAGGAGTTCCCATTGTGGCTCAGCGGATTAAGAACCCAACTAGTATCCATGAGGATGCAGGTTCAATCCTGGACCTCACTCAGTGGGTTAAGGATCCTGTAGGTCACAAACGCAGCTCAGATCCCACATCGCTGTGGCTGTGGCGTAACCCCTAGCCTGAGAAATTCCATATGCCGCAGGTGCAGCCATAAAAAGAAAAAAAAGAAAAACAAAAAAATTACTGTCAATAAAATCTATGTTTTTTGAAAGCTCAAAGAGAATACAGGTCACAATAATCTTCCAAACAAATTATAAACTTACCTTAGCTACTTCCTCTTCTAATCGTTCTTGGTACTGTTTTTCCAGCAACTTCACCATGTTTGTTTTCTGTTCCTCTCCATATTCAACAGAAAACTAAATTAAAAAGCAAAATATAACATGCTTATTTATATTAATTGTAACCACTTATTTTTAAACTTCTACTCTTAAATATACTCAAAAGATTAATATTTTTTAGAAAATTTCTGAGTTTTAATAATTAAATTTCTGCTTTCTTAATTAAAAATAATAAATCTAGTAGATAATTCTACTAAATAATTGTACTTACTACTGTGAATTTAACAAAGATGCAAAGAGAGAAATATATTTACATATCTACTATTACTAATATATAGTTCTAGAATGGAAAAAAGATACTTCCTAAATATAATTAATAAGATGTATATTTAAGTAATGTTAACAGTGGCTATCTTTGCTCATGAGGTTATAAACAAAGTTCTTTTCTTCTTAGTACTTATTAAACTGTATTGAATTTTCTATGAATACAAATTACTTTCATAAATAGAAAAAAAACAAATGGTCATTTAAATGTAAACATGTTCTCAGCATAAAGCATTTCTTTACCAATTATCTGAAAAGTCATCCAGAGAGATACTCCACATGGGATAAATATGGAAAAATCAAGGATGTGGCCAATGCCACCCTTTTACTCTAGAGTTAGAGAAGGCAATGATCTTTTCCCACAGTACTTAAGAACTCCAAATTTACTGAGTGAAAACCAGAGTTTTCCAGTTATAAGTTTAAGAAAAGTGGCCATAAATTGGGAATGTATAGTGTTGAGGAGAGGCAAAATGTGGTTTAGCTGGATGAGATATACTGTATAAGATGAGGGTGTTTTCTATCTCAGATGGCCCATGCTGAAAAAAGCCTCATCCATTGTCCCAGCCCTCGGATATTATATTTTGGGGATTCCTAAACACTATTCTAGAGATGGTCTATTTCAATTTACTCTGGTGGGAAAAAAAACTGTTTCTCTTTTCTGAAACTAATTTGTTATACGGCTCATGTTATCTAAAACAGACAAATTTTTAACTAGAATATATTTAGGATAGAAATAACCTCTTAACTTTGTGTTTTTCCTATGCTATGAAAATATATTAAATTTCTTCACTTATATTATCTTCTGGGTCTTTTATGTAAGGTGTTAATCTCACAGTTAATTATTTATTTATTTTTGTCTTTTTAGCACCTGAAGCATATGGAGGTTTCCAGGCTAGGGGCTGATTCAGAGCTGTAGCTGCTGGCCTACTTCATAGCCACAGCACTATGGGATCCAAGCCACGTCTGCGACCTACACCACAGCTCACAGCAATGCCAGATCCTTAACCCACTAAGCAAGGCCAGGAATCAAACCTGTATCCTCATGGATACTATTTGGGTTCATTACTGCTGAGCCAAGACGGGAACTCCATATCCTCATATTTATTATAATAACTTACTTCTCAGCAACTATTTATTGGATAATTCTTAAACCACAGACTTAAAAATGATTATAACAAAAATGAAATCAATGCACAGTAACAGTTTAAAGATACAATACCTCTGCTGTACCATCAATGTTCTGTTTTAGACAACTTCCAGGGTATACTGTTTTCCGTACATCAGATTCATTAATTACCACTGAATCAATGGAGAAGCTAAATATAAATAAAAGAAGGTGAAATAATTAGAGTTGCGTGTAAAATTAACTGTTAGCCCAAATTTATAGCATGCATAGAATATGTACTGGTCAGTATAAACAAGAACGATAGGTCAAGAGTTACGGTAATTGCAACTTAATATTTTTGACTAATTTTTCCACTTAAAAGTAAAATAATTTTTTTTTTTGTCTTTTCCAGGGCTGTACCCATGGCATGTGGAGGTTTCCAGGCTAGGGCTCGAATCGGAGTTGTAGCTTGCTGGCCTATATCACAGCCACAGCAACGCAGGATCCGAGCTGCATCTGCTACCTACACTACAGCTCACGGCAATGCCGGATCCTTAACCCACTGATTGAGGCCAGGGATCGAAAACGCAACCTCATGATTCCCAGTCGGATTGGTTAACCACTGAGCCACGACGGGAACTCCAAAAAGTAATGGAATTAAATGACAGAATATTTTAACGGACCACTGAATTTTATGCCATTTTGTAAAGTCCACTGCAAATTATGACATGAAGTCATTTATTTATTTTTTTTATGAAGCCATTTATAAGTACAGATATTTTTTAAAAGTTATCTATGCTATTATTGAGTAAAAAGGTTTGTAAAATCTCTCTTATTAAAATGTACACACACACACAGAAACAGAATGCTTCTGAAGAAGTGTGGAAATTCAGTATTTTGTCTACAAAATGAAACAAAACAAAAATTTGTCTTGTGGTTCCAATACCAAGTATCTCTGGAGACATGAGTCCTAAAGCAGCAGAGCCAAAGTTAGGTTAACTCTCTGAGGGTTTTACAGAGCTAGTTAAATACTACAGCACACTTCTCTACTAAGTTATAAACTGTTCATTCATTTAACAAATATTTATTGAGCACTTACTATAATGCATATGTAATTACTACAGTGTTTGGGAAACAGTGAATTAAGTAGACAAAAATCCCCTTAACAAAGTTTGAAGTCCTTCACAGGAGACAGATAATAAAAACAAATAAATAAATCTCCCCTCCAAATATATAAAAAGACTTGTTTTTTATTTTATAGAAATATAAAGTTTTATATAAACATAAAGTAAATAATATTAAGAAATATAGAAAAAAAGAAGCAGGAAATTAGTATGTGGAGTCCTAAGGGATGATTTTAATTTGAATGGTGAGATCAGGATAGGCCTCATAAGAGCATGCTATTTGAGTAAAGACCCAAAGGAGGTGACTGTGTAGGGCATGCAAACACTGAAAGATCATTCTTTCTAGTCAGAAGGAACAGCAATGAGAAAGAAGATGCTAAAGGAGGAGCATACTGACAGTTTGAGGATGTCGAGGATATTATATGGCTTTAAAATAGCAAGTGACCAGCAAGTCAGTAGGAGATAAATTCAGAGAAGTAATGGGGACCCGTTATGTAGGGCCTAGTAAGGTACAGTAAGGACAGAAGAGCACTGGAATAACAATTTCTCTGAAAGTTTAAACCAAAGTTTTGAAACTTTGTTGAGAACAAACTTTAGGGAAGTTAGGGTAGAAGCAGGGAGATCCATTGTTGCAGTAAACCCAGTGAGAAATAACCATAGCAGGCACCGGGGGCTGATGAGAAGTGGCCCGGTTTAAATGTATTTGGGAGGTAGAAATAAAGGGATTTCTCGACAGTGAGGAAAGAGAGAAAGAGTAGTCTCCATAGATGGGCTTGTTACATGGCTACAGAAAGAACAAACTTTGAGGGAAAGACTCAGAGTTGTATTCTGGACATGATGAATGCAGGCATTAGACAATCAAGTGGAAGAAGTCCAGCTACGATTAAAATGATAGCTTATATTCTTTGTGCGATCCCCACATCAAAGTGGCAAAGACTAGGCAGCCAATAAACAACACACATACAAGACATACACACTGCCTGATTTAATCTAGCATATTCATAACAATCAGCATCTTTAGGAGTTCCTGTTGTGGAGCAGTGGTTAACGAATCCGACTAGGAACCATGAGGTTGCAGGTTTAATCCTTGGCCTTGCTCAGTGGGTTAACAATCTGGCATTGCCATGAGCTGTGGTCACAGACGCGGCTCGGATCTGGCATTGCTGTGGCTGTAGTGCAGGCCAGCAGCCGTAGCTCCGATTCGATCCCTAGCCTGGGAACCTCCATATGCTGCGGGTGCAGCCCTAAAAACCAAAAAAAAAAAAAAAAACCTTTATAAAACAGAGGTGTAGGTAAAATTCTTATTATAAAATATGTTTGGTTTACATTAATATTTAGTTCACACGTTTCAGAGATAAAGAATTATCTCCTGCTTTTATTTCTTATAATGCTACAGCCTCTTTCTTTTAAGCCCAATTTACCTAAGTTATATTTTTTCTTAAAACAATCGTACTGTGATTGTTACTAAAGCCACAAACAATATTGAATAAAATTGTAAGTAGATTATAAGTAGATGGATACCTTTGTTGAACTATGGACTCATTAACAGCTTGAAGCCTTTGCTGCAAAGAATGAATCTCTGCTTCATGGTTCTCTTCAGTTTCTTTCAATTGCTGCTGCAAAGAGGATACAAGGTTTTCTAACTCTTGAACTTGTCCTTCAAGTTGTTTAATGTTTTCAGTATCTTCCAGTGTAGACAATGTGCTTTTATGACCAACATCTAAGGTAAAGGGAACAGAAGAAACTATACATTTCAATAAGTTAAAGGAACAGAAGAAAATACACATTTCAATACAAATTTTTTAGTGAAAAACCAGAGTCACTTTTTTGTGTATGCATATAATATTCATTCTTCTTTGAAAAATAATGTTTTTTCAGTACTAATAACTCAGGTATCAAGTTAAACTCATTTTGACTGATGAAAATATGACTATGTAATTCAAGTTCATTTCTTCTATCTTCATGGCTGAAATACCCCTAAATTTACCAAATTTTGTCTTTAAAAATTGAAAACAACTTAGACCACAGAATATAAGAGTGGGAAGAGATGGTATCCAAAATGCTTATTTTAAGGATGAGAAAACTGAGAGTGAGACAAGAGAGGGTTATAGTGAAATGCCCAAGGCAGTAAACTGTCTCAAATTTCAAAGGAAAAATGAAACTAATGAGCATTCGGTTTAAAAACACATTATGATATATAATCAAAATTTACCAATGTCTTGCAAATTGGTCATCTGAGTATGGGTTGATAGAAAGTCTATTTCCTCTTTTAGTGGGTTTTCTTCTGCAAATTCAAGTTTCACATCACCTGTCTGCTGTTTCTGAATCTATTGAAAATAAAAGAAAAGCAGTGACATAAATATATAGCTCAGTATGTGAAAACTATATAAAAGCAATTTACCTTTAAAAAAAATCACCTAAAATTGTGACACTCTGCTACAAATATTTTCCCTTCCAAGTTATTCTATGATTTCTTGTGATATAGTGACTTACAACCCACTGCTTTCATAGCACTGAAATTATATTAGTAAAAATTTTCTCCCATTCTGTAAGTTGTCTTTTAGTTTTCTTTTTGGTTTCCTTTGCTGTGCAAAAGCTTGTCAGCTTGATTAGGTCCCATTGGTTGATCTTTGCTGTGATTTCTGTTGCTTTGGGAGACTGACCTGAGAGAACATTAGTAAGG